>JAWWEU010000111.1:27581548-27597950 GCA_035583155.1 Acropternis orthonyx | reverse complement strand
ACCTGTCACAGGGGCTATGCATGAAGTGGTCTCTGAGGGGGACAGCAGCTTTCCCAGCTGGAGTGTGCTGAAGAGAGCAGATGGTCACATCACCCCAGGCTGGGGTGGTAGCAGACACAGCAGTGGGTCCCCCAGCCATGGTCTCCCAGCCACTGCTGCTCTGGATGCTGAGCAGGGACCCAGCCTCCTGCCAGGCATGAGGGAAGCACATTCCTGCCTCATGCTCCTGTGCCAAGACACCTGTGCATTGCAAGGCTGGACATGGCTGCACTTCTACCAAACCCACGGCAAGCAGGTGTGTCATGGCATGGGAGAGACCACAAGTGCAACTCCAAGCCCAAAACTGCTACAGGAAATACTTGTCCCATTATCTCACCGCTAACTAGTGTCATTCATTTTAAACAGGAGAACTTCAAAACAGGCCTGCAGTGCAGGCCTCTCCCACAAGCTTCCTTGGAAAATGCAAATGTGCTCTTCCTAGCTGCATTTCTAGAATTCCTACATATTTTCAAAGACATTCCTGATCTAATGTTCCAAGGGATGACAGTGCAGTAATGTAGCAATTACGGCTTTAACAGTACGGTAAAAGCCATTCTGCTTTACAGGGAGAATTTATTATATTTAATGTATTATATTATTTAACAGATCCATCTTCAGCCTGTTCCACTAGATGAGATTCCCCGCCCCTGCCCTGCCCACTTACCCCATCCCTGGGAGAAATTCCACTGAAACTCACAGAAATTCAAGTCAGACTACAGCTGTTTGACACAGGGAAAACTACCAGACATTTACTCCCAACCATTCAAAACACAGACAGCTTCTCTGAAGTGCAGAGACATGAAAATGGACACATGAACAGCTAGTGATGTTATTAGGAGCACTTTGAAGTTAGGGCAGACCTCTTGCCTTCCAGATTGGCAAACGTGGAAAAAATCACATGTGCTTTGGGGACTGTGCAGTCAGCGTAATCAGATTGTTGTGTTAGCACTCCTGATGGATGATGTCAGCATGCCTTGAAAGCAACTTTCAGAATTGTATTTTTCTGCCAAGACTGCCCTCTTCCAGAGGGGCTTTCTGGAGCTGTGCTTCTTGCAAGCATCCATATGTAATGCTGGGCTGTTTGCACTGGGTGGGCAGATGGGCTGGTGGTTTATTCACATCCTCACAGAGCTCAGGGAAATCCTCTTTTCCTTGCAAGTCAATCCAAGAAAACTATGTCACTGTAAGGCACCTTTATGCATTTTGGAGAGGTTCACACACTGGCTAAGTAGATCCACTTAGGACAGACTAAGCATCCTTCCCTCACAAAATAGGCTTTACAAGAATATCACACTGAGCTAGTTGCACAGAAAGGTACACCAGTTATCTGCTCCTTATCTCCTTCTCTTCACTAGCCCAGTAGTTGCCAAGAGGGAAATTTGACATTGAGACTGATCTTAGCCTGTGCAGTGGGCATCTGCACAGCCATACAAATAAGAACCCATGTTACTTAGCGATTTACAGCTGAGGCTCTTTGCATTTAAGTCCTCTGGCATTACAGTCCTTTGATGTTTACTTTCTTTTCCTTCTTTTCCAGCCTACACGAGGAAGCAAACCACACTAGGAAGAGACCATCCCATTTCATCCTTTCCTATCCCTGCCTGGCCTCAGACACAGATATGCTCCTTGTTCTGGACACAAACACTGGATGAAAAGGCTCTCTCCATCACAACCCATACCTTCACTTTTGCCACTGCTGTTCTTGCCCACATTCTTGTTCTGGGCTGCTCACAGTTTGGTCATTTGTCTGATCAAATAAACTCTGTAGGAGAAGGTTTTTGCCAGCCTGGCCCTTCTGGTCTGAAAGGGGCTGGGCCACAGCTCTGAATCTCAAGCAAGCAATCTGGTGACCCTGCGGGTGCACTGATGGCTAGTGGAGCCACAGCAGGGTATGTCCCTCTAACACACGCTTCTCCTGAGAGAGGAGGTCGGCATATATTGCACTGGCAACACTCTGACCTCAGGATGGCTGGGGGAGACGGAAAAACTTCAAGCAACATTAAAAATATAGCATCTGAATGTCTCATTATAAAATATCTCTTCCTAAAGAAATGTAGATCTTTATATGCTAAAAATACCTCCCCACAAAAACCTGTCTCACAGAACTTTAATGTCAAGCCTCAAAATACATGCAAATGTATGAAGATATGAAGATATGAAGATATCACATCAATTTGTTATTTTAGTGCAGTCTCTTTCTCTATTTAACAGCTCCACTAGACAGAATATAAACTTCACATTTTTACAATAAAGCCCTCCACACATTTTGGAAATAACTCATAAAAATAACAAAAAACTGATTTTGTCATGATGAGCTCTGCATATAAGCCTATCCAAATAATTTAAAAGCACTGTTCTAGGGTGTTATAAGACCAAAAAGACCAAGTTTAATATTTTGCATCCATGAAAAAACTGCTATCAAAATAGAAATGTACCTCTGTAGATTTACTAGGCTTATAAGAAACACAGAATTCCCTAGCCTAAACCACTTCAGGCAAGAGCATTATAAGATAAGACTAAATCAGAAAAAGAATGAAACAGCAAGACAGCTGACTGATATCAGTGAATTTAGTTAGGAACCACTGCTTCAGTTAGGAAAAGATGAAGAAAATAAAGAGGAATTAATCTTTCTGGCAGCAAATGTAAAATTCTGGCACAGCAAATAATCTCATTGTGGTCTAACTGAGGGAGAGGCCAGTGTCAAACCCGGCCACAGGAACCCCCCGCCCCCTTCAGCGATGAGCCCAGGGATCACAGAGCGCCTGTGCTTTACAGCGGTACTGCCGCATGCTCCCTCCCAGGGGAATTCACCGTGGAGAACAGTGCCTGTTCCAGAACACTGCAGAAATATCAGACCTCCTCCCTCCTTCAAAGCACCCAGACACAGCCACAGCTTTCAGAAGCACAAGGCCGAGAGCAGCTATAGCTGTACCCTCCAATCTCACCCCCTAAAGCTTTCAAAGGGGCTCCCAACCGGGACAGCAGACCCAGCTGCCTCCCTTCTGCAGATGGACAGCAGCACCCAGAGCCTGTGGTGCAGGGAGCCACAGACCCCTTTGGAAACCATCCAGTGTGAACCCTGCACTGAGCTGGGTGGTGTAATTTCAATACAAGCTCCATCCTTACATCCGTTTTGGGGGCAACCATGTTAGTATGAGAACCTGAATTCTTGAAGTGGAGGAGGAATACATTTCTTGGCTAAAACCAAACTGCATTCAGTGCAAATCACTTTAGGTGCATGAAAAGCTGGTTTAAGGCTTGTACTTTACATTAATTTGCTCTTCCTGGCAGGCAGCACCATGGCATACAGCACCTTCTGCTGAACTACAGCTGCTCCGTTCCATGCTGGCTGCTAGGACTGGGCTAAGAGAAGGCTGGAACACATCCCCAACCCAGGTGCTTTTCGAGGAGTGCACTGTGTAAGAGCCCAAACATGTCTGAGCTTTGCTGTGACCCAGGAGAAGATGCTGCAGGTCTGCAGCAGAGCAGTGAGCAGGAGTCAGGTTTTTGAAGAGTGATACACCAGCACATCAAAACATGACAGGCTCTACTGGTGATAATTTGGTCTCAAAATCCCAAACCGTGCTGTGACGTGGGTGCAGCCCAGACCTGGCCACACTTCCTATAAACAATTACAGAGCAAGGGAATGGATCTCCAGAAGAACAAGAGATCCACACCCAGAACAACATTTACATATCAAGTTCCAGCTGGAGTTGAAGGCACAGGGATAAGTCCAGGCTCAACCCCACAGTCTAGACACTATAAACCACTCACTGCTGCAGCAGCAGGGTGAGAACTGGATGAGTAATAGAAGTACTGTAGCAAATATTATTTTGGGGGCTTTATTACTTTCCTAGTAATCTCTAGTGGCAGATGGATTCTGCAAACTACCTACAGTGTTTTTCAAACTACTTTCATGTATTCACTGAAAATGAGAGTGCATTTTATTGCCCAGCATCAGAGATGATAGGATACATTTCACATCTTCAGAATTGTCTTTAAGTGATGACTATGCTAAACAATTTTGTATTACTGGCAAGTTTTCATGATATATCCACTCCCTTTTCCAGTTAATTTTTAATATTCCAAACAGCACATACTTAATTTAGTGTATCCTCTTCAACTAGCTGTGCTGAATTTGGTCTGCTCTAATTTAGCCAAAGACTCCAGAACACTGCCATATAAACAATGAGAGAAAGGACCTAGATGAAATACAAAGAGTCATCTCAGCAAAGGGTAAAAAAGAGAAATGGAATTTAAAAATGAAAAAAATTACATATATATATGTGTATAGAATCAGTAAAATAGTAACATCATAAATATGGACCCTAAAGGTTTAACACTGCAAGAGAGCAGACATGCTGAATAATATTCTGATGTTTGAAGGCTCTAAACCTAACCTTATAATGCTTTTCAATAATTACTGGGTGTAAATGGGAATTAAACACATATTATTTAATGAGAGCCATGTACTTAACATGTAAGGACTTGCCTTCCATCTCAGCCATACACGCTGAGAATGTGATTTCAGCTTTATGAATTCCAGGTGTTCACAGCTAAGACACAGACAAACCCTAATTTCCTAGCCCCAAAGCATGAAACTTGTTTATGTGTAGGGTTTTTTAAAATCAAGCTTTATATTCTTATTGTTCAATTTCTGAGTTTGAGGTTTACTTTTTTTTTGCAAGTGTTTCTTCCACAACGATAGAAATTTCCTTTCCTAAAAAACCCTCCAAGTTTAAACCCAAGTTTCTCACATAATCATCTGATTTTGAGAGTTAGGTTTTTAAAGGCAGCACCGAATATCACGAGACTTATAATAAAAATCACAAGTCAGCAGCACTCTCTGAAAGCTTCCTTTCCCCTTCTGCCAAGATTAGCTTTGATGTATCAGTTATTTCCATCTGACTGTATCTCTTACTGTGAATATGTATTTACCATATAATAAAACATCACAAGGTTTATGCAGAAATCCCAAAGCAAATCACCATCTAATAGGAATTGACACTTTCATTCAGCTTTCCACAACCAACAATAGCAGGCGGCTTGATCAGGACATTTAAAAAGGATTAAATGGTGGGGGTAGGGCAGGAAGGAGAAAAAAAGGACAGAATTATAGAGTTCTTGTGGAAGTGTAGTGAACTCCCGTCTAATACCTTTCATGCTTGTCTCAGAGAGCTTTGTAAAAGAAAGCAGAAAGTCATCCCTGTTTTATGCATGGGGAAGCCAAGGGACAGGCAAACCACAATGGCTTTTTCTGCAGCAGAGCTGGCCATGGAGACAGATCCGAACCTCTTGACCACCAATCCAGCAACATGAATGCACTCAGCCCTGCCACCCTTGCCAAACAAAACATTCATCTCTCACAAATGCATGTGTTTAGCACAGCAAAGCACGCATCTTGCTTCCTCACCAGAATCGGTATCATGAGCATCTGGGAGAGTGAGATGCAGTCCATTGTGCTTTTTGATCACTGGCGTCTCGGTCACACTACTGCCTTTCTCAGAGCCACTGGAAAGAAACAAAATTTTGTTACCTGGCCATCTCTCAGTGGAGAATGTCTCCTCAAAGCAGGCAACAGTCTAGCTGCCATTAGAACTGAAAAATCAGGGTTTCCAGGTGCAGGAAATCAGCTTCTTGAATGTATTAACATCTCCTCCACCACTGCCAATGGACAGGAAGCTCAGAGATACAGTGCCCAGCAAGGGCTCCAGGGCACGTACTGGTATTTACTTTATCTGGCTGTTGGAAGTCTTTGCAAACCACAAGGAACATGTTGGCAGCTAGAAGCCAGACAAGAGGAGGCCCACCAGCAAACCCACATCCAGCAAGAACCATCATCCCTTGGACCTGCCTGCAGAATAATTTGTTCACAGGTTTGTTATGTCGATCCTTTTGAAAGAGTCCAATTACCACCTTCCACCTGGGTGCTAATTTCTTCATTTTTTCATTTCAAAGGGCTTATTTTCTCCCCTTCCTCCTCTGTTCTGTTCAAAAAGAAGAGGAAGATAAAAGCTACCACACAGCACTGCTTTATGAAAGGGGGAATATATAAAAGGGGGAATATCTGTTCTGCTCTTCTATGAGACTTCTGTCCCCACAGGAGAGGCCTTCCAAAGAGAAACTCAAAAAAAAAAAAATCATGTGTCTAACAAAAAAATCACTTAACACAGATCTCCTGAGCTCTCCTGTCACCACATAGTCTGCCATTCCTCAAGGATCAGTGGTGATGATATCTCCTCTCATCACTCATTAAGGGACAAAATATCAAAAGGAAAAGTGACTGCCCTGGCTACTTTTTCTGGCACACTTCCAAGCCTGCAGCTCAGCCTTTGGACCATATTCCTTCCAGGAAACAAACTGTCACAGTCATGCTTGCTGTGGATGCCCCTCTCTTTCAGTCTGATCAGTTCTTTGGTAGGGATTGCATAGAATTCTCTTGAATTTGCATTAATCTAGCAGAAGAATTAGCTTGGTACTGCTATTTGGTATTAAACATGATTATTCCGTTATCACAGAAAACAACAGCAAAAGATAAAACAAGTCTTTCCTTCCCAGCTAACAACCTAGGACTGAAAGCCACTTAGTGTCATTCATCATAGTAGCAATCGTATTTACAATACCTAATTAACCTTTTACTTGGGCTCTGGGATCAAACATAATGGTTTCTGTTAACAGACCCTGAATTCTTGGGCATTTGACACACCAGTCTCGGTCCTTGAATGGGCCTCCCTGTCTTCCATACTTGTTTCCACACTGATACTTCATCACAGACTATCATGTGGTGACAGATAGAAAGAAACCTTAAATTCCCCGTCCTGTGCCTCAGTCTTGCCTAGCCAGGATTAACGCAAGTGTAAGTGCCCTGGGTGGGAGCTGCTGGTAGAACTGTAGGGCAACTCTGTTTTACTGGTGCAGTGTGTATGCAGGAACAAGGCAGAGTCACTGTTTAGGCACATGCTGAAACACTGGCTTATATGCTGTACTCCTACTCCAGGGACCAGTGAGGAATTGGAAAATCCCAGGCTGAGAACCAAGTGGAATGCATTGTACAAAATAGCCACTCCCAAAGGCTTAATTTGTTATCCTGGAGAAGGGCAGAAATTTAACTACTCCTTAAAAGCTGCAGTACAAGGCCTTCAGCCAAGAAAGCTTTTCCATCCACCACGGAAGGGAGAGTAGCCAGATGATTTGCCTTCTGCGTACAGCACTGGGAAGGCTTAATAGCAGGACATTTTGCCACTCTACTGCCCATGTTTTTGAAAGGTAGTTGAGACAGTGGGCAAAATAGTGACAAAAATGCTGAAGGGAACTCTTGATTGTGAGAGACTGCAGAGGCACCAGTTTGTCAGAGAGACAACACGAGGAGACTTGAGCATGGCATATGAATAGCTGCCCGGGAATAAAATATTGGGCCCTGAAAGACTCTTTAGTCTATCAGGGGCACAGTAAGACTACGAAGCCAGGAAACTTAGGCCAAACAAATGCAACTAAATGTAACTAAAGTGGCACTTAATTGTGTAGGCAGTTATCTACTGATTAAACTAGTAAAGACTTCCGGGTGCAACAACTCTCAACTTCGTGTAAATGCAGGCTTCTTTTTTTCCAAGAGGCCCTAAAAAACATCTGCGTCTAAGTTTCACTGATAAGAATTCCCCTTAAGTTCCTTTGCAAGCCCTACCCAGAATACTTTACATATTTGTCAGCTGTTACTGCTGCAGTTTGCTTAAAACAAGGGGCTTCCTGGATCACTAAATCCAGTCTAGAACTGCAGGTACCAAGTTCATTCTTGTTACCTTTCAATTAGTACTTCCTAATAGGAAATACTTTATGATGCATGTTTTTTAGAAAGTAAAAAAAAGAACACTGCTAGGAATAGCAGTGTAATACACATTAGAATTCCTAAAAGCAAAACCTACTTTTTTTTGTTTAGGCTTCTATGGTTAAAGCTTATTAAAAGCCTCTACAGCTATCGCATTTTAGGTTTTCAAGTGTAACAGTCAAAGCACAGTTTGGGATCCAAATGCAGTCCAAATGGCTGAACTATTTATTTGTCTGTTTTCCAACATACTGTTTACAATCTCAGGCTTGCAGCATCCCCTTGCAAGAGTAAATCTTCCTCAGTCATAATTGTTCAGCATGGATTTGATCAGCTTCATGAGGAGTACTTATGGGTATAAAGATTATTCATGTGAGAGGTACATGACTGAATCCTTAGCTAAAGAGACTAAGGCCTAAGGAAATCAATGATTCCAGTCTGTAAGAGACCATTTCTCTGCTGCTGTGCAAATATCTTGATTTTTGTGTTTGGTCTGCTGCTCATTAGCTAAACCAACAAGAATTACTAATAATCCCTCAAGGACAACTTGTATATAGACATGCATCGTTCTGTACGTATATTTCTGGTGTTAATAAGGCTTATGTAAATGCATACAGAGATCAGGGAACAACACAACCTACTTCAGCCTGCTCTCACAACTGTTGCCATCAGGCATGCTGTCCTTCCCATCAAACACAACCTCTATGGACATTATGGGTGAAAGATAAGTACAGTCTTGGTATAACATTCCCATGACAATTGTGAAGTATTGACTAGGTCAATATCCAAAGGGTGTGGGAAGAATGAAAACCCAATTTAGTACCTTTCACACTTTCTAAACTTTTGGTGGAGCAGCTGATAAAAGGGAGGAAACAAACAGGGAAGGTAGCATTTTTTAAATGCAGTTTTACCAGGACAAGGGAAGCAAGAAAGATGCTACATTCTTCACTTCCTTCCTTGCCCAGTTAGCACCAGGCCCTGCAACCAGCATGCAACTCCTGCATATGACAGAGTTTGGCCGTGTGCCTTTCCTTGGCTTACTCATTTCAGGGCTGTGTCACCCCCGCACATTCCTGGTGCTAGCTACTGCAGACTGTGAACAATAGCTCAGCACTACTGGGGAAAAAAACCCCTGCCCTCTATTCTGGACATCCAAATATGGATAGAGATGTTTAGACATCTGGATCAGAAACTCTTGCTTCAAACTGCTTCTTCAATATTAAAATACTGAGGTTTTGTTTTTGATGGGGTTTATTTTTTTAAAAAAATAATAGCTATCAAAACCTTGCCTTTTTTTTTTTTTAAATCACAGCTAGCAGTATTACTTATCTTTTAAACAGTACTGTTTATTGCCCTTTTTGCAAAATAATCTAAGTATCTGGAAAATTAAAGAATGTAACTGCATCGCCAATAACAAATCTGAACTTGCTACAGTGGAGAAAGCCTACCTGTGCTGTGAAATGTTATATACCATCTGCCACATCTGCAACATATGTCTGCATGTCACCAGAGCCTCTTCAGGTCCTTTATGTATCCATTCCAGTTTTACTTTGGTGAAGAGTAAGCTGCAAGATGAAAAAGAATAACTCCTGTGTTATTGGCATCTCACAAATGTAGAGAAATCAGTATCACTCTAGTGGGATCCTAGCAGGCAGCATTTTTACTTCCTTTGTATGTGCAGCAATAAGAGAAAACACCGAGAGCACAAACCATTTCATTTGGCTCAACTTTGATTCCCCACAAGGAGATGAGTGGATTAACAATACTCCTCAGCTGCAGTCAAATTTGCGTCACAAAGCTGGCAGGACAGTGTTAAAAGCCATGCATTGCAAAGCTAACAAGGTGAAACATACACCGATTTGGACAGTATTGAAAACAGAATAAAAAGTAATTGCCATAATATTTATGCCAGGCTGTTTTCTTAGTCTGGCATCTTCTTAAAATATTGGTTTATATAATAAATTTCAGGCAAACCCCCCAGTACACTTAATATACACAGATAATTATGTAATGCCTCACAGGAAGGAAACGCTTTTCTTAACCTCAGCTGGCAATCATCTCATGCCCCTAGGCAAGACAGCTGATAGCCTTGTACATTCTTGTTCTAGGTAGTGTAACTGCTGCTACTATTCTTATACCTAGAGAAGACATACTTGCACAGACCACTGGAATTCAGCAGAATTGGGTCACGCAGAGGTTAGAAGACAGATTTGGCAATGACACAACCTACCACTTGCTGCTAGCACAGTTTTTAACACCATCCTTCACAACACCCATTTTATTTTAATTGCCATGATTTTAATTTATTTCTTATTTACTAATGCAAACTTACTTCTCTGCTTTAAATGCTTTCATGAAGTCCAATATCAATGCATTTTTAACGCACTCCATATTGCTAGCGATTAGTCCACTGGATGTATGTATGTGTACACATATGCCCACAAAAACAACAGCTGAATGTTAAAAATTCTAAAACTAGTTTGGTGAATTTGACCTGCAGGCTCCTGAGGAATCCAAACAACTTCAGAAAGAGACAACGGCAACTGCATATATGATGTTAAAGAAGACTTTGTAGCTGAGTTAAGAGATCTTTCACTTGGAATAATTAGAAATCTTCAGCCAAGACTCTGTTATAGGGATGCCTGTAGGTGAATTGGGCTCCTAATAACAAAACTTGTTCGAATGCAACAGAATATAGAATCAGTCTGTTTGGTGCAAGGAATATATATCACAGTAGAAAGATGGGAGGTTATGCCCTGGAGTGCACTGATATTATATAAGATACCTTCATGAACGTGAAGTTCCTGAGCAACAATGCAGTTTAGAGGTCAAGTAACCCTTAGCATCCATATACAGAAGAGCAATCAAGTCGGAGTTGGCACATGTGGTTATTACTGACCATGGCATCAGCAAGGCACTACAATCCTGTTTCTAGTTCTTGCTCTTTAATTCCAAAAGGTGACTGAAAATGGGATGAGGTTCAGAAAAAGGTTACGCAAATGATCTGAGGGCTAGGAAGATGTATTTCACCAAAAGTTTAGGAAGATCCGTTTATTTGGTTTAACCAAGAAGCAGCAAAGAAATTATTTTGCCACAGCCTACAAACACCTACATGAAGAAGCATCTAATCATGAGTCTTTGATCTAAAAGAAAAGCTACCAGAAAATCTAAGAATTTGTTAGAAGCTGAAACTAGTCAAATGGAAATTTATAAATAAATGAGTTCACGTAACTATCAAGGAAAATAATCTTTGCAGAAACTACCTTGTGTGCTCAGTAAGTTCTGCAGTCATTAAAGCCTTTCCAGCAAGACAAGATAACATCAGGAAAGCAATGGTAATATACTAATAGAAGCTGTGGGTTTGATGCATAGGCTCATGAGCAAGTTCCTTTGGGCTGCGCTGTGCAGGGGGGTAAAACTGCATCATCACCTTCCTTCTGGAAATTATGGTATTTCTAGTCCCCAAAACAAGTACATTGAGCAATCTATGCTATTTTAAGCATAGAGAATAAGTTTTAAACCACTACAAGCTTGCAAAATGAAAGACCTTCTAAAGTACTTGTACAACTCTCCCTGCAGCGAAAGAATGGTGATCAAGGAGACTGTGGCCTAGAGACCAGTTGTATTACATCCTGAATAACACCACACTTTTGAACATGGTAACATACTACTCACTATTAATTATATGGAGGAATCTATTAACAGTCAAACTCCTACACAGGGGCATTATATTAAGGGTTCCTTCTCCCTTTCACATTAAGTAGGGACATGGCAATTAAAATCACTACCTAGCATATTTAAACATTGCAGTTAAACATTAAAAAGACAAACCAAATACTTCACCGCTATAGTGTTATACTGCTTACAGTGAGTATATGTCAACTACTTTGGAATGAAGATCCAATGTTCTATCTCAGGAGAGAGAACTAGTAAAACAGGAAAACAGTGCACCTCTCTCAAAACCACACTGAAGCCTCAGCACAATACTATCAGCAGCCATGAGGCATGGGCACACTACAGGATCCTGGAGATACCATGTGCTATTAGCTGTTGTGGTCATTCACCTTTGGAATAGAGTTATCCACGGTACTGAGTAGCAATATAACGAACCAAACCAAAAGGCAAATGGGAAGAATGTAAGTGGTAAAAGGAATCAAACTGAAGGCAGTAGTAAACAGTGCAATTAAACATGACAACTAAAAGGTGGAAATACAATCAGGATATTAAGCTGCATGTGCTATATGCTGTTAGTATTTCTCAGTTTCTAATAAGCTTTATAACAGTGAAACCAGATAAATAAATACACAGAGAAAACACTGGAATAGTATCACTTATCTCAAGTTTATAATTTTATTACTGAGACAGCACTCTTGCTGCACATAAATCTAGTGAGTGTCTTATCAGTGTCTGTGCACAATTTCAGGGGCTTAAATACAAATTACTTATGCACAGATCTCACCTTACTGTATTTTCTTAACACCATTGTACACTTATGTGGTACTTGTAGTATTTAGCAACACGGACTCTTAAAAAAATTAAACATACAAAAATAGCCTGAAGATTATTAATATAGTTATTGGCAATTTTGTTAGCCTCTGAATATGAAAACAAATTTTGACTAAAGCAAGCATATAAATTGCTACTATACAGAGCAAAAAATCCACAAGTCAATCTTGTAAGATGTATGATTTCAGGGACAGTAACAATGGAAAATAACCAGTAGTTATTCTTGATAACAGACTCTAAGATCCCTCTCAGAAGAGGTTTTCTTTCATCATCTAAGTGGACAGTACACAAAGGCTTTTACTCCCTGATATAACCTCAAGCTACTGCCACAAGCGAACACACACATCTGTCACAGTAACATCAACTCTGGCAAATTAAAATCTGTATCAGTCAAATTTGCTGAGATCTGAAGCTCTGCAAATTCAAAATTAGGTTTCCCAAGTATCAGAATTCCAATAGTATAAATCACAATATCACTATAATATGCCACAAGACTGGAATACTGGAAGACCTATGAAAATTTTCAGAAGAAAGCAAGCTTCTTCAGTTGATTTCAGAAGGCATTCAACATTTGTCTTCATAAAAACTGATTGCTTAGGCTTGCGATGTCTCAAGGCCTGGCCAAACACACCTATCTAGCACTTCCAAGAGTCTTCTAATCCTACATGGCTATACGCAGAGTTCTTTAATTTTACCCATGAAAAAAAGGGGCAGTTCCTTCCTATCACTGACAATCTAATTACTGAGGTTTAATAGCTAATACTTGTTATCAGAAGATTTCACACGTGCATATGGTGTACTATAAATGCTTATGAGCACATCTGTGGAAGTCGTAAGCTGCTATGTATAGCAATAACCAATTGACAACTTTATGGATGCTCTAGGACTCTATTAAGATTTATTAATCAGTTAATTATTGCAAATTTTAAAAGCTGCTTTAAAATGGAGTTTTTCGTATCAAATGTAGCCCTTGAACTACACATTTATACTGCATCTGTGTCTTACTGTCTGACAAGCAATAAATAATGCTAGTACTATAACAAACAATAACAGCTTCCACTGGTTTCAAGGTTGAGAGACTAAATTAGGACTAATGAGTATTACGAAGTCATTTGTCTACATATTTTGCCATTCACTGTCTGCTTATAACCCCTTCAGTTTTTCAGAACTTGTCAGCAGCTGCTCAAAGACCTACATGTCTTCAAGCTTTACCAGATCAGTGATGTCATTCCCCAAAGTCTTTCATTATTTACACAGATTTGTCTACCTACACACACAGCTGCTGGGTAATTTTGGATTCAGAATACAAAGGGAAACAAAACAAACCTCCAAAACCTCAACTCATGGAGACAACCGTGTACATTAGCATGAAGATACTGACCCCTTCTGCAACTAATAGGTGTACTTTGTTTCTTTTATTGAATGACATGATGCACGTGCCTGTTTGTTTGTACAGACTTTTGCCCGGAGAGAGAAACCAGAATGCTTGTGACAGCTCCGAGAACAGCAAATGCACTTTATCCAGTGACTGACTGCTGGGGTGTGGAGCAGCATGCAGTGCCCCTGCACAGCAGCGACCAGCTCACCCTACTACTTCTCTGAAGCCCAGATAAATATTCCACACCAGCTCCAGTGAAAAGCAGGGAACTGTCAACTTGGGTGGGTAGACGGCCCAAGTCTGCCCCCTGAGGAACTGCAAGGCATGATTTCAAACCCCCAACACTGATTGTTGAACTCCTGAACTAGTTTATTCTCCTTTAAGGTAATGGATGCAAAAGGAGGATACAGGTAGATACAGGACATAAACTGACCTAACAGAGCTGGAAAGAGGATGTAGCAGACAAGAAGAATGATCAAAATTGTGGAATGCTTTTGATATATGGAGATAGTAAACAGACTTCTCAGCTTGAAAAAGAAACTGAGCAAAGAGATGACAGATTTATAAAATTATTAACAGCATGAAGAAGATCGGGAAGTCAAAGCAAATCTGTGTTGTTTCAATGAAAGAAGGAATATCCAATCAAGCAACCAAGCAGTGGATTTAAAACGAGCAAATGAACTGCTTTTTCATACAATACCAAAGTAAAGTCCAAAACCCATTGTTACAGGATGTTCTGGAACAGACACATAAATAGGTTCAAAAAGGGATTCAATAAATTCACAGATGACAGGTCCATCAGGGGCATTAAAAACAACCTAATGCAGCCTCTGGCTCCAAAAACTCTGAACCACTCTGTTGACAAAAGCAGGGATGATATATGAGGGGTACGATCATCCTACTGCCATGTTTCTACATGCTTTTCCTTGTGAACTCACCAGATGCCCTGGTGAAGCCAGACAAGCCCTTGGTTTGATGAAGAATGGCCACTGTTGTATTTTGCTACAGAAGAAACATGATTGCATCCCATGTTCTTTTTATAACCCAGATTGTCTGGTCTTGTTTTATCTGCCAGTATGAGAGGAGAGTGTATGTGGAACTGTAGTATCTTCACAGAAAATCAGTTGCTCAGTTTATCAGATGCCGAGTTTAGCTTCAGTGGTGAGTCACCTATACAAGTCAATTAGATAATGTATACTCTTTCATCATAACCATTGTGGTTTCATTAACCTTCCTACAACACCTACTAAAGCCCTAGTCATGTTATCAATAAGAAAAAAAGTAGGTAAAATTGGAAAGCTGCTTTTAATCTCCTGTATATTTTGTTGATAAAATCAACATCAAAGTTGCTGTCTTCTCAAGTAACTCTGTGCTTCTTGCAGTCTCCTGACATTTAAGGGCACATTCTCTAGTTAAATTAATGCCAGCAACTCTGACTGCAAGCTCCTTTTATAACTTCATGCTGTGCCATGTTATCTATCACTTTCTCTACAAAAATAAATTGATCATATACTTTTACAGACATACAGTCCTGTTTTTTATGGCTCCCTGCCCATTTCCCCCTCAATATGAACAAAAAATAAAAACAAGAAATCTGTCAGCAATGCCCAAAGAACTACTGACTTCATCTTCCCAGCCCAGCAAATCTAGCAGACTCAGAGCTGCCATCTCCTTTATAAGGATACCCTGCTCAGAGCCCCAGTCTTGCATGACAATAGCAATTCAGCTAATGCTGCTCCACGAACTATGACTGCAGCAGCAAAGGGTGAGAACAGCTTCTGGAGTGGTAGATTCTAGACTATTTAAAAGTTTACATGATGAAAGCAATTTGCAAGGCTTAGCCTCACGACATAAGGCACCTGGAAGGTTCTTGCTTGAGAAGGAGGGAAACAGAAGAAGTGGTAAGCAGGAAAGCCAAGATTGCAGACCAACCTGTCTAAGACTGCACAGCACAGACAAGAAGCAGGCACTCAAGCTCTGGGTGGTTTTTTCTTGGACTGCCTCCTCCTGCAAGCTGTACCTTGCACCTGATGGCAGAATGGCCTCCTGTTGGTCAGGTAAAAGTCCTGCCCGTGGGCCACATTTCTATCTCTGCACAGACCCAAATGTCACTTTCCAGGACAAACACGTCTGCAGCCAGTCCAGCAACCTCATGCACTTATTTCAGCACTCAGGTCCACCATATTCCCTTCAGATAGAGAGGGCAAATAAGACTCTAAGAATATTTATGTGGTCCATTCAGAAAGCAACCCTTACATTGGAAGGTCTTGTATCAAACCTCTTTTTATCTGATAAACCCAGACTGGTTGCCACTTGAATGAAAAGCAACAATTAACTAATAGCCTGCTGAAAGGAAAAGCAAGCTGATTTCCTGAGGGGAAAAAACCCCCCAAAACAAAAAACCAAGCATCAAAAGTCTTCTTTAGCTTCACCTGTGTTATGGGTTTAAGATTGCAGAATTTTCCCTTTCCCTCACCCGCCTGGACTGGGAGTGAAGCCCGGAGCAGAGGGGGGGGGAGCTTCCGGGGGAGGGAGGAAGGAGTGGAACGTTTTTTTTTTTTGCTCTTCCGGTTTTTTTTGGGTCGGTTCCACTCACGCACACGGTTTTCGCTGGCACGGTGCTCGGAGCCGAGAGCTGCGGTTTCTGGAGGTGCCTTGC
>JAWWEU010000111.1:27561670-27581448 GCA_035583155.1 Acropternis orthonyx | reverse complement strand
TGTGATTAATCGTGTGGAGTCCTCTGTTCTATTAGCCCCCAGATATCTTAGTTTTCTTTTTTTCAAACTAAGACAACCTGTCTTCAGAATTAAGTCAGATCTAGTCATACTTAGGAAAAGAAAGTACAAAAAAGGGCAATCAGAATTATTGTCTCCTTTCTTTTTGGTTAAGTCATTAATTTTGAATGCCAGACTTGTGGTATGTTGTTTTTTGTTAAGAATGTAGGAATCAAGCAAATCATTAGCAGAGGTGATAAAAACCCTTGTCTCACCCTGTGTTAAGTAGGATCCTTTGGATGATACACCTCAAAAGAATTGTTATCTTCCTCTCACCCTGATAAGGAATTGCCAACAAAATAATTTTGTGCCATCACAATTCATATATTCAGTCTATAATTTCTCTGAATAAAGAAAAAATTAATTTCCACAATTACAAGTTTTACATTAAAACCTGGAAAAAAAATGTTCCTGGTTTTGCTATGAGGGGTGTTTACATCAACTTTTTACATGTAATATAAAAATATATCTCTTCTGTAAGGACAGTGTATTTAGAATTCCAGCACTTCAGAAGATGTTAAACTGAGGTTTAATCTGCAAGTGTCCCCACACATTGTTTTCTGAATGTTTTCTTCTCTGACTCCAACTGCACAGAATACTCCCCGTTGTGTTGGACACCATATGATCACATTTGGAAATCAGGGCCAGGTCTCAGGCATTCGAGGGTAGAAGCTTAGAGGTCCACCTCCTATTTAATTTCAATCATGAATTCAGCAGGAGTTTAATGCATAGCTTCTCCATGCAGCAGGTCCAAGCCCTAGCACTTACACTTGAGTGACTCTGGTGCAGTATCTCATTTGTGGGTCAAAAGAGACACCTATGTGACAATGTGCAAATGTCAGTGCAACCTCAGAGGTGTACTGGAAACCATGGTCCACTCTATTTCCCCCATGGGGGCAGTTATGGCCAATATCCTATAGCTTGGGCTGGGGACCTGGCAATGCTGTGCTCTGTTCTTTGTTCTCTCGCATGGCTTCTTGGCCAGAGTTGGGCAAGTCGTTTCAGGTCCCTGTGCCACAACTCTTCTAACTGCAGAGCAGATAATGGGAATGACCTTTGCAAAGCATTTGGAGAACTAGGTTCTTCATCATCGCCTTCCCCATATCCTTTACATTTAATCTCTCAATACTGGTGCTCTCAACTTCAGAGTTATTCGTGGACAGGAAGGAAAGCACACTGAGTTTTCCTCTGTAGCTAATACCACTTTTAAAACATTTTCTCATCAGCTGGACCTGACTCTTCAGAATTTTATCAAACGTGCCCCCAAATAAATCCAGTCAGCCCTGATTAAATATGACTTCATTTGAAAGGGCAGAGCTGAGAACTATCATGCAATCACTGGAATAACTCTTGATTTACAGAAACGGAAAAGGAAACCAGGCCGAGGGTCTCTAATTGCTGAGCTGAGATCCTGCCAGACAAGAAAAGAGCATTAACAGTACTAAGCTGAAATACTTAACATGCTGCCAATGCTTTCTATCCCCAAAGATTGCAGAACTGGATGCTTCACTTACACTTCTAAACTGTTGTATTTTTCATAAAGGCATCTACTATGTGCAGTTTAGGCAGCTTTTAGAGGAAAGGACTCTGGCTAATAAAGTAACACTCAACATTAACTCCAAGTCAACCTCAGTCTGCAACCAGGAACACACCTTCTGTTTGGAAAGGTATGTCAGAATCCTGATTCACCTATTTAAAACAGACAGAAATACTCCTAATTAACCCAGGGTCAAGGTAATAAAATGTGATAGCATACTCATATTATGGATGTATAAATTATGCAACAATGTACAGTAAAGCAGGACCCCACACAGAATTAATAAAACGTTTCTTCCCAACTCGACATGTTTATGAAATCTTGCACGTTACTGATACTTGAAGTCAACAGTCTGAAACTGCATCACGCCCTCCACTGTATTAGTAAATTAGAACCACACGCAATTTGGTTTTGCTATAAAAATAACAGGTGTAAATTAAGATTTTCTTTTTCAAACTGCATTATGCAGTGTTGTTAAACAGACCTCACTCTTTCTATGATTTTATTTTGGGGCGATACAATTTATAGCACTTTGGCCCTACTCCAGTAAAGCACTTATAAAAGGTCTTCATCTTTAAGCATATGAGTAGTCCTGCCTAAGCCAAGAAGAAGTCAATTATCCCTCTCCTTAAAATTAAGCATGTGCTTAAGGACCTTGGTAGATCCAGTTCTTCATGAACAGAAGGATTTATGAGTTTCTCTCCTAACTGCTTAACTTTGCAGAGGACAAAGTGTTAACATTAGTAACACAAGAAGGGCCAGAATCTGCCGGTATTTAGAGCTTGCTGTCTGCATGTCTCAGCAGAGGTGAAAAAGATGGAAATCAATCTGTCAAACACCACTGGATTTCACTACAGGATACTGGTTCTGGGGCACATGAGGGCATGTTTCAACTTATGTTCTGGCTAAGACAACCCACCATATATTTATGACCGTTCAGAGGCAGTGCTTTTTACAACATAAGTTTGTTCGGTAAGACATGGAGGAATAGGTTCCTTTGCCAGCCTGAAAAAACACCGGGACAGCCACGTTTAAAAGGTGAAAATGACAGAAGACAGACAAATGCTGCTTCATTTCAGGGGGAAAAAACCCAAGAACAAAAAACCAAACAAAACCACAGTATCCAGAACAAACCTGTGTTGTGATAAGCAGACAGAAAAGTGCTGGCTTCACCAAAGAAAATCCCAGAGAAATAAAGGGCTCTTTTGCTACCAGCAGAAATCCTATTTGTCTAAGTTTGCAAAGCAAAACCATGATGTAATTGCAGCCTATGTCAGCAGCAGTGCCAGCTGAACAGGCCAGTGCAGTAACAGCAGCAGGAAGGAGCCTGACCTTTAACGCAGAGCCAGCCATCAGCGTACAGACCTGAGTCTGTGCTTCAACACACAGATGTGCTGAACATTGTGCTACTGCACTTCCACTCAATCCTTCACTGGCACGATTAAGCTAACCTAGCAAAATCTGTCCTTACCATTTGGCTCAACACAGCACACTTAGAAAAATTAGACAGACAAAAATGTATTCATGGTAGTGCTGGGTTGCTTTTCTGCCACAGAGTGTTTTAGAGATGCACTGAATTTCCTTATGAAGTTCCTTTATAGTTCCTTTTCATCCTGTACAGGCTAATTGCAGAGTCAGGACTTGCAGCCCTTAATCTCTGTCAGGTTTGAGACCATGCAGACTGGCCTTGGCAACAATGGCACTTCTCCTCCTGTTCTTGCCCTCCCACACAGTACAGGCTCCCCACAGATGTCAGGCCAGCTGGCTGAACCAATATAGTGATAGCTTTCCTTAACCATTACTCTGAGATAAAAACTCATGACATAACAGTGAATAGCTCTGTATATTTCCTGCCATTTTCTTCCTAATAATTTCCTAGCTATACACATCAACCCAAGGAAACTGCCAACCTAGAGAACCCAGTTCCACAGCTTGTATCCTTGACTACTACTACAGTGTAAGGTTTTTGTAGCAGGAAGTTGCACACAATTTGCCTGAATACTAATATAATTCAGGATCTTGCAAGCTGTATATTAGATGTGAAGGTTTATTCCTTAGCCTTGCTGTAAATTTGAACTTCACTGCTGCATGTATGACTCCAGCAGGTACACACCTTACACTGTACCAGTAAGCTGAGTCACTGCTTGTGAGTAACAATCAGCAGTCTCTCAACCTGTCAGAAATACACAACAAATATCAATTAGAACTGCCAACCAAAAATAAAAGCTTTGAGAGAAAGGTGAGAAATATGTGCATGGTATAAAAACCAGAAAACACCACAAAACAAAAGTAAAAAGAGAATCCATGGCAGATTGAATCTAAAATCAGATTAAGGGATTATTTTTCTGCAGTATCTGTTACACCCTAATGTGACAAATCTTCCAGATGTGCTGAGAAAAGATGACACAATATTATACATCCAAAGCACTGTATGTGTGATTAGAGAATTCAAAGAAGTAATTACATTTAAACATTCAAAAATAGCAATATCTGGCCTTCTTTCAATAATTTCTGAAAACACACCTTACTGTAAAACTGCAAACACAATTTAAATGCTGACTGGAATCAAACAAGATTAACTGCTGAAAACCAAGTCTCATTTACACAGTACAGTGCAGGCAACAGGATTACTGGGGTTTTTTTGTTTACTTTCAGGTTCTTCACCCACAGAAGGTGTTTTTTGGCAGGTGTTTTGGTTGTTTTTTTGTTTTGTTTTGGTTTGGTTTTTTTTTTTTTTTTGGTTGGTCAGTTGGTTTGGGGTTTTTTTGAGATACAGTCCAGCACTTAGCAACCACAATTTTTTTTTACACAACAGTGCTTTATAAAACCAAACTCTGTTCCAAAATTTAGAACTAGCAACTGTAATGAAAAAGGTAAAAGGAACTAAACATTCAGGGTCAGACAGTAAGCCAAAGGCAACCAGCTCTGCTCAAGTGAAATGAAGGGATTTTTGTCTTCTTAAACTAGCTGCAGATCTGGCACTCAAGGTTCAAGTCAGAACAGCTCAGGCAATTTCAACTCCCTAAAAATAAGCATGCATCAGATAAACAGAGAAATTAAGTGCAGGGTCAGTGCAGTTTGATCAGCTTGTATCAGCTGACTCTTTACTTTATCCCCTTAAATAAACCATTCATTTTCTTTGTGGAGAGAAACCCCATGTAGAGTTGCTCAGCTTCCAGGGGGCTGCCAGTGCAGCAGAGCCACAAGGTGCCCACAGTCAGACTGCACCTCTGCACCTCAGCCCAGACGAGGCACAGAGAGAGCCCAGACCCAGTTCATTTGCAGCCACTCCTGCCGACAGGACACAATGAAATCTCCATCTTTATCCTGGTTCACGGATCCTTTTAATTCACTACAGAACTCTCTGCTGAGTAAGAGATCAGAGCTCACTCGGATAAATCAGAGGAGTGTATTTATAATCTCTGCCTTCTGATAAGTTAGCAGCATGTACCAGTTTTTCCTTGAAGTAAGTCTGAAGGGGAGAAACAGATATCAACCTGAAAGCATGAGCATTGTTGCGTTTACAGTTTACCATGCTTTGCATTTATGTATGCCTTTCTCTCCCTCTTAAAAGGCTATCCATCATGCAAGCCTGCTGGAATTGGGAGCTCACAATCTCAAGTTCTATTTCCTTTCTAAGCCAATATGTCCAAAACACAGGTAGAGTGCTCCTCTCCATTCTCACCGCACTGAGGGCAGTGTTTTTGCATTATTATGTCCACACCTTTGCTTAAGTACCTTACTGAAAGAATATCCAAAGACACTGTGCAGAACTCCATACTCCACAGTAATTGAAAGTGCTCAGGCTCTCTGCTGACCTGATTGATAGTTTTGCCTCCAGAAAGCTTAACAGAGCCTGTCATTATGTATGTGATATATCCTACCATAATTAATTCCCTCAGGGAATGACATCCAGAGGAAGTATGGTTCAAATACACAGTATGCACCTGAAACCTGACATTTTGAAACAGACTCCCAACACCAGGATGCATCCATGGAAGAACTGATATTGCTATTTTCCTTGACTGTAAATACATAGCATAAACTAAATTCTGTCATAAAGAAACTGACTTAAGAACTATTGAAACGTACAGCTAAAAGTCAGTGTTCTTTGCTCTTGAACAGATTTTATTTAATTCATTAGAAATCCAGAAGGTGTTTAAAATTACCAAGTGCCATTTAACATAGGATGAAGTAATAGCTTCCTTCAGCCTTAGTGGAAAAGATTCAGAGCTGTAATCCTTTTTCAAATAATTACCCTGTTCATCAGGCTTCAGGAGAAATGGAAAGACCGGCTACGAAAGCCTCAGCATATACACATACTAATCTGAATGGCAGTAAGAACACTTTGCAGGTGTTTGTCAGGTCACAGGCCTGAATTAGGCTAAAATCAGAACTGCTGCAAAGGAAGAGCAAGAGCATGTGAAAGTATCAAGTTCAACTTTGAAGACAAAAATGTATGAAAGTTGAGTAGGGATGCTGACTGAATGAGGCTGCTTCTCAAAGCTACAGCAGTGAATGAATGCTTTCACACACATAACCTGTGGTTTTGACTCAGCCATGAATTGCTCTGTCTGGCTACCCAGGAAAATGAACCTGTAGAAGTTAGTGGCTGACATAAAGAGCTGGGACAGCTTACTGCTACCCTGCCTCAGGAGGCATGTAAAAGTACCTCACTTGAGCAATTCCAGGACAGTGCAACTATATCCTTTCTCAGGATAACTGTAGTGTTTCCTACCAAGGGGTCAGGGTAGTCCTGCATCAGCTTGCACCAACGATTCTCTCCAACATAAAATCCAACATGCTGACTAAATACTACTGCAGATTAAATCCTTGAGGTCAATTCCTGTACAGAGTATTCAGGACAACAGTCAATAAACTTCTTGGGCATCTTTTTCCTGGAGGCCTTAGAGACAGTAGTTAAAGCAGAGACATGTGAGCTGCAGTGCACTTTCAGCACGAATGAGACAGAGGAGGAATTAATTTGGAGAAACATCAGCTGTGCTGGAAGCTGACAGATTCCTAATGCATCAGATTTGTGATTACTTATGGCATGACTGATTCTTTTTCTCCCTGTGTGTTTTTCTTCCACTTTGTTCCTTATTTATAATGAGGTTCTACAGTAGTTACATTTGGCAGATTTGATATAGATACAGGCCTTTATACTAAATTTTCCCCAATCCCTTTCTCCTCCCATTCTATGTCAAGCTCACAGCTCTACCTGTCAGGTCTCTTCAGGTACAAATTTATTTTTCATATAATCCCTGCCATTCAGTCAGCCTCAGTGCAAAATTCTTCATGTGATTCCAGCTCCCCAAACGTTCTGTTTCTCCACTGAAAACTAAATAATAATGTCATGTGCTTGATTCACTCAATTCTGCTGAAATCTGCTTCAGTAAACCCTGCAGATCGACGTACCTCAGACTGCCATCTCTTCTGAGCAGTTTGCTGTTTCCAATGGATACAAATTCTGGTATTTATATTCAGAATTACAACCAATGGACAGTTGAAGCCTGAAGTACAAAAATACCATTGTTGCAAAGCCATGGCATCACAACAACCATAGCACATAAATGCCCAAGTCCACCTAAACACTAGGTTGGAGAACACATCATCTACTTGGTTTGCTCTGTAATACAGTTCTGTAAGAGTTAATCCTACAAAGACCACCCTGGGAAGTGGATTAAACCACTGAAACATTTCACTCCCATGTAAGCTGTGCGCTCCCTCTTGTTAAACCAGCAAATCGCACTGACAGGGTAGCCTAGTGTGGCTTGGTACAGCTCTGCACCACTGCAAACAGCTCCATCCAAACTTAAGATGCTGTTTTCCACAGTGGGCAGCATCTGCAGCAGCACGCAGAGGCCCTGTTTGGATGTATCAGCCCTCCCTGCCTAAACTACACAACTGAGAGACTCCCTGTGTAACCGAGAAAAGTCAGCCAGGGCACTGGACTGGACTCATCCCTTCCTCTCCTCTCCCATGGGCTGCGCCTGAGGACACATCCACTTGTCAAATTTTTCTTTTGCTGCCATAAATAAAAGTTAAACTGCAACTTACCTTGTCAAATGAGTCATTCCATGGTTTATTATTGCTACTCAGAAAGCAGGCCTATATTACAAGAATAGAAAAAATATCATAACTGCTCTAAATTGTGTCTCCGCTTGGGTCCTCAGACAATTTTTCTTAAGTTGAAGAGCACTGACCAGTCCCCAAAGCACCTATGACTACATTTTTATGAGCATGGCAGACTAGCAGGAGGAAGGGACAATCCTGAAAGACAATCCTACAGTAGCATCTTAGGCCCCTGTATCCATGGAACGGAGCTAGGCCAGCTGCTGTATTGCCATCTGTCTGAACACCACCACCATTCTGCTGTGATCTACAGCTTTGGAAACTTTGTTACAGAAAAATCCAAGGGATGAACCTGTCAATACAAAAGCATTAGTCTGTGGACCACAAAGCACAGTTATGCACAGAAATTGCTGTACTCTTACAGCTTCCACACAACACAAACTTGTTAAAGGCTGCTGGAAAAACAACAGAGTAGAATGAAGCCTGAAACTGACTGCCTACATTAACTCATCCTATAACTAATTTATTAAAACAGACAGAAAGGCAAAAGCTAAGTTCTTCATTAATAATCCTAACCAGAACTGTGCAGCAAGGATAGAAAACTCAGCCAGTTCTACTAATTTTAGAATGTTCTATTATGGGATTTAGTGCTGTAGCTGATTTAGGGGAAGTAAAAAAAATAAAATATCTTTCCAATTGTCAAATGAAAGAGGTGCATTCATTTACATATGGCCAGCTTTCCTTAACACTTTGAACTCAAGTGCTTTTATTTGGGGCTTTTAAGATTACATTTGTCCTCTTGAGAGTCAAACATTTTAATACCTGTTCCATCCCTTGTTAGGATCATTAATTTATTTTAAATGAAATGTAAAACCCAAGTTTTAATTAACTGAAGATATTAAGGAGCCTAAGTCACATTTTTCACACAGGCTCATACGATATGGTAAAACTCCAGATTTGTTCTTCACATTCTGCCTCTCCAACCATCTTATCAGCTTCAACTGGTAGATTGTTCTTCCTAATTTCACAGCCTAATCTGATACATGCTATTGTTAGTCCCTGTTAAACAGCTGTTCTACTCTTCCTCAATCACAGCTTCATTTCACCAGTGTACCAAGTGACTACAAGACATTTGATGCATCACAGGGCTGCTGGGAAATTCAAAGAAAGTATCATTGCAAGGAGTCTGGAGATAAAATGGTTTACTACAGTTACAAACCATCCAGGAAATGTGCTTTTGCAAAAGAACAGCTTTTTGCTTCCTGTCTGCTGGTGGAAAAGCAGACTCTCACTATGCAGAAGAGCTGAATTACTCAATCTTCTGATTTACAGGAACAGCCCCATAAAACTACATAAAAGCTTCAGATGGATTTTTTTTCTACCTTCCCTCAACTCCAAAGAACAGATTTTTGGCTTTCTCCTACTCTCTTTCCCCTTCTATTTTCCATACCTCCATTTCCTTGCCTGGTGCTTCAAATATTCTGCCATCAAATGGCTAGAGAATTAGTAGGAGCAGGAAGCTGTTGCTTGAAAGAGGGAACAAAGTGCAGTAACACATTTAGTTTTATTGGAGGTTCATAATGTGAATTTGAGTCTTGCAAGCCATTTGAACAGAAAGACACACAACTTTAGAAAGACAATTATTCACAGACAATAGAAGAGTGGGTCAGGGCTCACTCAAAAAAAAAAAAAAAACAGCACTTTGTTCGTTCATGAAGCCAGGATAAGGAAACACACACAGACTGTCCAAACGCAGCTACAGCTTTGGGGCCATTACTGTGCTTTCAGCTTGCTTCAGCAAATGTCATGCTTCCTTTAAAAATGTCTTCCTTCTCCTCATAAAACACCAGCTTGGCAACAGAAAAGCTCTCCACTGAAGTTTTATGAGACCTTTTTATTAATAGAATAATAATTCTTTCTGCTGTTATTTAACCAGACTGTCACTTTGAGGTTAGAATTTCTGTGAAAACCTAAGAGGTGCAATTCCCTGGTTTCCATGGGAGGTGGATTCCTGCAGGCTATGCTCAGATTCCAGCTTTTTACCACGACTCCCACACATGCAAGTTTTGTTAAGTTGTGCTGATTACCACTTGCAGCATCCCTGGTTACCTTCCTTACTCACTCTGCTATCACTTGTTACCCATGCAAATGAGCATATAAGACACAGAAACAAAACAGAACACATTTATACACTCATCACTTAAATGCCACAAACTGTCCCTTCCCAGGTTGGTATGCAACTTCCTACAGATTTGCATCCCCTGCACCTGTCCCCCGCTGCAATCTGTCTCTGTTCTCCCCACCATGCCCTCTCCCAGTGCAACCACCCTGATGGCACTGCTGCTGCCGTGTCCCTGTGTGCTGTACCCACTGCACATGTGCTCCCTGTCTCGCTGGCAGCTGCCAGCCCCGGCACCACATGGCTCAGCTCTGCCTGCCCCCTCCAGCCCTGACTCAGCAGGCTGCTTTTAGAAAACTTGCAGAAACTTATCTTCAGGACTTCTAACACACTGTCAAAACTTTTAAATCAGACAGTATTTTCAAAAGTGCTCAAGGTATAAAAAACCCTACTGCATAATCCCTGTTTCTTTAGGAAAACAAGTTAAAAAAGCAGGAATATAATTAGAACATTACCATTTTAAGCCAAAAGGAGCAAGTCCCTCCATAGGTTTTAGGAAAAAGAAAAAAAAAAAAAACCCAAAAATTCAACACACCAAAAGCAAACAAACAAAAATTTCTAAATAGCTTTGAAAATACAGTAGTAGCTATTAAAATAGCACTGCACACAAACTGATATATAAGCGTATTTCAGGGGCTGGCTCAGAGACTGATGTCCTGCTCATTGGAAATACTCCTTCATTAGCTAGAAACTTTGTTTTGTTACTATAGTTACTGTCACTACAAGTGGCCCTGACTAAGGCATGAAATATTTGTTACATAAAACCTCAATGCAACTGCATCCTTAAACTTCAGAAAGTACTAGCTCTGCACTCAGTCCTGCTTGCAAATTCTGTTCCAAGCCCAAACTCAAGATTCTTTCACGCTGAATAGGGCGCACTCTTGAGCAACAGTTTAACAGCACTATTTAAGTGCTGAAAACATATTCCACACTGTTCAGGATACACACTACAACTGTGAAGGAATTTAGATGGACTGTGCTCAGAGCAAGGGGAGTAGTGACTTCCTCCAGAGAGAATTACACTCTTAGCAGTAAGGCTTGTGAGGTACAAGAGAAACCAGAAATCAACCTTAATAAAATTTGCTGACAGGCCATTGAATTTGATGGAAAAACATGCTTGTTGCCAGCAAGAGCACCATGTAGAAAACATGTATCCTGCAGCATTATAGGTTTTTTTTGTTTCATTATATTTTTATCAGCTTAGTTTGATGAAATTTAACATCACTAAGAAAAAAAATAAATATACTCTCTTCCTTGGCCTTTAATATATTCTGGTTTCACATAATTTTTTTCTTGTTCTTCTGGGGGATATTTTCAGTCAGACAAACTGCTGTTATAGATAATCTTGGAAAAGCGGCTTATGAGATCCCCAGTGAAAACAGGGAGATGACAGAACTTCACTTTTTAAGGTAGTCATCTGATGCTGATACTCCAGTACAATGCGCCAGCCTGCTTCAGGCCATCTGCGCCATTCTCAGCCATGTTTTTTTCCCCTACTTGGGTAGGGGAAAAAGAGTGTGACTTTCCTTCTCTTCAGCTTGAAATCTGGACACTAAGCTTTTTCTTAAAAGGCCAACAGCCCACACAGAACCTGCTCACAAGCCATGATAAGCAATTAATAAGTGCCAAGGTCAGAAAATACATCCGCTTGTACACTTGCTTTCCTGCAGTAAGCATTGCTCAAGGTTTGGGTCAAGCCAATAACCAGGGATATTTCTACTACAGCACTATTTAGTTACCTTTTGAAGTGGCAGATGTAGCCATTTATGCTACATATTTTAATCTTTAAGCAATTTGAATGGTACAGAAGCCTGGAAGGGTATCTTCTCTTTCCCTTCCTCCTTTGGTGCTGACACCCTGTACTATTCTTAGTGTGTAGAAATCAGTGGTGTTAATTTCAGAGTTCACACATCAGAGGAAGCACTTAGAATTTATTCATTCATTTGTGAGAACCTCTATAGGGCTTTGTCCTTAACGACTGAGCAACACACTTTTTTTTTGCTGTGACATTATTTGCAACCAGTCTTACAGCTTATTACAGCCTCCAAAGTACTTAAGAGCAAATCTGCCCTACCCAGAGGCATAATAAACATGATTTCCTTAAGGTGCTGTTTAGATACAGAATTGCTTCATCAGTTCTTCCCTGTAATAATAGTGCGTGCACTGACACCTAAAACTATGATTCCTGTCTCTTGCAAGTCTGGCAACTAATCCCAGACTAATGTCCTAGACTGTGCAGGCAAATAACAAGTGCCTGCTGGAATACGGAATTCGTGAGTGCTGCTCTAGCTTTTTGAGGCACTGCAACTTTACAATGTACTGCTGTTTAGACTGTGTTAAGGAAAAAAAATAAATTGTTGTTCAGCTATGATACTGCTTATGCCCAGAATTCCCAGATTCAGGGGGCATGTTGCTATGTTGTACAAAATGAGACACTGGCTCTGTCACATGCAGAGATGAGAAGTAGATATTGCCGTATCTAAAATACAGCTTTTGCATCAGAAGTTTGCAGGAGATCTAGGTGGAGAAATGAGTAAAGTCTAAGTTAATACCTAATGAACATCTGATGAAAAGAGCATTGCAAGGATTAGACATGTTTTGAGACAGCAAGGCATCTGAAGAAGTTATTCTTTTAAGACTAGATTGACCTCTAGAACATCAAAAAATCTGTACTAGAATCCTCTACATGCTTTCCCGTGTTGCTATCACATCTACTGAGCTGAATAAAATCCCTCTGCAGCAGCTTATTGAGATACTGTCCTTCACAAAATCATCATAGGGCTTAATAATAAACTTACATTGCAAAAGTTTAACGTTTGTTTCTACAACCCCCCAAAACTTAACTGAAAGGGTAAGTCTTAAATCAAGCTTGCTTTGCTGTCTTCTTTTTTCTATATATCAGTCCATCTTTCTAAAACTGAAGATCTGATTCAGATGCATTTTGCTTCTGCAAAGCTCTTTTCTGTTTTTAATTGCAGAAATGTAATGGGGCTTTGCTCAAAAGCAGCCTCATGCATGTGGGATAAAATATGTCTGCCAAAACTAAGGAATACACCCTGTCTAGGGCTGTACAGAGAAGGGAAATAACACCAACGACAACAGGCTTTCAAATGCAAGTTTTCCTGCCCTGCATAACCACAGATAGTGCACATAACACACACTTGGACATCACTATGCTGCATTATCTCCCTTCCACTTCCCCCACAGACATTCTGTGCAGGACTATGCCCCTGCTATGCAAACTTGACATTTGCAGGTGGCCAGTGAAGAAACAGGCAATTGCTGGTTGCCACTGAGCAGGAGGCAACATAATTCCAGAACTGCTAGTACAGCAGGCTTCAATATTTGATAATCATGTGGTGGGAAAACTCCAAAGAATGCATATAAATTGAATATTTTTTTTTTTTATAGTGGACTTGAACAAAAACCTTTTTCCAGTGGCCATTTCCAAACTGACAGTGTGCAGCCTCTTGATTAAGATGGAACATAGTTTATACCCCTGGCAACAAAGGAGACTCCAAACATTTCCATCTGCTTTAACAGCAGAGCAATAAACAAGAAAATGTACCCCCCAGTTTAGCTTCAGAAGAATGTTTTCCATTGAAAGACAATTTAGTATATGTATCCTAAGTTCTACATGTAACTATGTAAGAAAAAGCAGTAATTCACACAAGTGCTTTGGATGCAAAAAATCCCAAATAAACTCTTCCAAATAATAAAGTTCCAATCTACTGTGCACAGCTCTGAACAAACCTTTCTACAGAACAGCACTACAGTGGTGGCTCAAAGGCAGAGGAAGCCTCTGTGCTCTCCCTCTCAGGAGCCATTCCTTCTGGAGATATAGGAAGTGCACAGAATAAAGCAATCCCACATAGATTAAAAATCCTCCCGGGGTGAGATCAGTACAGCTGGATGGCAGCAACATGAACTACCTCAAATGAACACTGGCTTCATGCCACCTACCAATGGCTTCCCGAGGTGAACATTACTGGTAGCTTTAACACAGGACATGGAACATCTAAGCCTTGGAGACTGCTCTGTGCAGGCCAGGAAAATCTCTGACCCTTTTGCTCTCAGAGTCCTTGCCTGCTAAGCAGTGCCAGTTACCATGGATGCCCTGCCTGCCTCGCTGGCAGCTGCTGCAACTGGATACATTTGGGCTCATCGATGCCGAGCTGAATTGCTGCTGTGTGGTTCAAGGCAGGTCCCTGGGTCCCACAAGGCTCAGGGCTGTGAGCACAAACAGCTGGGCAGTTCACCCACACAGATCCATGTCTCTATGAAGACTCTGTAAGCAGCAGCTCCAGGAGCTGGGCTGAAGCCAGCGTGGCTGTGACTCTGAGTGGAGCAGCCCTGGCAGGGTGGGCACAATCCTTTGCAACCTGTGCTTCCTTGGATGCACCAGCTGTTTCTTGCTACTAGTGAGGAGGGTCAAGCAGTTGACATGTATCAATTCTGCATACTTATCTGGCAGGGAGCACCACTCCTTGTGGTGGGGCCACAGCTGATGGCCATGTGCAACACCTGGGGCTGGGAGATGCTGCACATTCTCCTCAAGTGCCATTTTTGCAATGCCACATCGTGTCAGCCTCTCAAAGCACCTCTGCTGCAGTGGTCTGGGGAGGGCTGGAGTAGAGTCTAAAGATGATCTACATGCCTGTATCATATGCTTTTGTTTCATGTTGAGTTGTGTCATTCCTACTTTGCTATACTGCACATAAACATTACTGAAAGCCAAGCAAAAGAGTTTTTCCCTTTTCTTCCCAACACAGCAAGTGCCTACATTTTGAAGAATCATAAAAAATGACTGGTTGATGAAACTCATGGGGTGGGAGGCAGGGCTTTCCTCCTTCACCCAGCAGCACAGCTCCTTGCAGCTCCCTTGCCAACTGGACATCTCTCCTCTTTATGACACAAACTGTAATGGCATGTATACTCTCATCTGAGTTCAGACCTCCACTGTACTACATAATGTACCAACAGTGGAAAGGCATTGACCCTGTCCTGAGAAAATACCAGAAAAACTACAAAATAATCTCAAGTCATCACAAGCACTCAGATGGTAGATACAAATGGCCAAATTCAAGGACATGAAAAAAAGTAACATAAAAATATGTCCAGGAGTCTTTTCAACTATGAATTTCAGTTCAACTGCTTACTGGTATGAACTTCATTTGAGGTGCTAGTTATCAGCCTCCTGCCACTTCTCCAGCTGACAAGGCACATATGGAATAGAGGTCACTGCATTTATTTCCACCAGTCCCCATGTGCAGCCACAGCACTCAGAAACACAATTCTGTGTCATACATCATTCTGGGTTGCATTTTCTGTTGGTGTATGTAGGAAAAACTCTGTTAATGACTGCAGCACTTGATTAGACCACTTAACTCTCCATCCTCATGTTCCCCTTTCCTCCTAAAATATAGCCTTATGGAAAACTTGCTGCTGAAGTATATACATAACAGAAAGCTTCAAGTAAAGGTAGAATTGAATAAAGGAGAGTAAAAGGATTCATATCTGTTTTGTGTTGTAAAAATGTTAGCATATTACAAAATATATCAGGATATTTTAAAAGGCATGGTAACAGAACTCAATGTTACAGTATGTCTGTTGATGATAACATCTCCCTTTTTCTTTATTTTTCCTTTACTAATAGAGACTAAAACATTAAGTAACATGAATACCAACTAATATCAAACAGTATGACTGCACCTGCTTAGATATTTGGTTCTGCAGACATTAATGACAATGGCAACAGAAGCTGACTTACCATCTAAGATGCAATTATTACCAGTATTTCTAAGGGAGTGAAGAGCAAGGACTCTTCCTATTTTCAGAAGGTAAAAACCACATCTGTGGTTGAAAAATTACCGTACTTAACTTTGTCCCCTGGTGAGTTCTTTAGAACACCTGAATCAATTCCTCTCCCTCTTACTTTTGAAGAAAATAATACAGATCAAAACATTTTGTGCTCTTCTCATTAGATAAATAAATACTCCAAACCTTAGAGCAGAAGTCACTCAAGTCTGAAATTTCCAGGTGGAAAGAAAAAGGTCAACCCTTTTATTGAGTGATCAGATCATTATATTCTACTCATCTGTGAGGTAACATGGACCTGCCCGCACTGCAGACTTCTTGGAAAGTCATTTACTGCACTGAAAAACAATTTGCTAAGCATAACATCCATGCCTCTCCATATTTCAGGATCTGTGTTTTCCAGAAATGATTATCAACTGTAATTCTCACTGAATCCTAATAAAGCTGATATTCTTCATTCTCAAAAAATCAATTCCCAAACAAAAAACGAGACTCCTGATCACTCCTGCGTTTAAGGTTTTTGGAAGGTCTCAGAAAATCCAGGAAGTATTTTCCCCTACTTCTCTAGTGATCAGCTTCTGAGAGCCTCAGGAAACAATTTCAGATTATTGGATCTGTATGTTTGACAGCAGACCTTCCACAGCCTTCACCTTCACTAGAAGAAAAACAGGCAAGTAGGGCATTTTGTTTCCTTCTTTTATCCATATATTGAGAGCGCCTTGAAGGATTTCAGGTCAAGAAGATTCTAACTATGTTTCCCAGCCCAACCAGTGTCCAAAGCTGACAATAAAAGATGGCATTCTATTGAACTCCACTGTATATGTGTGGTGAAGGGAACGTTTTTTTTTCCCATAGCAGGAAGGGAAAGTTTAGTGTTGGGCTTCCCACACCAACACCACCTTGGTTCTCTTTTTGATTTCCAGGCAACAAGCATCCTGAGGTCCTCTTTCTGATCTCCATGATGCAATGCAGGTCTACCCCTGAAGTTCACAAAACTGCCTGATGGAAGCACAGGGCTCTCAATCACAAAGTAACTCCTCACCTTAGATAACCTCTACAAGCATGCACTACAGCTAAACTTCAGTTCACAAAGTTCCTACTGATAACTTGACTCTGCTGCCCAGAAAACACATGCTGCCCAGATACATGCATGCTGTTTTTCAATATATTTTGGCATTCAGTGCAGACAGTCAGGGCTCCTAAACACTTCCTTTGAATATAAAGCAAAACACACTGCAGCTGTTCACAAGAAAATGGCACTTAGCAGGGAGAAAAGTATGTGTTGGGGAGACTAACTCATTGATATAGCAGATATACTCTGGAGTGCAGAACCTGTGGCCGGTAACTCAAATCAGTCTTGCCATTCCTGCATTTTGGAACCTCTTCTTAAATTTCTGAAGTGAGGCCTGTGCATTTGCATAGCTAGTGTTACCTCTCCTATGCCAAAATAAACATCCAGAGGCACTGCTGCTCACTATAAAGGTCTTAAATGTATGGAGGCAGTAGATATTTACTCAGGTAGTAGGAGGAAAAAGTTATTATGAAATGAAACTGACTTTTCATACAGAGGAAAGATCTGAACCATTGCTACTAAGGTTGGAAAACTGCATAGCTCTTCCTTCTTTTCATACCATACAAAGTAAGTCTGCAGTAGGTTTACTCTTTAAGCTCCATTTAACTCCTTTTATTCATATCCTGAACCCTGTGCTATGAGGGAATGGAATTCTTCACAGGTACCACTGAAACCATCCCCGTGGTTTTTAAGATGGATTGATATGCACACTGACACAAATGCATTGCTGGCACAAACAGACATAAACCAGCTAGGGGGATGTTTCTTCCCACTGCACTAAGCTGGCAGACAGAAGGCTATCCTGCTCCTCTGCTGAATTTTTGTCTTAGACTGAGACCCTTAGAAAAGCATGCATATGTCAGTTTGAACCTGTCAAAACAGGAATCCAATCTTGGATACTGTAACTCAAGAATTCATTTTGTTTCTTCATCATAATGGGGGTGGGGGTGGGGAGAGCAAAGAAAAGAAAAAAAAGAAAAAGCTAAGTGTGAAAATAAATCTTAACCAGAAAAAAAACACTCTCAGATTTCTATTTTCAAGGGCTTTTTTATCTTTAAGTATCTGCGTTATCTTTAATAAGAGTCCGGAGACTACCTTAAAGCTTTCCCTTCATACGTTTGCCATACAAATACTCAGTATCATTACTAGTTCCACAGAGCATCATCCTGATTATTGCAATATATCATCAAGGGTTTTTTAGATTAATTTTATAAAAAAAACAAGGAATCATAACACCTCAACAAAAGCATTTGTGGTTACTACAGCAAAAAAACCAGCTCAACCCTTCTAACTCCACATCTTGCTTGCTTAAATGAATCTAAAACAGCTAACGTGTTTTGTATTCTTGTAGCACAATACTGTCACATCACTCAAGTATGTACTTCCACTTTTTATTATTTTGTCTTATTGTCTGGGATGCCAATAAAGAAATAAGAATATTTTTGGGTCACTCTCACCAGCTAGGGTATGAACACACCACAAGAAGTCAGCTTACAAAAGCTCCATCCTTACAAGTTTTGAATACCATATTTATAAAAGTTGTCCAGCATAAACAATGCTACAGCCAACATATTAATCTATCCCTGCTTTAGATCCTCATATCTTACACCATTGAGGAATTCAAACAAAACAATACTCTCAGAATTTTAACAAGCCGTTCTATGACCAAGTCTGCTCACAAGACATACCAGGCTTCCTTGCCTCTTGCCTAACGATGAACTGGAATCATATAAACAGGCTGATCTGATTCTCTAAAGGCACACTTCTACAGCCAAGAGAGGTCACCACCACTTCCCTGGGAAAAGTGGTAAAAGCATTCTACAGCATGCGCAACTGTATTACCTGGGGGTGAGGTGAGAGGTACAACTATTTTGACATAAGAACTGTAGTGCAAGACCAGCCATAATGCAGAAGTGTGCCAACCATCCACTGAGAGACAACTGACTCTTTATTCCCCATGAAGACTATAGGCAAGAAGACAGTTCTACTTTACTGCTGTCAACAACAGTGCAGTACTCTGCTAGGGCCCATACAGATATGGCTCAAAGAAGGCACGAGTGGTTTATTTTCAACATACAAGAAAGAGCCTGACAAGCAATGGAAAAAGAATTCAAACTGGAAATGCCAGTTTAATCATGCATTTTGAGATCCTGATTTTACATTGGGGTTTTTTTGTGAGGCAAGTGAAAGCATGTGGTAAAATGACATTGCTTATGTACCACAGAATAGTTCTCCCCACAGTAAGTCTGCCCCAGACTATGACAAATAAATCTTGCCAGATGATTACTTCATATGTCCTTAATGAAATTAATGTAGCAGTGACGAATTCAAGGACATTTTCTCTCAGTAAACCACTTCCAGTCTAGAAGTGGATTTTGTATTTTGAGGGCTGACTTGCAGCAAAAAACCATTTCTGCTGAAACAACACCAACACCAAGACAACACACACAATTCCCCATGAGAAATTTACTTCCTTATTTATAGTCTCCAAGATACACATTTAATATTTCTTGGCCTTCTGAGCTTTTTCGCACTACATTTACAGTAATTACTTTTGTGATAGCAAATATCTCTGTAGAACAAAAGCATCTGCATTTGACAGCTACATTGCTCCAAAACACCAACCCACCTCTTTGGGTTTTTTTGGAGTCTATGTGTAGAACAGCAACGCTTACCAAAAGTTTTCTGTTATTTCTCTTTATAACTAGTTTTGAGACTCTGAACGCAAGAGAATAGTGGCTTACAGTTTAGAAAGAAAAGTAATATTAGCAGCTGTTCATTTAAGAGAGTTACAACTCCTGTGCACTATGCACAACTGCTACAGATATAAAGACAGGATTATTTAACAAAATGTTCACCGTCACACTGGACTGAAATTAGAAGATGCTGCATGTTATGCCAGAGGATTGTACTGTTCTATCTTAATGAGGAGCCATATAGGAGACAAGAAACTAGCTGGTGAATAGTTTTGATAAGCTGTCTAGGAGCTATAGAGTATCCATGAAATTGAGATCCTATTTCCAACTTTAGACTTGGTACAG
>JAWWEU010000111.1:27545191-27561570 GCA_035583155.1 Acropternis orthonyx | reverse complement strand
AGTTTTGATAAGCTGTCTAGGAGCTATAGAGTATCCATGAAATTGAGATCCTATTTCCAACTTTAGACTTGGTACAGACATTAATTTTTCTTCCAGTGCTGAAAGCTAACCAATTAGAGATAAAAGACGACCAGAGAGAAAAACAGTCTCTGAAAGAGTAGGTGAGTAAGGTAAGGCAAAGTCAATTTTACACAAGCAAAACTGGAAGGAGGAAATATTACCAGCTCAAGACAAAAGACCGTATTAGGCAGGCCCTGTGGTGGGTTTTGCAGGCTGCCAGACCCATGGGACTTCAGCACAGAACATTGTGAGGTGTGTATACAGGCTTTAAATAGGGAAATTCTTTCTAAATAAACAATGCATTATTTTAAGAAGATCACCTTAAGGGCATGGGGGGTGCTCACTAATATAATTTCTTCCCTGAGACAAGCCTGCAGAGGTAATCAATGCCAGAGTCAGGGAGAACACTGACCAAAAGGCTGGCCTTTGAGTTTGAAAAAAATTGAAAGAATTCATCTTAAGAAAGGTTTATGATTAGCAATATTCACTTGGAGGAGAGACACCTGGTGCTATCTTCTCACGCAAATGTGCTGAAGACAGTGCTTTAAAATATATACCGAAACCAACTGTTGGTACTGTGCCCATTAACTGCTTTTAACAGCACACTATCATTGACAGGATGTAAAAACAGTAAGTTTTATCCTGGGCAGTCTCCCTTTGTAGGTATCAGCAATTTTTCAGATGCTACCTTCCATGTAAAGGTTGCTATTATTTCTGTCTTTTGTAGTCATGGTAAGGCAGCGTATTTGTTCTGGTTCACTCCAGCTTGCAGTATGTCCAACATACCTAGCTCTCACCTTTCCTTTACACAGTTTTCCTCTGTCACTGCTTGACAGTACATTCAAGTGTTCAAACTCAGTCATTCACTGACAACAACATAATGGATTTCTTACCATATACCACCTTTCAAGTGATCTTCCTAAGTTCATTTCATGCTTTTTGGATATTCAGCTCTTCATTACCTCAATCCAAAACACTGCATCTCTCTGTATTCAATGCCTTGGTTTTGCATCCCTCCTCCCCATGCACCACAATCAACCTCTGAAATGTGCAGCAAATGTTTAAGTTTAAACACATGAACAAGGGGCACTTTCAGACATATCTGGGTCAGTATTATGAGGCTCATGCAAAAGGATGTTGTATGTTAGCCGAGCAATGCAAGGTATTCTTTCCAATTGCTTCAGCCACTAGCCAACTATGTGAACTATCCTGAACAATTTTCTTCTTTAAAATTTCTGATGAAAACATTTAACACAAAAACAAAAAAGCAGGCACAAACTCATCTTAATTTCATACAGAGACCAATGAAACAGTATGAAATACCTGCAGTTTGAGCCATCTAAGCCCTTAATTTTTTATAGTATGCTTTCTTTTTATTTTGGACATACGTCTAGGTAATGCTTCTGGGTTTTTTGCCATCTACAGAGCCCTAAGGTCCCTTAATGCAGTTTTCATCATCTTTTCTTGATACATGCCAGCAAACTGTACTTGCAAAGAGAGTTGTCATTAGGAAGGAAGCCTCCAGGCACCACATTACACAGTTGCCTGGTTCATACAAATGTGAATTGGGAAAAATAATCAACCACTTTTAAATACAGCTTTAAAATCATGCAGTTGGACTTGCCTACACTATTTACATGGAACATCTTGTAGTCATTCCAGGGAGCAGTAAAATTTATTAGCATTTTTCTATAAGGCAGTAACAACTGGAGATACACAATAGCATCAAGACTTTCTCCCTTCAAAGAGATTTTACAAACCAGAAAAGCCCTTCTAGCATAAACTGTACTAGAAATCCTAGAATGGTTTCAGATTTGGTAAGAACTATAGATGTATTCTGTTACTCTTCTTGCTTTTCCCTTCCTCATTGGATTCCCAATTCTTTTTTTCAGAAACACTTCTTTGTAGTTTGTTTCTTTGTTTTGTTGGGGTTTTTTACTTTTTTTCCTTCTGCCTTGCAACTCATTCTTTCTCTACTCCCTCAGTCATGAGTTATTTGCTGGCTGGTTTAGAGAAAGACCCGCATGGAGAGAGGGTAGTCACAGTAGCAGAGGCCCTACTCCCACATCACAAGTATGTACCTGTGAATGAGTCTCCTTGTCATCCATGTCACATACCACGGTGCATGCAAGGAGCAAAGGGGGGCTCTTTCAAGGGCACATACTTGAGTCAGTCTGTGTCTGGGAGTAAGCATGAACCTGTGTCTTCACTACCAATACTAATTTTTTCTACCAAAACCAACCTACTCTGCTACTCCTTGGCAAGGTCTTTCTGCACGTGAAGACTGGCATTGACAGAAGCGTAAGAGATAACATTTCTTTCAGCTTTGGGGAAATCAGATTACCAGAGAGCACAAAGGAACCCTACCCAGGAGTCCTCCAAGCTACTTCACGTACCATGTTTTCTATGTTTTGTCCTCCCCTGAAACATGAATTATCAGTAACTGCTGGAGAAAAGATCTAGGATTCAATGGACCAGCTAGTCAACTGGACATGGCAAATACTCTTTCCCTGACATAAAGCACCTCTTCTTTGCCACTTCTGTCTTACATATCTTCAAGTGTCTGTAGACCTTAATGAACATCCGATCTCGTAGGATGTGATCTTTGACTGTTAGAGGGTCTTTTACTCTCTTTACTACTTTCAAACCTCAAAATACAATTTAGCAGCCACTGGGCTATTTCCTCTTCAGTGGCACCTATGTTTACACTCTGAAGAGATGTTGGCATCACTTTAAGAGCTTTTCATTACTAATTTTCACTTCATTCTCAAAGCTGTGCAATGGCAGTCTTAACTCCTCACATACAAAAAGTAACTATCCTCAAAAACACAGGCAGCAATGCTATTTTAAATGGCAACACGCAGCTTACAATAAGAAACACTGTATGCTGATAGAGCACCATAGTTCTAAAAGACCCTAAAGCATTTAAGGTCACATTTAGACAGCTTTGGTCTTAGTTGTGACCTTCCTTTGCTCTGGTTTAGACAGTATCCCACTCAGCTACTAGACTACACTTGTGGAGGCTGTGCCCTCTCCATTCGGAATGCAGGCTGTCTAAAGACAATGCTCATGAGTTTAGAATGTCATTTAAATACAGGCAATTCTGAATGGAATTTGGTCTTCCAGCAATGCAACAGGATTGTCTGCAGTTTGGCTAAGAAATTCAGCTAGCATGCAATCACCAGAAAATATTACAGTAGTTTTAATTTTTGCACAGAACAGACAAATTCACTGTTTTGAAAGGTCATGACAGTAAATTGCATGGAATTCAATTTACCTCTCTCAGATGGATGAAGGTCTGAGTCAAACACAGAACACTGGAAGCCTTCGGCTCCACAAAGTCTGTGCTGATTCAAACCTGCTCTTAGGCAGGCAAACCATCCTTTCAGCTATACATCATTAGAGCTTGTGATTTTCAACTGATCTTTTTCCTCAACTGTGCTATTGTAGCAAATTGTATCACAGATGAGCATCAGAGCCATGGTCATTGCAAGACAAAGTTGTTTGTTTTTAACCAGGAAGTCACCAAATATAAAATTACTTGTGATACAGAGATCATCATAGTTGTCTCACACTTATTTCCCCATGTGTAAAGTGAAATACAAAAAACTACAGGGAGATGTATGGGACAGAACACCATCAGTGCAATACAGAAAGACAAGTACTGGAAAAAACAAACAAGCACAAGGATTAGTTTCAAAAACAGAAAGACCAGGAAGACAAAAGAATACCGTGATCATGCTTTAGCTTCACAGTACACCCAGGAGGAGAGTGACACACCTGTAGCACACCTGATTTAACAGGGTCCTTGTATATAACTGAGAACAACAGATTGTTTGAGTAGATCATTCCTGACTGGATGTATCCCATCAGGCAGTAACTCTTACCTAAAGCTTTCTGGGTATTCAACAACAGCCATGTTGATAACATCCAGTGCATGCTGATAGTGCTTCTGAGCTGAAAAGAGGAGGGCCAGCAGATGAAGTGAATTCATGTCATCTTTGCACAGCTGCAGGGCTTCTTGAAGATAGTCTATAGCATCTGAAATCTAGGAGATGGGATAGAAATAAAAAGAGGACACGTTAGTCCTTCAGTCCTACACTATACCTCAAAGATAAGAACAATTACAGTCATCAGAAATCCTGAAGAAATTCTGCTTAGGTACCTTCTACTAACCAAACAGTTTGTTAAAATTAACACTGCACTGCTTGGAAAAAAGTACATGTTCTGGAGAAAGGAGTCTGCAGCATTACTAAATCACTGCTTATAAACAAGAGCAGCAGACCTGATCCAACTCCGACTTTGACTTGGTGATTCTATGCCACAAATAGATGCGCTACAGAGGCCCAATTCTCAGCTCCATTTTCTAGGATGTGTGGCTGGCTCTTCACCTGGGGGAGAGCATTACATGTCTTTGCTGCATTTTGTCTCTTGTAATGGCTGTACAAAGCCTTTCATGTTTTGGATCAAGAACATAAAAATTAAGTTTGAATGTTCGAGGGTAACAGAGTTGAGATTTAAAATGCTCTCAGAAAATCAAATATCTTTGCAAGTAATGATGTAAAGAGCAGTTCTGACACTCACAGCAGCAGGTTATTAGAATTAAGTCTCACTTGGCAGAAAACTTAACATCTATAATGAATGCAAGTGTATCACATGCTCTTTGTGATCCAGTACACTACTAGGCTATCTGTTCAAAGGGAACTTCTTAGCAGATTTTCTTGCATTTGTTTACCAGTATGTTTTATGCAGAGGATTTTCTTTAAGATTCTATAGTGTCTGAAATTACTGTTACATAAATTATTCCAGATCTGTGTTTGGCTCTGAAAGTCTGCAGAAAACAAAACATGAAAGTGTATCAATTTCTTTTCCTCATGTATATTCTTTCCACTGCTTGTCTTAACAGACAGAAAATGTAGTTCCTTCTTCCCTAATAAGAGAACTTCCCAGTGAGCAAAGCTCTGCAGACATTCTTCTACGCTGGCATACCAGCAGTGTCAAATTCCCACCACCTCCACAGATCTCTCACAAAAACAAGCAGCACATAAATAAGGAAAGTAACAATTAAACTGCCTGCAGCTATACAGAGGTTGCTGATTCTGTAGATCCCAGGTATGCTTCTGGGAGCATGGTACATATATTTTCTGTTCATAGGACAACTTCATCCTAATGCCCAAGTGACATTTCACTCTTGCTCTGCATACGCGAGCCGTAGTACTTAACTACTCTATTACTGGTGACTCTGTGCAAGCCTGGAGATCAGTGTGACTGCTCCAGACATAACCCCAAACTGGCATCTGGCCCACAGTGTCAAAACTGCTGAATGTCCTGGCTTGGATTCAGGTTGGGATATATGACTGAGTGCTCAGCTTTAATGAATTACTGCTTGTCAGTGGAGCTACTTTAACCACATGTATCATTATAGCTTACTGCAAAGGTAAACACATTGGCTTAAACCACCAGTGATCCCTCAGCAGCTTACTAGAATACCTTTTTGTACAATGTAAAAACGCTAGCAATGACAGGACAACTTGGAACCAGGACAAGCATGAGAGATTGTGGTGGACCCAGATCTACTCTCCATGAAGTTCTTCAATAAATATATCAGAGGTATGTAAATTGACTTGCTAAAACAAAGCTGCTATCAAGACTCTTTTTGCACTCAGGACTAAAGACACTTCCTGGTTTTTTTATTTCTCTGTCTCAGACCTGCATAAAGAAAATATAAGTTTCGGGGAAAGTAAGTTCATTAGAAGAAAAAGAAAACCTGTAAACCAAAAAACTGGAGGGGACTTTGAGCAACCTCTTCCAGCTGACCCTGTTTAGAGCAGGGATTGAACTGAGTGATTTCTAGAGGTCCTTTCTCAAACTCAACTATTCTAAGACTTGAGAAGGTGATCCTAATTTGCTAGTATGAATCAGACAAAGAATAATACTTGCAACTAGTGCCTTTACTGAGGGGTTCCAAATTGCAAGGGTACTTGACCTTACTCACATGTGAATGTGCCAACTGAGTCATTGAGACTTTGCTCTCTGTGTTGCAAGGGACTTACGATCACACAACAGCAAGTCCATACCCCTAACAGAGGCCTGCCATAAAAAAAGCTCTCTGACTGTTGCAACATACATGAAATAAAGCTGCACAGAAGTCACTTGTGGTTGCTCCTACAAACCTGTACCTGATGGACAGGCAGTCATATACTGCTGAAACAGACATAATCTAAAATAATTTCCCCCAGTTCTGTAGCACTGGGCCTGCAATGGTTACATCTCATTTCAGCACTTCCCTCTAGTACCATTGCAGGCACAGGCAACGGCTGGGTTTGAAAATTAATTACGCTTCCCTGGCACCTAATTGTTTGAGTCCAAAAAGATTCCTTAGTGCTGTAACACCATTAATAGCCTACAAAGTACTGCTGCATAATTAGAAACAGGGAACAAAACACAGATAAGAAAAAATAACTTAATAATATGAGTTCTATGCCTTTATGGGAAGTATTGTATGAAACAACAACCTGCAACAGACTACATGCAGTGAAATACAAACTAAATTTCTAGAGCAACAAAGGCAAGATATTTGGCAGCAGTCAAAGCGAACTTCTTTGGAAAGATGTATTTTTATTTAAGTAACTACATTATTGAGAAAGATGGAAGCTGGCAGTCCAGATGGCACCCTGAAACTTCAGGGCTTTATCAGAGGTAGGCTGCCAGTTTAAAATTCCCTACAAGTGCTGAGCTTTAAAGTAATCTTATTTAATTTGGACTCCAAATCCAAGTGCATGGCACACAGGTATATTCACATCACACTGATGAGGAAGCAAAGATGCCACAGTAGGCCAGAAATAGCATCCTACAGCATTTCCAAAAATAAGGCCACAACATGGATTGTTTAGGCTGCCTCTTATACAGTAGGATTTATACTAACAATGCTCCATGTTTCCTTAAAAACAGTATCAGGATGTCACAATTACAGGTATAAAAGGAAAACAAACAGTATGAGTGTTAAAAGTAATTCCCAACAGTTGAATGTGCTTGCATATTTAAAACGGTAAATGAAACAGGAACTTGTAAGAGGAGTTTTCAGGTCTTGTAATTTCACATCAGTTGACAGTTACACTTAATTAACCATTAAAACTACCCACTCCGTCTCTTTTTATAGCATGGGGATTATAGAAAGAAGAAAGCTTTATCGACTGACAAGAGCTTCCATTGAAAACAGACTTGTTACAGTCCACCAGAACTTCAGGAAAACAGGAGTAGACACATCTGTAGGTTATTATTTAATTCTTATTACAAGCCACTTTTGATCACCCATCTAGGCCAGTATGCAGGCAGAAAAGCAGCATGCTGCTGTTCAGCAAAGGAGGCACTAGCTGGTCTAGGAGAAAGACAACCAGAACTACCCACATCCAAGCACTCACTGAAAGAAGCACCTCTTGATATCTACTGAAACAGACCTCCCCTACTGGGGCAAAGGCAGCACTCTCTCCTTCCTGAAACCAAAACAAAAATTGTAGAAAACAGCTGAAATATTTTCTCTGGTCTCTTAACTGATGTTTATCTTAGTTTTATATCCAGACACTCTGGAAAGAAGTAGATGTTTTCTGGATATTGCCACTTGAAACTTGAGGTCTGTTGGATGCCCACATGAAATTCACGGTATTTCCAATCCTCAGCTGCTGACCCTTTGCTGTCTTTCCCTTCCTATTTTCATGCAAAGAAAGGTCACATCAAATCAAGTATTAAAATGGTATGAAACCTACATATGTTGTTTTTATGTATCCAATACCGATTTACATGGTATTCCAGACCAAAAATAACACCACCCCCCAAAACAAAAAGGGAATCAACACTTAACAAGAGCATTGCTGACTCTCTAGGGTCATTTCCATAGAAACTGGCCTACTAAAAAACAAGGCAAGGCATTAAAATCAGTGAGCTTTAAAATGTTCATTCTACCTTGTTTTTGCTGATCCAAATGCTGTTACCACAGAAACAAGAAGCAGCCGAACCAGCCGCCAGGAGCTGGGAGTTACAAGTCTCATTTGTCGACCAGCTCGGCCGGCTGCCAGCCCGGCGCTGCAGGTGGAAACATCCACTGCAGCAGATACTGACCTTGGCCTCATGGCACTTAAGCTTTGGGGGGAAATCAGACTGAGACCCTCCTTACAGAGGAGGGTATTCCACTCTGCATTTTGCTGAAAAATCCACCTAAAATGCTGTGGGGCTGACCTAGACCCTTCAGGAGTCACTGGAGTCTTCCCAGCGACTCCCGTGGTCTTTAAGACACAGACACACACAAATGTAAGCACAAAGCACATCATCATCATCATCTTTCATTTTGGTTGCTGGTGGTTTCAACTCTCTACAGGAACCTTCTATAACCATTCCTCCTCGTCACATCCTCATCATATGTCAGAGGGAAGCTTACATTTTTCCATTTCCCCTTTCCCTTGCCCAGTGGTGACAGAGACAAGTGCTATTGGAAATATTTTACAGCCTTCCAAGGAAGATGTATTGCTCCAGCTTTGCTTGGCACTCTACTGGTCAGCTGCCTCTCTTGCTTTGTTCCATGAAAACACTCTCTTATCTATGCAAGCTGATATCTAGATTTTTCAGTGCTGGGTAAGGTTACCTCATTTATTGACTCTGACTATGGAAACAAAAAGGTCTGTTTGTTGAGAAAAACATTCAGGTATTATACTATAACCTACTATGTAGAAATAGCCTGATTTGTTGGTACTATAGCATTGCCTGATGAAAGCCCTAAGTGTGATGTTCAATAGTTAATGCAATCTATCAAAAAAGGTATCATTTATCTTTCAGTTAATCAGAAAGAGAATATATTAGATACTTTAAATAATTAAGGATATTAAAAATGCATTACTAAATGTTTATCATTAAGTAAACTGGCAAAAGAAGAGCAGGATATTTTACAGCAGTCTAAAAATAAAGATGTCTCAGGTATCTCCTCTCTCTCCAAGCATACGTTAAAGATTTATAGCTCACTGGATGGGAGAAGAGCAGGAGCGGTATCACAGGGGTCAGGCTGACACTACATAATACACTTAGATCACACAGCTATGGCAGCAGAGGCAGTACATCAAGGATGAAAATACACAGGTAAAGTTGACAAGAGAGAAAAGTGAACGTGAGGACAAAAGACTGAAAATGGTAAGAACTGGAGGGAAGGGAAATGAAGAAATAAGACAGACAAAACAACATTGCAAAGACAGGCTACAAACAGAGAAAAAGAAAGGGTAAGAACTTAAAATGCAGTGGACCAGTAACAGTGAAAACAACAAAGAACCATGGACAACAAAAAACTTGATTTTATTTTTCAGGATAGAAACTGAAAATCTGTAATGCTTTTACTCATGGCAAGAAGCAGAAGAGTCAGCAGATCAGACAATCTCCCCTAAGAGGCAAAAGCTGAGAGCAAAAGAAGAGTAGCTGGGTATTTCTTAATGAAAGACCCTGAGCGAACTGCATCATAGAGCAGCCAGTAGGCAGATGAGAAAGTTAAATAAGCCATTTTAATTATCCTTTCTTATTGCAGGCTTTCTCACAACACACTGCTCTCATTATGAAAGGGTTACAAAAGTGACATTATCAAGAGGGTGCTCTCTTGGAACAATTAGTTTAACCTAATGAACACACAGCTCCTCTAATTAGCTCAGGAAAGTAAGAAAGATCCAACTGTTCAACTCTGTAGACTAAGGAAAGAAAACTGCAGCAAGCAGAAAGCCTTCCAAAGAAGGAAACTATGAAATTTCAAATCTAGCTAGAGAGGCATTAAAAAAAATAGAGGCTGCTCTGGTAAAGACTTTGGCTTTTAAACAGAAAGGACAGAGAAATAAAACACACCCCAATTTTAAGAAGGGGCAGAAAAATACAGCACAGCCCAAATGGTTGGGATTTTTTCTCCTGAAAGGCAGTGCAAAATATTTTCTGATCAGCTTAATTTTTATGAGTTAACACCTGCAGCAGCATTCAAATGCCAACTAATCCCACTCACTGCAGAGCTCCAACGCTTGTCAAAGCCTAACGTCAAACGTGCCCAAGTATGGAATTAAGCAATCCCCAGCGCCGAGACCATGCGATCTGGCACGATATAGAATCAGGCAGTAACGGGAGAGCCTTTGGAGCGGCCTGCAGCAGGACACAGCATGATACCCAGGGAACAGGAATAAACACACCTCGCTCATCCCACGCACACAGAGTTGCTCCAAGACTGCTCAGGAGTTAAGAGCTGAACACGTACTCTAGGGAAGGTCATTCCATGTGCTGTATAATTATTATTTTAAAAATAAGAATAAAAAAAAGATTTTACAGTAGCATATTCTGATTCCTGGTTATCGATTACAATGTAGGAAGGAAGGGACCCTGTTTAGCAAGTCTGGGTCTTCTTCAAGACTGGACTGTCCTTCTACCCTCTCATAACTCAGTGATTTCCAATTATTGCACATACCTGTCTGACAAGAGCCAGCTGCAGTGACAGGTAGAGGATGATTTGGTGATCTTCTGGAGCCAAGTCACGTGCTCTTTAAGGACGGCCACACAACACAGAAAGAAAAGTGTCTGTTAGATCACACTTTGCAGAATTCCTTAACCATGAGCCACATATAAGAACAGAATAAAACCCAGGCTTCCCTCACAGAAAATTGGTCTAGTAACAGGGGAGCACACTGAAACTGGACAAAAAGCAGAAGTTATGTTGGCCTGGCTAAGCCAGAGTCACAGGAACAAGTATGAGAAATGCAACTTCCAGCATGTTATACATCTTACATGCTCCTTCATTAAATGCCACTTAATATTTTGGAACTTAGTTGTCTAATATGGAAAAAGCAGTTCTGAGCTCATAGCAAACCCATCAGAGCATTATTTTAAGTAATATAGGTGATGGACACAGTTGTCCAACTTGTTCCTATACTGCTACTTTTCAAACAATAGGAGAGGGTTAGGCTAGCACTGAAAAAGTAGTTGCTATTGTAAATATAAGCATGTAGAGGACTAAAGAGAAGAGGACTAAAGATCAGGAGCCCGTGACATGAGCTGGTGCTCAAACACACAAAACATTCTCCACCCTGCAGCTTCTATTCTAATCGTTGACAGCAGACTCCTAATTTGGAAAGGGAAGACACTGAGGAAGGAATGATTTGATGATAGAAGCTGTGCCTGGAACACAACCAAGGCCTTTATTTCTCAGACTTGGACTCTCAGATACTGTTACCTTCCAGCCCACAGCAGGCAGCACGCACCGCAGTGATCCCTGGCTAGTGAAGGCTGCAGTGTCTCCAGAACCAGATGTGGAGGCTCTTAACAGTGCAAGACAGGGAACTGGGATGGACAATCTGGGCAGAACTGTCCCCTCTGAGACTGTGCTGAGCATGGAACTGCAGTGTGAGTCTGCTAGCCTGTGGAGAAGCCATTAACCAAGGCAATGAGAGGACAGTGTTTTGGGGAACCCATCCTAAGAGTGATGTGGGGAACCAGCCCAGGCCATACTGGCAGCCAGGTACCAGTGGAGTATCCCCTCTCTGACTCACAGAGCTCGCTTGTAGCTCGGCAGCACAGGGAAGTCATTTCACATGGGAGAAATGAGGAACAGGAAGGTCTGTAGTAGCCAACTGACATTCCTGACCTCTTTCTGGGCTGCATTCCAGGACACCAGGGAATCCTGCACCTGCACTGCCCTGCCCAAAGTGAGCACAATTAATGTTCTTATGAGGCAGAAATCACAGGATGACAACGCTGGTGGTTAACAACCCTGACAAAACTATTAATTAGCTAATAATAAACAAGCAAATAAGAATAAAATAATTACTTCAGGAAACAAACCATACACCATTTTAATGGTAGCCCCTTTTCAAGTGCCATCTTGGCCTGCGAGCAAGAAGTTGTTAGGGTTGACTTTTATAACTAATGGCTCTAGAACAAATCCATTTAGTATGGGACTGAATGTGTCCTGTACCTCTGCAAGTCAAGGTAGCACTTGAGGATTCTGAAGCAATGCCAAAGCCATCAAAATGCAACTAGTACAGGCAAATCACTAACTTCTCCTTCCACTACAAAAACCCCCAATAAAACAGTCCAAAACCAACACCCTCCAAAAAATCCAACCAAACAACAACAAAAAGACTCCACAAGATAGAATCCAGCTTTGCCCTATGCTGATGGAGAAGGGTGAGCCACCTCTTAAGAAAGCAACTCCTATGAAACCTTCAGTAGCCTGTCAAGCAATAAATAACAGGGGAAAGTTCACAAGAGTATAGCAGAAGACATTAATGGTGCTTTTGAAAAGAAACAAAGGATTGTTACTTTACTGCTCAGTTTCCTCAGAAGGAATTAGAAAAATATTTGATGCAATCTTCCAGCTGAAAAGGCCCCTTACAAAGATGGCTACAGGCCCAACTATGGCCTGAGAGATCATACACATACTTCAAAAACAGGTGGAAAAACAAGGAAGATTTAAAAAAAGAAAGCAATCAAACTCAGGCATTTAGAAAAACACTAATCAGCTCACTATCACATCCCTGTTGGCTGAGGCTTGAGTAACTAACGTTTGGCTAGAAGTTTGTCTGCTTCCTAGCTAGAGTTAAGGTACCATGAAAACAAGTCACAGCCAATGGGAAAGATCAAAGGATAAAAATAAATGCAGTTTAAAAGCTCTGCAGTACCATAATTATGTAAAAATCAGTCAGTAGTGAAGTATTACATTGGAGTGCAGGAACTAGCGTGACTTAGAAGTATACTCTTGATCTATACAGTGAACAAATAAATGGCTTTTTAAAATTCTCAGATCTCCACAGGGTAAATATCCAGAATTACATCTATAATTTCAGCTCTTGCAATCACTGCAAAACCTGTGCAAGACAAACATGCTGGACTCCTTGTTCAGCATCAGCAAAAACAGCTAAGATCCATTAACATTGTTCAACCTGCTAAACCTGTACTTTGACATACCAGAGATCTCAAGTTTTTTACACATTTGTAATATATTTATGACCACACCAAACCCAGAATCAGATTCTTCAGCCTAAGACTTAGCCCATATAAGCTTCCATTTAGTTGCCATCCAAAGTCTGTAGGCATCTACATTTACAATAACTACCCAAACACAGTCCCATGTATTTTGGATAGTTTAACCTCATTATAACAGGGTCACCTCTCTTCCCCACAGAACTGACAAAAAAGGGTTTTAACTCATGCAGTTTTACTTGAGGTAACTGTCCTTGCAGAGCCATTGGATCAGACACTCCCACAAAACCCAATGATGAAGTACAGGTGAGTGGTGACTGTTTTGTGTGCTAGCTCTGTAGCCTCCTTCTCATACAACAGCTCACGTAAACACTCATTAGGACAGCAATTATCCCCTCCTGGGTAAGTGCATTGGTGCCAGGTCACCCCATAGCTGCCCGCATCCCCATGGTGAAGGTACTTTCTCACCATGAGGGAAACAGGAGTTTAAGACTGCTTCACACAGGAATTGAGACAAAATTAGCTTTCCATGTTTGCCAGCTGGCATCATGTGAGGAAGCTGCATCTCCCAGCAGTGTGGATCTTCCTGCAACTAATTTGGGCCTAAGGTTATTTCTGTTCACTGGCAGAACAGGTACTCTTACTTTGGGTATTCTACCAAATAATCACTGCATTTAGCCATCACAAGAATGGTTCTGATAGACTATTGTTGAAAGCTAATGAACTGTTTTTAAACTTTCAGGCAAGGAAGCCTTATGCAGAGGAAAAAAAACCACAACATTAAACCCCAACAATTATTCCAAATTCATCCAAAGAAATACACAATGGAAGTATCTGCAAGATTCCAACTCACCTCTCCAAAGTCTGAAGTGCTTTCTTATTTAATTCATCCTGAGTGCTCTTCAGAATAGCTGTAGGACAAGATACAATGCCATTTAAGAGTTGAATTCAATGCTTCATATTAAACATAGAGTATTTCAAACTGTGAGCATAAAATCGGTGGCAATCTGGTGTGGGGAGGTGTGCATGTGCTCATTTTAACATGAATTCTCAAATTCATTTTTACTAAAGATTCTTTTAACTCCCTTGTTTGAAATGCTGAAGCATTTTTTTATTCACATATGCCACTGAAGGGGGTTGGGAGGAGAAGGGGCCATACACTACCTACCAAGGGCATAGCAGGCCCTCTGGTGTAAGTGCTAAAAGCAGTAACCTGCAGCATATTCTGACTCAGACACAGACCACCTCCACCACCATGGTCACGTAGGAGGGTGCTGCAGGTTGAATAGGGAACACCAGGAGCCAAACTTACAGCTCTGTGACAAAACCCTTGACAATACACCACTTTCTCTGAGACCAGGTCAGATTTCTAGGCTACTTCAGGTGTGACATTAGCCACTAATTCCCTCCTTGTGCCTCTAACTGCTTAATTAACCGAACCTGCCCACTATGCTCACTTCTAACCCTATAAATTAATTTCTAGCCAAAGCCATAAAAGGAAGAGAAGAATCAAGCTCTTGTTATACCAGGGTATATCATCATCAAGATCAATGGGAAGAATTCAGGGAAGCATGGCTTTCTCAGATCCAAAACATCTGGAAACCTAGTGATTGTTTTCAGAAATGCATTGGCCATCTTTTTCTGGTTCTTAAGTTTTCAGATTTTGCATAGCAGTTGCTTCTTGTTCTGCCTGTCCTGAATTTGAGAGTGACTGATGGCACAAAGTAGTCATGACGAGTTCATCCATGAGCAAACATCTACCTATGAATATACCTGGCTTCATACATGAAGTCCATGTATGCTCCAAAATAGAAAGTTACTGAGTAGTATATACTTAAGCAACTAAAAAAAGATAAAATTCAAGCATTCTTAAAAGTTACTAAGACAAGAGAGTTGTGTTCTTCTACAAGACCTACAAAGGCAATCAGTTTCTAAGGATTCTGCAATATGTTAGCAAGTGAAACTTTGAAAGTAACTTATTTTGTTAAAGTAGTAATAGTGATCACACCTTTTTAATCTCTACATCTTTCAACAGTTCTTCAAAATACCAGGTTTATTTAGGAGGAACAGCCATCTTCAGGATTCCCCAAATAATAAGGATCAAAACTTGCTTAGGTCACAAAACCTACTCTAAGTATTAAAAAATTTGCCTTTTAAAGAATAAATTTGAAGACATGGACTTTCATGGAAAATACAGTATTTATTAGAAATACTTCACTCTCAATAACCTTAGACTAGGCCACTACAAAATACTGGAGACAGGTAACAAACAAAGAAAATTTAGGAAAAAAAATTAAAATAATCAAGATTGATATAAATAAAAATGCTGGAGAAGACATTGGAAAGGATGTGATCACACATATAAACATTCATATGGAAAAAATATGTCAGATTCCATTTTTCATGGAAACTACAAGATTCCTTATTTAGGTTACAGAGCAATTCTGGAGATGTCACACAGTAAGGAAGACTGAAAGAACTGTTACTATTTGCCCCTCATGGAAAAGCTAGAACTTATAACTTTTAGCTTGTAAGACATTTGACTAACGTTCAGCTTGTCGTCAGAAAGAACACAAAATATGTTATGGAAATGAAGTGATTACTCCACAACTAGTCAGCTTTGCCTCTGCACTACTGGGAAATAGCATGTGACTCCCACCTCCCACAATATGGACTGCATCTTCAGTTACCACTTAGTTGGAAATCTGGTTGCCCATCAGTTGATTTGTGTTTAACTTGGATGAACACATTGAAACTTGTGTTTGACAATACCGAGTACTGATGCTGCAAGTTAACTGTGCCATTTACAGGGTCTTTACAGCTAAAGGGTAGAAATAAGGGGAAAAAAAGGCAATGAAAAGTGATTTGTGGAGAGATGCATAAAATGAAGCTTGGCCAGCAGGTGATCTTCCTACTCTGCTCTGCTCTCATGAGACCCCCACCTGGACTGCTGTGTCGAGCTCTGGGATCCACAACATAAGAAAGACATAGGTCCATTGAAACAAGTCCAAAAAAAGGCCATGAAAGTGGTCAGAGGGCTGGAATACCTCTCCTATACAGAAAAGCTATTAGTTGGGGTTTTCCAGCCTGCACTAGAAAAGGCTCCAGAGACGCCTTACTGCAGCCTTTTACTACTGAAAGTGGCTTATATGAAAGACACAAAGAGGTGTTTGGGGTTTTTTTTTTGTTTATTTGATTTTGGTTGGGTTTTTTTTTGTTTGTTTGTTTTGTTTGTTTTTTAAACCAGGGCCTATAGTGATAGGCCTGAGTTCGAGTCTCAGTGGGGACTGTCCCCTGGGCAGTTAAATGCCTCCCTGCCATCCGATCCCATCAGATCT
>JAWWEU010000111.1:27444946-27545091 GCA_035583155.1 Acropternis orthonyx | reverse complement strand
GGATTTCACTGTCACTGTCCAAGCTCGCTCGGCCATGGCAAATGAACCTTAGGACTTAAACGGTGGGGTCAGTTCTGCACACACTGTGCCTCACCTGAAAAATCCACTGCGCAGGCTGGAAGGGCACACCCACGTGGGCAGAGCCCCTCCCCAGATCTTCGTTCACGAAGTCTGGCCATTATATAGTGATAGGACAAGGGGTAATGGTTTTAGACTACAAGAGGAAGGATTTAGATTAGATATTGGAAAAAACCCTTTATCATGATGGTGGTAAAACACCAGAACAGATTGCCCAGAGATGTTGTGGAAGCCCCACCCCAAAGACACCTGCAACCCACTTATACCACTGAAAATCTCTCATTTCAGACAAGAAAAGCTTGCACTGAGACAGAATTAGGTGGGTCTGACTAAACTTCTAAAATTTGCACTCCATTCTCTGAGGCTGACAGCTCTTCAGGGTAGCTCAACTTTATCCACTGTGCAGTTCTTCCACTAAAACACAGTATGACTTATTATTTAGATTAAAATAACCTGCAAAACAGTCTGACCAATAGGATAATGGCACAGGGGAGTTTAAGTTTCTGAAACTTCAGTAGTTACTCCCGTAAGTCTCAGTACTTTTGCAAATGCCACCTGAGCAGCCCAAGATTTACTTACTAAAGTACTGTGGGTTTTTAAAGGACCTTCAGCTCTGCTAAAATTCAACAGCATCTTCAGCAATATTTTGGTACCTAAACACAAAACTCTAAAGTCACATTTGAAAACAGAGGAGGACAATTTCTGTGGGAGTAAGCAGATTGTGCATTCACAGCTAGTGCGCTCTGAGCGAAACACTTAATGCTGAGGATCAGCATCAACACTACAAACACAGGGACAGGCATCTAGTTCTAGTCTTGTCCAATGGACTGAACACCCATTAGCAGCTGAAGCATAATTAGGTTTATTTATGTAACACATTAGTTTTATGGGCAAGAATCAGTTTGTAATGTGCAAAACTGTTCCATTATGTGAATCACAACATAAGAAGCAGGGACGACAGATAGCTGGACTTCAAAAATACATTTCTGATCCAAACTAGAACACCACTGTGCATGCACCCTTCTGTAAATATCAGTGGGTTTCAAAAACTATTCCCTTGTGTTAAGACACCTAATATGGCAGGGCACACAGTTTCAGTGCCCAGAATAATTAAAGATTGTATGCAGTGACTGCTCTGTTCAAAAGTAAAAATGATGAGTTTGTTCACTAAGAACTTTTTTACTTACTAGTGAACAAATGTGAGTTTTTTAACATTAACCAATGCTATCAGCATGCTGACTGTTTGTAAAATCCACATGGACTGACAGAATGTAAGTTTCCAATTCAGTCCCCGATCCATGGCCTTCTACCAAAATTCTAAATGAATACAGCAATACAGCACACTCCATCTCTGAAAAAAGAGGGAGGGACTGCTAAATCTACAAAGATTTCATAACTTGTGAGAGGGTGATATGAGATAAGAAGAGCAATTGTATTTCAAAATACACTCTCAACCTAGTCTTTCATCTTCAGCCTTTGTTAAATTCATCTCACCTTTCCCTGTCTTCAATGTTCACCAGACCTAAGGGAGGCAAGCTTGACAATATAGCTTATGTCAAAACTGGAACTACAAGAAGACAAAAGGTTTGCTGTTGGCATTGACCTATTTGGAACAGATCTGCAGAAAATGGACATTCAATACAAACCAGGAGTTTATGCTTTTAAGAGTGAGGCAAAAGTGGCAGTGACTTCTTCTGAGGACACATCTTTCAGCAACTTCAATGCGACTTTTTTAAAGAAACCTGTAATTAGACACTAAGAACAGGGACGATATATACTGCTACCCAGCATAAGTTTCAGGAAGTCTTATTGCCCCAGGAGTAAATCTAATAGTTGCAGAGTGCCTTTTGATCAAATGTTTCCACAAGTTTTTGAATTGTCATTCAGCTGGATTCTCTCTTCTGACCCTGTTTTTTAGCAAGTGTATTTTGCAGGTCACAAAGAAAAGGCTTTAATACAACTCCTCACTGCCTCTGTCACACAGGAGGAGAAATAATTACTAACAGGATACATTAACTAAGAAAGTATAACCTTGGATGGAAGGCATCTTGACACAATGCCATAAACTTTAGAAGGCAATTGGTCAAATATCTCTGAAACGCTCAGCTACCATTGAAAATGCTGATTCCCTGAAAGTCAATTCAAGTGGAAAGTTAATAGAAGTCATATATGTATACACACAGATGTTTGACTGTGTCTGCATATGTCACTATGAACTGGTATAAACACAGTGATAAACAAGATTGACAATATGAGGCAGGATTACATATGGGAGGGGAGCTGTTGTCTTCCTTTCAGCATGTTCCAGCCTTGCTTCCTCACTGTCTTATGCTATTTTTTCAAATGATACTAATGAAAAATGTCTTGCTAGTGCAAATTTGACATTTTCTAGTAAAATACAGTTCCATACTCATGACCATCATATGTATGCTTTTGAAGGACCTAATCCATTTTATTAAAATATAAGATGAAAGATGGAAATATATGCTTCCTATTTCCCTCAAGTAACTGAGTGACTGGTCCTGTTGACTTAAAAGGCTAGAGATACAAGGAGAAGGCAGATATTCCACTGTTTCACAACATAAATCAGATGCTAATTTGGAAAAATATTCAAGACAGCTGTCGCGAAGACTGTTTCTTCTACATTAAAAAGGGCACAATATTGAACAATATTCTCTTGAAAACTCAAGAGACTTCCAGAAGAAGAGTTTCCAACTTGCATTTTGCTGCACCAAAGTATTTTTAGAGCCAGAGTACAGTACATGCCTCTACAACTCCATTCTTTAGAAACCACCTTCTTTCCATACTGAAGATAACAAATAGATCATAAGGGGCTAACATAGAAAATCTTTTATCTCTCAAAATAGTCATTGGAATTTTGTATAGCTTTAGGAACTGTTTAAACAAAATCTAGGCAAAATGCCCTAGAAAAATAGACTGTTAAGCAGAACTCTATTTCTAATTTACTTAAAAAAAAATATGTAAGAGAAAGTTCAGACTAGGAAGAACACTTTTTTTTGACAAGAACTTTCTAGGGGGAACTATTCTGGAGCAGAGAAATAGGGAACTGGAGAGAGCTACTAGTGCCTGTTATCTGATGAAATTCAGTTCTCAGAACAGCTGATCAGCTATAGCTGCCTGAAAAACTACACCAACTTGCACTACTGAAAGCACAAGTCATTTTATCACACACACACACACCTTGGAGAATTCTGGTGTAACTTGTAAGGCCAGCATACTTTCACAATACCATAACAGAGGAATTTTAGCTTTGTTTCAGGCTTCCTTGCTGGAAGAAGTTGGTTTGTTTCTGTGGAACCCATCTGACAGAAAAGCCATTGTTTGCATGAGGGCAGGACTGCCAAATTCATTAGCCATTATTCAGCTAGAATAATGAATAATTTATTCAGCTAGAATAATGAAAAATTTAATTTCAAAGAAACTACGTTAGAAGACCTTCTACCTATGTTAGAAGTCAGAGAATAAACAAAGACTGTTCCCACCTGTGAGCTTAATGAAGGTCAGAGCTAGAACTCTCCTGAACACTGAGACTTCAAGCCCTTCTGGCTACCAAGAACCAAATCTGCAGGAGCCCATTGTCCAGTCATTCAAGACCCAAGCAAGCAGCATAAAAATAAAGCACTTCTTACATTCAGTGGTCTGCCACTAGTCCACATTCACACTTACCAGTGGGGTAGATATTTTTATCTTGTTTACTTCTAAGTAGAGAAAGAAGCAACATCACAGAGAGGTTGAATCTCTGTGGGGAATCAGTATCACGCCAGGAACTGAAGTCAGGCATCTCTGACTCCAGTTCTTGGATTGTATTTCTTTGTGATTTATGAGTGGGTGACAAAAATATGAAAATAGATGGAAAGTTTGGCTTTTTTGTGTAAATAAGTGAAAGAAATGCATTAGAAATATTCAAGTAAAGCACATCAAGCATTGCCAGCTAAACCCAGATTATCACCACCTAAGTAATGATCTGCATTTCTTCCTTTACCTAAAAACTTCACTTTTATTACCACAGAGGACAGTTCTCTGAACAAGTGAACAGTCTCCACTTATCTTGCAATCTGGTAATTTTTCATGTCTAGTCAGCACTGAAAGCAGATTTTCTAATAAATTTCCATTGTTTGCCCTGAAGACTGAACAAATGCTGTCCATACAACACACTTGACAAACAGGGTAACTCACCATCAGTAGCTTGAAGACTATATGTCAGGCCCAGTGCCAAGTAGCCCTTTGCTAGGGACTCTCCAGCATCCTCACCCAGCTCTATCACCATTTTAGCAAAGTGTTCTCCTTCTTCCAGCTGCAAAAGAGGGAGGGTGAGACTTAAAGGCATTTCCTCTATACTTGCTTCAATAAGATTATACCACTAAACTTACCTGTAAGAGATCACACAAGGGCTTTCAGTGATCTAAGTGGACAGTCATAAAAAGGAGGACACAGAGGGTCAGATTAGCAGACCTTGGGGCACATACACAGTTTTGAGAGAAGTTTTGGTTTTGTACTCCAAACTACTTCCAGATGTTTAAGGACACTATTTTTATAGCTCCCTTCAGGCACACTTCAATCATGCAAACTTAAATACAAATGCTGGACCAGCTGGACCACTTATATACTATCCTAGCAGTGCCTTGAAAGGTCTAACAGGTCTCTTCCTTCAAACAAAAGACATTGAGTTTTGCTGTATGATTTTCTTAAACTTTAGCATATTTTTACTTCCTTTTAAAATGCTACAAGAGCAAAACACAAAAGCACTAACTTCAGTTCATTCTACTCCCCACAACCTTCATTTCCGGTTGGGATTCATTAGATGATATCAAAAACTCCCTGAGGCCATACAATTCAAACTAGATGTAGACCAATAGTTCTGAAGTTTCTGAAACCTCAGAGCAGTCAGTCCAATGACCAACATATATGTTATCATCAAAGTCTTTCCTGAAAGCACTTTAAAAGCATTATAGCCTTGCTCGTTGCCCAGTCAACTATTAATCTGGAAACTTCCAACTGAAAGAACACCACCCCCTTGGGGAACAGCTGGGCTACCAACTAAACTGCTAGGACTGTCTTTGAGGGTATAAGCCAAAGTCTACCAAAACCACTAGAAACAGTCCTACTGACTTCAGTGGTGTTCAGGTGAGACCCTTCAAACTGTGATCACATGAAGAAGACTGAGATTCATTTCAGGAGACTTCTTAATACTGTCAGTAGCCCTACTGACTTCCCTGACACATACTAAAGTATGTTCTGGACCAGAGCCTTGGACAAGAGCAGAAGAAAATGTCCCAGGACTAGCTACACAGAAAAAAAAAACCAAAAAAAACCCAAACAAATCAACCAAAAAAACAAAACAAAAACAAACAAAAAAAAACAAACAAAAAACACAAACAAACAAAAAACAAAAAACCCTCCCATGAAACAGTAACTGAATTCTTCAGCTCTCAGGAACTTTTATATAAGACATGAAATCTCTGCAGCCCAAAAATTCATTATGCACCTCTTTGCCACCATAAACAGCTATATTTCCACTCTCCTCCTTCATTGTTTCTCCTCTTCTCCCCACACACACTTTCATTCAAGAAGTCTCCATTAAATGAAGGAAAGAGCTATACAAGGAATTGAACAAGCATAGGGGTGGGTAGAGTGTATGAAAAAAAAGATTAAATGACAGGTTTGGAGGTGAAATGGAGACATTTAAAATTGGAGAGATTTTGCTCCATTGTTTCTATGAACAGCCACCTTATGGCATTTCCAGTCTCTGTCTGATGGCCTATGCCACATAAATCAGCGGTACACCATTCAGCCTTCTTGCCTGCCAGTTATCCAGGGTCACCTGTCAGTGTCAGATTAATCTGATGGATGAATAATTAAAACCACAACTTTTCAGAATGGCTGAAACAGCACTTCTAGCACATTCTTGTAAACATTTATTCATACTAAACACTAATGGCACTTTGACTAGCCACAAAGATTCTTATGAATGCAAACTTGGGTCAGCTGAAGTCTGCTTTGAAAATAAGTGGCCTTGCAAGCTCCAGCACAGCTGGTTCTGTTTATGAGAACATTTACTTTTCTTTCTTACAGCACTGAGACATTTACCCTGCCAGCCCTGCTGTGGCAGCCATCTGCCCCCTCTTCTCCGAATCTCCTACTCTTCAATCTTTCCGGGCAAGTGTGAAAAGCCAAACCTTTCACTCACATCACCCACTGTGAGATTTCAGCTCTCCAGTGCATAAGTCTTGCTGACTGCCCAGACAACTGTGAATCTGGAAACTACCTGAAACAAGAATAATCGCCTTAGGACCTACCTCGGGCTACCAACTGAACTGCAAGGACTACCAGATTGCAGTCTGGATGAAAACTCCCTCTCCCTACACCCAAGTGAGGGACCAGTAGTGAACCTGCCTTGTCATCTGCCAGTAAAGCTGTATCTGTGGGTGTCTTTAAAGATACGTCTCCACTCTGTATTGTAGTGATGAGAAAGGGAGGGGGGCAAGGCATCAAACGAGGCCCACCAGATAGAATAATTCTCCTGCATGCTGACACATGACCTGAAGCAGCAGGAGCTGCTCCCTCTTTCTCCTCTCCCCATCTGGTGCCAGGTATGTGAAATCTCACCCTGAAGCTGTGAGCTCAAGGTACACAGAAGTGAGCTGAGTGGCAGAAAGCTTATCAGGAGAATCAAAATGTCCATTCCTACTCCTGCTGCATAGCCAGGGGCCAGCCTCAGTATAAAGGGAACCCCAGTGATTCATTCACTTCAGAAGAGGACTCCAGTGTTAAGGTGACATAATACTGCATTGGAAAGGCAAGGAACGTCATCAAAACTTCCTGCTGCAATTGACAGGCCCTTGCCAGTAAGCTTCTCCACAGCAGGCATGGCACAGCATCACTTTGTGATTAGGAAATGCAGTGTATTGCTGTTACCTGGTTGCTAGCAGCTCCCAATACCATATTAAAAAACCACTTCTTTGGGCCAGTAACAGCTTGAATTCAGTTTCCTTGGAACCACTACTTATTATTCTCTCAGAAACAAGCAAGAAACAAAGCCTCAAAGCCACAACGCTGTAGAGCTCTAATTTGGGCCTTACTGTTCTTACGCTCTTCTGCGTATTTGGCACTGAAAAGCTGATGGAGAGAAGGGCAGCAACCCAGGTTACAGGACAAGTTCCCTGCCTTCAAGACCTGCAAGGAAAAAAGTTCAGAAAGCAGGCATGGGGGGGAAAACAACCTAAGAGGGACTTTTTGCTCTTTGCACTCAAGCCGTAAAAACTGTCAGGAGGCACTTGGAAGCACTAGCTAAGCAACCTCTCCACCACACCAGCAACAAGTACACACCTGGCTATGGGGAGAGATAGATTGCCAAACTGACCTGACACCAGTGAGATGTTAATACTGTGGGGCTGGTTGTTTTTTTTTCCCTTTCACTCCCTCCATCATGCTTGCTAGAAAAAGAACAGTTGCTAGCTGTGTAACCCTGAGGGATGTTTCCCCTGGTATAGAGAGTGGCTGTTCCAGCCACCCTTGGTTATTTGACTGCAGTTTGTGGCGTGTGCTCCAGCCAAGCCCAGGGGCATACTGACAAGGGAGTGGGGAACAGCAGGTGCTGTCCCCTGGCCTAATGCCACCCAGCTGGTTTCCAACTGCCACCCAGCTTGTTTTTCAAAAAGCTCAAGCCCTGCCCCACTGAATCAACACCCCCCAGGACCAAGTGGGAGCTGCAGTTCTCACCAGCACACATTTAGAATAACTGAGGACAAACAAATTGATGAGGTACAGCATCATGAAAATGGCACCTTGCTGTGCCAAAAAAGAGGAGCATACAAGGGAAGAGGCAGGAAACATGTCAAATAACATTGGACTTAGGACAGCAGATAAGGTTAGTGAAGCAGGTGAGTTTGGACACCAGTGACACTGAACAATACCTAAGCAGCTAAGTGACCCAAATCCTATGGAAACAGTATCTATGCAAAATTATGAATGGTATTAGCTCGTTGAATTGATCTCATCTTATGATTTTCATTATTCTGGGTTGTAGGTATAGAGACTAATTCAAAGAGAAGAAAATAAATATTGTGAAAAGAGGAAAAATTATAGGAAGAAAATGGTCAGTAAGGCATAGTTTAATGAAAAGGTTTTGTCCCACATCTGTTTACAGCATACAGAGCTAACCATGTCACCTCTGTCAGAAAAAAATAATCTTGTGCTTTCTGTTGTTGGTCTAGTCAGCATTTTCTCTTTGTGTCACTGTTGTTAAGCCCACCACCTTACTCTGCGTCTAAGCTCAACCCCCAGCACTTAGGAATACTTGTGCCTTTCCTCCACTGTAGTGAGAATGGTTTGTTCACAAAGGAGATGTATGGAAGGCAAAATTCTTGGTCATTTTTGATGTCTAAAACCCATGGGATTGCCCCAGTAACAGCAGTGGTGATGTAAGGAAGAGCATCTTTTAAAAGACGGAAGAAGTAGCCTCTCACCCTAGGGATGTCAAGCCTCTAAGATGTCTGCTCAGCAGGCAGAATAACTCCAGGAACGGGACTAGATCTGATTTTTCAATACTATTGACACTGCAGGATGACCTAAGCATTTCCAGGCAACTCCAGGGCTCCTAAGTGACTGGGTTTGTACAAGCACACACACAGCACTTATTATCTCCAGGGGCAGGGTCAACAACAGACAGAAGGAGAGAGAAGCACTCTCTGATTAAGTGGTCTGTGAAAGTAATGAATGATAAGCTATTACCTCAGAAGGATCCTGCTCTAAATATTCATCCTGCCAGCCTCCCCCGACACACACACACACGATGTCCTGACCTCATGGTATGTCTTACTCAGTTTTTACGACTCCATGCACAGTTTGCCCTGGCTCAACACCACTTCTTCTCCCTTTCCCCAACTGATGGCATGATCTCTGTCTTCCAAGCATAGTGCTGGAGCAGAGCACTTCACTGTGCATACTAGTTAAAAGAAATGAGGAAAATGCCTGAGGCACAACATCATCATGTGCTGCAGTTTTTGCCATGGAACGAAGACCCTCCAGAAGCTCGAACTAGCAGATAATATTGGTACCATGTTGGTGCTACATGACTTCAACACAACACCACTATTGATATTGTATCAACTGTGGGGCAATGAAAATAATAAGAACATGCCTCAGGTCTTCCTGGTTTCTGTCAGAGCAGACTTCTAGAAGATTCAAGCCTATCCCTAGGACTATAGCCCATTTCGCTCTATGTGTATTTACAGTATTTTCAATGTGTCTCCATTGGAGCAAAAGCCACAAGAAAACATCATAGTAATCCTAAAGAAGGCTCCTAAAATGGAGAAATTCAGTACCTAATGCTTGCCTGTAGCAGAAGTTCCATTTTTAGTATTTTCACAACACCTGCCATAACAGGATCCTGGAGAACCTAGATTAGTGGTGAAATTAACAGTACTGCACTATTAAAATATTAAAAACAACAACTCATGCTGCAACTCAAAGTCATTGCCAAAATAGGCAAGTGAGCATTCAGCTGAAGCAGTGCCAGGGAAGGTTGAGTGAAAGAGGAAATTGCAACAAGCCTTTTAGTAAACGGAACTCTGAATTTATAGTGGAGCAAGGCAGGGCAACCTCAGCATGGACATGTTCCAATGAAAGCTACTTCAACTTTCCTATGAAAATTTAAAACAATAGTCTGAACTACAATAGTCAAAGACTTCATAGTGCATTCTGGAAAGCTAAAAGACAGCTGGCAAACCACAAATGGGCTTTGTGTTCACTTGATAGAACAAAGTTCAGCAAACTGTGTGCTGAAACCCCAGCAAAGTGGAAGGCTTAGCAGCATGATGCCTTAAAAATAATTCTGAGCCCACCATAAACACATTTAAAACATCTGTGCAATGGGCTAGATGCAGCATATAAAAATTCCAACTTTGATGAAAACATTTGTATTAGGTACAGGTCAGACTGCATACTGACCATAAAAATTTGATTTCTATAGGTACGCTAATTCCGGAGCTTTTCTGGTACTCCAAGACTACTGGTTTAAGCTTTAGAATTAATGAAGTATTGATTTATTGTTTACACTTTATTGGTTTTTAGTTTTTGAAAACCTGCAATTCTGAAAAAGGTAACCAAAATATTGTTTATACCACTCAGGTGTTTTCTGCAGGCCCCATCCTAAAAGCTAGTGGTTGATGGGGCAGATCATCTTCTGATGTAAGCCAGCATTGTGCCACTAATACGCCAATGGAGTGGTGCCAGCTTACATCAGCTAATAGTCTGGTCATACTGTCACACCAGAAGCTGGGGGCAGTTAAGTTCTTTTCCGCATCAGGCTCTGTTACATATTGATTTGCATGGTGCTGTATGAATGTATGCGTGTTTTCTCTTTGATTCGTTCTACCTTGAGAGATTATTTCAGAGATGTGATCTGAGTATCCTCACTGTTGTAAATCACTACGGTACATTTCAATTAGGGTTTTTTTCCCCTGTTTTTTAAAGTGTGCTAAGACACCATGTTCAAAACAAGTTAAGTGATCACTAGATTAATCATGAAAGAAACTGCTCTGTGCTTCTCATGACATTCTGCAATTACCCAGCTGCATAAATGTTGTGTTTTGGGGTTTTCTTTATTGCTTGTAACTGAAATAAGACTAAAGAACTGTTTGCCCATGGGCTATAAACAAACTGGATACAATACTGCACCGAAGGCATATAGTAGACAGATGCAGGGCATAAATCAGCTTTTTAATTTGGATAAATGGTGATCTGATTTCACCCTTTTCCTGCCTAGCCAGCAATCAAATACATAGATACATTTCCTAATGGAGAAATTAATCGTATTTTATATGTTCTGAAAAGCAAGATGTTATTTGAGTATTTGCAACTGTTAATATTTGTCCATTAGACTGTTCCCATGCCATGTCTATCCCCCTTTCTATTTATACTGGCATTGATCAGCTTGTTCACTTCCAGTTTAAATTATTCAATTTTTATTTGATTGCCATGTAATTTAAATGCAAATAATTACTGTAAGGATGACATTTAGAAAAACAGCTCTGCTAAGCAGGAAGGTCTTTATTAGGCATGGGAGTCTGCCAGTAATATCAGAAGCATCCCTTTGACTGTGAGATGTGGGAACCTATCATTTCAGTTCTTTTAAAAGATGGTCTGATTTCCCTCTGACTCCCCTTAATTAAAACTCTTCTATTCCATCATCAAGTTTGGTACAAGGGGAGAGCATAGGCCACTGACTGAAAGCAAGAGGGGAGAGGAATACTTTTAATTTGGCTTTAGTTCATAAGGTTGTGCTCTGGATAACTGCAGTAAAATTACCCTCTTGTGAAATCATGTTTACATTTCATACTGCACCCCAGTTCTAAGCCAGGGTCTGATTAAATAACACCAAAAAGCATTTCACACAATGGAAAAGCAGTAGATAGAGAAAAAACCCTCTTGCTTTGCACTAATCAAAACCAGATAATTTTCCATTTCTTCTCTCCCTTCCCTCTCCTACTTTTTAGGATTAGCCTGTTGCTTTACCAGCTCTGCCATGTAAGAGATGTCTGAAGATACTAGATTGCCCAAGGACAGTCTCACTGTCTTTTGTAAGTGTCTCTATAACAAGGTATTTTTTATATGCTAGCTGTGCTTTGAAAACTTCATCAGAGATACTAGTAAGAGCATTCAGCACACTTGTAATGCCTGGCTTTCATATTGTTTTTTATCTCTAAGAACAGGAAAAAAAACCCTTATTTGCTTTATTTTAAAAAATGACATTCATTGTGTATGTTATTTTATATCACTGAATTACTTCCAGCCCTCAAAACTGAGATACTGAGCTATGGGTACAAGAAAGCTAAATTGCTTGTATGTAGAGCAGAAGGAGGTTGGGTAGTTAAGCAAGGATTCCCTTAAGGCTCTCAGACTTGGAAGATTTTTCCTAGTACAAGATGCTGCCCAGTCTTTGCTGACTCACATATAAGTTTAACCATTACAGTTTGAACAGTATAGTTCATTCAAAACCATACCTAACCAGATGTCCTTCCTGATGGTGGTGTCAACTGATAGAACTCAAGTATCTATCAAGAACTAAAGCTGAACACCAGCTTTCAACACATAAAGATGTGGAGGCAGGGATAAGGGGACACAACCGCAAATCTAGATTCTACAACTTGTCACCCAAATCTGGGCAGATTCATCTGGTATTTTCCTTCATGTTTTCTTGCATCTTTGTTTTACTTCTATTAGCAACTGCAATCCTTCACTGACTGCAGGGACACCTCGTGGTGAGGACAGGTGAGAACAGCAGGCTGCCATTCAGTTAATTAAACCAAGTAGGAAAAGAGTGACAGATTTTTCTGCTCCTTCCGATAATCAAAATTTCACGGGCACCAACTTCCACTCCCCCTCTGCTTCTGGGGCATACATTAACACATCCAGAACACAAAACACTGACACAGCAACTTCAAGAACAAAGGGCTGAGCTGTCCACCAGACCTGAACTGTCTAACAGTCCACTTAGAACTATTAAACCTTCTTCTTCCAGCGGCTACAAGAGTGGCCAATTCAATGTGACGCTCAGTTGAAGAAGCAGTCCTCAGAGGCTTTCCCCCCTCCTCCTTTTTTTTAATATGAAAGTAAAACACATTTCAATGACTCACTGCAAAATTTCTCGCTGGGATTTTCATTTTTTTAAAAAGGTACACAGGTCTGGGTGATTTTTAGCAGGGATTCCCTGTTCTCCCCACTGCAACTACACTGTGGCACTGTCACTGCAGCGACTGATCCATTACATAAGAATTGCATCAGCTTGCTTACCCAGTGCAGTGACCCAAGGCAGACCTTGGCAGCCAGAAGAGGAACGGTGGGATCCGCAGGTCGCAGTTTAGCACACTCTTTGAGCACTGACACAGCATATGCCGACTGGAGGAGGAGTGGGAGAGAGGAGGAGGAAATAAAAAAGGCTGATTAGACAATGCTGCTTCAGAGTCCAAGCAGGGTATTTCAGTAACATATACAAAGAATTTCTATGGAGAAAAGAATTGCATGTCAGTAACAAGTTAGCAACTTTATTCCTACCTTCAGACACACACACACACACACACACACGTGTGTGTGTGTGTATGTGCACGTATGTGTGCACAAACACAGGCTCTTCCCATGCTCAGAGGAAACACACCAAAGACCAGCCCTGGCTGTGGACTTCACAAGAAAGTTTTCCTCAGCTGTTAATGCACTGGTTATTTTAACTCTGCCTTCTCAATATACAAGAATTCTGCTATAGTTTTTCTTGCACATAACCATCTCCCAGTAGGCCAGGTAATAAAGATCTTATCCTCCAATACATTAACATTTTAGACCAACTCTGCTCAGAGAGGTTTGTGCAGCTGATATTACCTGCTTGGTAGGTTTTTTTGTGTCTTCTACAATTCTAGGACATACAAGAATACAACTGGAAAGCCACCATATAAAGGGTGGAGCAAGCAACTGCAGGTGAATACATTGTTTAGTGGATGGTCAAAGCAAGCATTAGAAAGAAAGCTCATAAAACTTTTGTGTCTTCCTGGTGTTAGGTTATCACTAACGAGGATGCTTATTAAGATGAGCAGTTACATAGCCCTTCTGATTCAATGTGCTCTGCAAACATCACTTTTTACAGCACATACTCATGGCTGCCACATTTCAGATGGTTTAAAGGGGAACGAGGAAAGCTCTTGTCTGAGATGGTGGTAAGAAGAGCTCATCAGCCAAAGAGGAGGCAACAGAAGTTGCCCTACCACAGCCTCCCAGCTCATCCGAGCTGAACCACAGTTTCTGTCATGTTGAAACCTTCCTCACTACTGACCCCTGATCCACTCAGATTTTCTCATCCTTGAGTTCAAGAAGTTTTATTTCTTTGGGGACTTCCCCTTGCACGCCCCCCCTTTTCTCCCAGACTCTTCCACATGGTCCCAAGACACATGCAGGCTTCTATGACTCAAGTGTTCCTGTTCAGAGGCACACTAGTCATTGCCTTTCCATATTACAGGAGAGTGGCAACTGCTATTCTTATTGGGTGTCTCCCCCTGGACCCCAGAGGCTCTCCCTACCAGCAGAGGTGTCTGGCTCTGGTGTCTGCTGCAATTCCCCGCCTCATGCTCCCACCAGCCATTGGCACTCCCTCCCTCATGCTACACTACATCAGGCTGCACCTGCTGACTCTTTCTCCACAGAACTGAGGGTCCACTTCTTGCTACTGGATTCAAAAGCCTGGTTAGGAATTTGCTTGGAAGCGAGCCTGAGAAAATGGAAAAACAGATGTACACCGGGTGTGCCCATGTTAAGGCAAAGAGGGATTTCATAACCAAAGACCTGAGTGCCATGGCAGCAGAGAGCAAACCCTTCTGCTTCAAAAGCTCAGGTACCTGCACATGGTCTCAAGAAGAGCAATGGCAATGCCCTATGTTCTTCAGGTTGCTTCCACTTACCCAGAGTATTAAGTATGATCAATACAAGTAAGGAAATAGTTGCCATTTTACAATTCAAAATGCACAAAGCCAGAAGGAAGCTTGTCTCAGAGCAAAGACAGGAACCAATAAACTTTGTCCTGGACCCTGAACTTCATCCCTCTCAGAAATAAAGATATGGATAATTCAGCCCTGAGGTACAGGAAGAAACAACACATCACTATGCTTTGCTGTCATGAGGTGACTAGCATCCCTCAGAATGAACCTCCCTCACATCTGTTTGTTGAGAACAAGTGGTGTTTCAGGTTTTGATGGCATCTTATTCCTCTCTCTCACAGAATGCTTAGCTGCATTGCAAGCAGCTGGTATTCACAGTAGCATACTGGACGTGTTGGAACCCAAAGCATAACCCCATAAGGGACCTAGCGTGACACATCATCATCATCATGCTCTTCCACATATATTCCAGCCCCACAGGTGTTTCCAGACAAATTAAATATGATAGCAGGACAACATGCACCATGATAGTCAGTGTATCTGCTGCTGAACCCCACCAATCCTTGTCATCTCAGCATGCAAAAGTGATTAAAAAAAGCCAGATATGTAAAAAGAACTGTCCAGAACCAACGCTTGCAGAAACAGACACAAACTGAACCCAGTGGTGGCTTCTCAGCTCCCCATCAGCAGCATGACTGCAGGGAAACCAGGAGGTACCTGGGAGCTGGTGACAGCTCTCCTGTGGGTCAGCACAACCAGCACCAGCACAAACCAAAGCAGTGACAGGCCTGTCCCAATTTGGGCCACAGCTGCAGGACTTTCCAGGGTCTATACCAGAAGAGAATTGATACAACTGGTTCCTTGCCAATCCCTCTTGAACATCGCTTCCTGCCTGTCTGCAGTCTCTCTGTTGAGTAAGGCTGGTCCTCAGGACAAGCCATTGCCAGAGTCTTCAACAGCCTCAAACCACAGAGTGCTTCGCATTTCTGTCCTGTCCCAGGTATGCTCAGGAGGCGACTGCAAAACTGTGACTCCTGAATGCTGCACAGCAGAACATCCCAGCCTCTGCCTACACCCAAACAACTCACATGTGGAGTCACTTTACTACATGCACTCGGGAGATTCTGAACATGGATTTACAAGAGCAAGAGCCACAGTTTCCACACTGCTTCTTAAACATTTAAAAAGTTATGTCACTTTAAAGAGGTTTATAAAATTTGCAACTAAACATATGGAGCAGAAGTGGTTTTAGAAACAGGGTGTTATGAAGCCTTTCTCCCCAGCTGCATTTTAAAAATTCAAGAGCCATTATATAATTTCACCTTGAAAACTTTACTCAGCAGATACTTTATATAGATGATGAAAATGTTAGTGAAGGAATGACAGAAGAAATAATATTCCACTCCCACAGTGACCTTACTTAGGGGAGATTGGCATGACATATAATATCAAGGTTTCTTAAAGACACTAATTACAGACATTAATATCCAAGGAAAAAAAATATCATCCACTCATTACTGAATACAAATGTCATTGATTTGTAAATATATTTAATATGAAACAGTGTTTGTACAACATTGAAATAATCTGATAATTAAAATGTATATATTCTTTCACTTGGTGTGGGTGGACCAGGCAGCCAAGCGCATTGTTTGTGAGATTCACTGCAAGGCAATAATAATTAGATTTATTGGTGAGGCATGTTTTGAGAAGAGCAGAAATTGAACTCCAAGTTAGTGCATGCTTCCTACTCATAATTCTGAGCTTTAGAGGGGCTCATATAATAATTCAAGGCAGGACTTAAGTTCTTTCTGTTTAGCCTGCTAATTGCTGGACTATAATGACTGCACTGGAACCAGCTCCCAAGGACTTCAGAAAACCAGGGATTTGCCTCTGGGTCTCATTTGGCCTCTCTCTGGGAAGGCGGCTTCTAAAGTTCCCTCCAACACACACACAAACCCGTTAAACAGACTTGGTTTAAAAAAATGGCAAACTTGCTGACAGCTGTCTCATGGAGTTTCAACTTGGTTTACAGGAGGTCTAATATAGAAGTTCTCAGCCTTGGGATCATTATCAGGTTTAAGAAGATTCATGACCATACTCCCTATGTTATGACCAACAAAGCACACAGTTCAAATTATGTTATGAAGTGGAAATGCTGCTTTAATGACAATGTTCAGCCATCAAAAAATTACAAAAAGAGTAAGGGACTTAAGAATTTCAAATACCTGAGTTGGGCATCTCCATCCTTCACATAACAACAGTTCTGGGGTTTTTGCAAAGGAGACAAAGATAAATAAGTAAAAGTAGTGCTATGTTCACATCCAGGATCTGTACAAGACTGGTTTTCTCCAACAATTTTTTCCTCATCTAATCCACTTGCATACAGTATTTTTCAACCGCAGAGACCACAACCATGTTCCACAATAGTTTCTGAGAAGAAAATTAGGCAGCTTCTGGAAGTAGAAAGCAGTACTGATAGATGGCTGCTTTTGATACAGGCTTCTGAAAATGATCTACATGCCACATTCAATTTAGGGGCAAGGGCACTTCTTGATCTCCAGCAGGAAACCACAGGGAAGATAGGGGAAAGGAGAAGGAGAGAAAGAACAACTTCCCCTAAGTAATTACAGCAGCCATGGTTTTGAATCCTTTAAGGGAATAAAATGTAAATAAAAACAACTATCTAAATACAGAACACAGCTCCCATTCCATATTTACTAACTCAGTAATGAAGCATGTAGGCATACTCCTCCTCAAAGATGCCTGCACATGAGCAGAACAGAACAAAGAACATCCAACAGTTAATTTTCGTTTTTACTTTTTCAAATAGCTTGAGAGATCTTGCCATCAGTTATATAGATGCTGCCCAAATGCTGGTTTTCCTGGCTTACTCCAACATAGTTTTCATTCTTTCCCTTCCTTTGCTCTCTCACCATACCAAAGCAACAAAAGAAGGATGTTAGAAATTTGTTTCACATTTAGAAGATAAAGAAACCACAGATATGAGTAAAAGAAAGAAGAACTTTCAGACAGTAAACTATGCCAGACAAACTTTGACATGCTAAAAACAAGTGCTCTTCTCTTGCAAAGGCTCCAAAAACTTTCCTTGTTCTTTGCTTCTTTGGTAATACTTTTTAGCCAGAAGGAAAATGTTCTCACCTCAAAGTAGTGGTTTTGGTAGACAGTTTGATTCCCAATTCATCTCACAGTTTAGTATACAGATGAATCTCCACAACTAGTATGGCTGTATTTCCAGCATCATCCTGTCTGACTTTAAAACTGCAGTATTTCAAAGCGATTGCAGGGAAGGGGAGGAAATATTTTACCACTATGCAAGAATTAGTATTCCCTGTATCCTAGGATTCACAGCCATTTAACTATAAATGACCTTGAACCAACACAAAAAGATGACAGAGCGAGCCAGCAATTGAGAACTCTGGAATTAGTTGTTTTGGTGTTAGCTTTCCACCGAATTTGGAGATTTCTGCAAATCCCTCAGCATGAATGTTATTCTCCTAAGACATTTACTTCTCTTAACATGGGAACCAATTCCCTCCCTTTTCTTTCACCTCATATTTAGCAAATTGGAGCATTGGAGTTAAGCAGCTTCAAATACTCCCTCTTAAAAATACCTCTTAAATTCTAAGATCTATAAGCATACATTTGCCTTTGCTAATGTGACAAACACCTCACTTCACACTTTCTGTCAAGAAAAGAGAGTTAAGCCTGAAGGCAATTATATAGTCCACCCAGGTATTCTGCTCTACAGCCAGGCATCTTAGGAAATTTCCATTTTTTGTACTATCTCCAGCACACAGGCAAACTCCCTTCTAATCTTTCCTTTGCGCCAAATGAAACCAAACTATTGAATATCCCCTGGATAGCTGACCTTTGTAACACGATCTTTAACCAATGGATGTTCAATATTTTAACTTTCGTTCCCCAGCAATGCTATTTAAGGAGCCATCTGAGGCCTCTGCTGCTCCCAAGGTTCCTGCCTGCAATACAAAGAGAAATGTACTTTTTTTTATGCCAGTTGCCTAGCAACCTGCCTAAGCTTTTGCAAGGAAACCAACAGAAGGAACAGCCTAAATCATAAAATTCGTCTGCTGTTGCTGCAGAATTATGTATTAAATATATTTATAACTTTCCTTCTAACCTTCTGGAAAGCTGTATGTTGGCAGTACAGGCATGGCTGAGTCAAACTTGAAGCTCCTCGAAGCACTTAGGGACATCTGCTTTTGTTGCACTGTTTAAATAAGGGGAAGGATTCCTTTTTTTTTGGGTGCAACACAGATATGAGCAGCTCAGACATTAGGTTGTTATTTGGCTATGACCAGTACGTATTAGCAACTTGCTAAGAGCTCCAAAATCAGAGTTCATGTCTCTGTAAGACTGGTTTCAAAACCCAAAAAATGCTGCCAGCACAAGCCCTAGGCAAGGCTGCAGCATCTCCAAGTGCTGAGCAGCCAAGGGGACCACAGTGACACTGCAAGACTAGCTCGGGGAAGAGCTGGAGCCTGCTCCCTCAGAAACACAGCTGAATGACACATGCCAAGGAGGATGCCACTATTTTCCCTGACACTAGACACCTCCTGAAGCATTATGTGATTAAGAAAACCATTCAGGTAGACAAGCAGGACTCTTTCTTTCTCCTTGCCTTAAAGATGGACAAGCATAACAGATAAGAGAAGAAAGGAGCATTTTGCATAGTTGAAAGCTGCTTTATCTGCCTGGTTTTGCAAGGTACCACACTTGGAGCTTATAACCCCTACTGCCAAGCCTATCTACCTATATGGTAACGTTGACCATTGTGCCTATGGTGTCCTCAGTATGAGCTAGCAGGGGCTGGGGGAGGATCAGCAACAATGCAGTTGTTTCTGAAGTCACAAAACTGCTGTCCTCAAGGCAAGCACTGGGCAGACAGCGTTCCTAGGGGCTGAAGAGCTTCGTGCCAGGCAATCCAGGAACACATCAGCAGTACAAGCCCTGCTGAGCACAGCTCCTGCTTCCAGGTACCTGCTTCCAGCTCCACTGATCTCTTAGAGCCTTCTCCCCCACAGACTCATCAATTGTTCTTGAGCTCTTCTTTACTCACTTTTTGATGCACTTCAGCCCATCAATGAGTACACAGCGTGAGGGGTAAAAGCAGATTATCCTCTCCTAGCAGATGCTCCAGTCTTCCTTCAGCTGGGCTGAAGCTATATTGCTCCCCACCCCTCCTCTCAATAAACACACATCCTAAAGCTCTTAATTCACTAACCAAGTTGTGTTGTGGGGGTTTTTTTTGGCAGTGACAATAAACACGAGTATGAAGATGTTTCTATGCACTGCCTCCACCAACAACAATAAACAGCCACTGGACATGAGAGATTAAGACTCAGGAGAGTTGAATGGCTCAATTAGGGCACCCAGCACTTTTCCAGTAAGTAAACTCATCACTCTTCACAGAATAATTTCACAGCTATCCTTGAAGAATCCCTCCTCCTCTACCCTTAGGAAAACAGCAAATCATTGTCACTAAATACAAATCTAGTCTCCTTAGGTGGCAGGTAAAAGAGAGGCATCAGTGTTGCCTCATGTTGTTCAAGGCACGTATTTTCACGGTTTATGTTTTCCTTAAGCAGTGTGACAGGTAAAAAAGACACTCAAAATGCAGATCTAGAAGACCTTCTCAAGTACTGCAAATTTAACCTAGAACCCACTCACAATGCAGTTCTGAGTCTCTACTCCCAGAGGGCCCCAGTGACACTTTGGGACACCAAGGCTAGGATCCGTGTGAGGGTATTAGGTGTGGAAGAGGACAGAAATCTGAATAAGGAACATGTAACTGATCCAACTGGTCCAAGGCCAAGGAAATGCTTGTGAGTGCACAAGGACCCTATTTCACATCCCTTGTGCTTGTAATACATCATCTAGACACTATGACAATTTTGCCTCCAACTTCAGGAATGTCAGTAGAGGTATCCTAGTCTGGAGGAGAGCAGTGTGCTGGTCTCCACGACCTCCAGTGGAATCTGTTTAGCTGGAAAGCAGCAGCAGAGAACAAGTCTGCCCCAAGCAGCTCTCTCCACTGCTGTAAAGACTAGAACCCTCTCTACACTGTAAATTAGAGTTTGGTCCTTCCTCTCCCCATGCTGCTGAATACTTTTTCAAAATCTTGAGACAAACAGATGCAACTGTCTGCACTCATTTTACTCTGGCAGTAGGACAGTGGCTCATCTCATTGCCTGAGGACTCTGCCAGATGGCATCCAGCTATCATACCACTCGCCACTCAGACTCCAGCCTGTCCACGCATGGCAGCAGAGCCAGGGAGCTGCTATGCCCACTCAGCCTCTCACTGTTGTATTACCACATTGCCAAGGTTATTACCAGCAAAAGTAACTTAAAGCATCTGTGAAGACTTCAGTATTCAGTTTTCCAGCACCACAAGAACAAGGGTGCTTGCACTAGACCTATTTAAACCTCTTTTGCCTATCCAGAACTCTACCTGGTGACACAGGGCAAGTCTCACCACATCTCTGCCATTGTCCAGGCTTAACCAGCCTTTCATCTAAAATTGCCTACAAAGTCTTTCAGATGTAATGGTGGATTTTAGTAACTTAAATATACATGCCTCTCTTGTTCACAGAATATACAGTTCAGGAAAACAGGCATTCCTAAGAACGGGTTAAAAAAACAACCAGAGCACACCATCTTTCTCAGTATCCAAGCTGTTGAGAAATGCATGGAAGTGAATTTGCTGTTATTCTATTATTTCCACCACTTAAGTGGATAAAAGACAGACAGGAAGGTTACGCTTATCTGAGTTTTTTCATTCACTGTTTTATGAAGCCCCAAGGCCTACAGGAACTTCCTGAAGTGATGTTCCTGTTTTTGTTAAGACACATGCTTTTCAGAATATGTTGTAAACTCAAGCCTACATGCAATAATGAGCCTAGGTGGCTGGCTTGACATTCAGACTGATCACTTGTGAAAAATGACAATCACCATTTGGCAATTTTTTGGCTGGCAGAGGAAGAAACTACGTTGAAATTTTACTTGATTGACTTAATCTGAAGATGAATATACAAAATAAAAGTAACACTAGTCAAATTCAGTGTAGAATAGAGGTCAAACTAGGATTTTACAGCACTTTTAAGAAGGTCAGAGTTTGAAAATCTTAAAAACATGTTGGGGGGAGGTAAAAAAAAAAAAAGATAAACCAAAGTTTCTAGCATTTACAGCTTGATATAACTGTTCCTGTTGTGCCCAGGATGTGTGAGCATGATTTGCCATACTGCAGAACAAGTAATGCTGCAGGACGTGAAATCTCATTACTAAGAAATGAGATCAGAAATTGGCTGTGACTGAGACAAGTGAAAACAGATCTTTACGTATAAAAGCTCAAGCGTATCCTGCATCCTACAGTCTAGACAGATCACACTGTTTTCTTATCAGTTCTTGCTGCTACACTGGAACACTTACTTTAAATGAACTCTGCCCTGCTATCAAGCTGCAAAGCAATACAAAAATGTATGCCACATTTTCCATTACCAAGATGATAAACTGCAGAGTATACAAAAGGAATCCTTAGGGAATACTTTGGGATTAGAAGTGAAATACTGCACAGATGGGATTGTTGGGTAAGGGAATTCCCTTTGACCTATATAGGGCTCAGAACATTTACAGCTTTTACATCAATAGGCAAGATCAGGACATTTTACCTTGTAAATATTTAAAGTACAGGCAAAAAGACATGATGTACTTGAAAATATGGAAGGATAGGACATTTATATAGACTTTAAAAAAAACAAGCAAGACAAGTATCTAAGTACCAAATATTCAGTAACTTCTAGGGAAGGTGAAGAGGTATGCAAACATTTAAGGACAAGAACAGAGCTGTCATGCAAGTTGTTAGACGCTCAAGATCAGGCTGCATTTCTTGTCACCATACTAACCTACACAATTATTCTCTGGATACATTCACTTTCAGCCATTGGCAGTTAAAAACCTAGGTTTGCTCTCCAGCAGATTACTAGAGCTACAGTATTATCTGCTGTTGAGAAACAGGTCACACAACCTGTAAAAAGCTGATAAAGCTCCCAGACAAGCTCTGTGTTTGTGGGAAGATACCATGCATTTCCATCATAGCCCATGTAGTCATTGTTGTCCTCAGTATCAAGAGATCAGATATCTGGAGGATTTGCAAAGACACAGAGGGCAGGACTGTGCTAACTCCAGATGAAAGCCAAGGAGAGCTGTAAACCTCCCAAGTGACATAACCCAGTGCAAGGTATTAGCAACATGGCACCAAGTACATTGTTTAAGTATTCCATTAGTAGCTTCAGGTTTCCTTACCCATGACTGAGTCTAGCCATTGTTTTCATACTTTGAATTGGATTTTGAAACACTTGTACAGAACTTCTATAGGAATCTGTGAGGCTCTTTCTGTCTAAACAGCTCCCTGCTGACCTAATATGCATTGCCAAAGCTTTGATATCTCATAAATCAGCTAGATCTTTTCTATTCAAGAGGAGACAACTGTAAAGTCCCAGAACAGAGTCAAGAGTTTGAAAGGTCCCACTGAGTACACTCCTGGTGCCTCACAGAGGTGTCACTACGTATTTGCCCAGGGTGCTCCACAGATGCCCAGTGATGCAGGTTCCACACAATGTCCACAAAGCAATCTTTTTCCAGTGTTCCACTACACTTTTTTGCCTCTTAACAGGAAACACAAACTTGTGTTGCTGCAACTGGAGACCATCTTGCCCTAACCAGGACAGACAAAATAAACCCCTTCTACCAAGAGCTCTTGAAGACTTGTTTCTCTCGGACATTTTCCCTCCCCTCTAAGGTATAAAAAAATAAAGCATTACAGTCTCTCCACAGTCCTGCTTACTATATCCTTAGTCATATTTGATGCTCTTTATTAGACTTTCTCTTGTTGTTCTGCTGTTTTCTTGAAGTATAATGCTTAACAACTGACAGACTACAAAGATAAGGCCTTGCGTATGCTCAGAGAAGTCAAGGAGTCCCTTCAGACATCTTCCAAGCTTTGCAGTCACTTATACATCACAAGATGACAATTTCTTTGCAAACACATACCACTGTAAATTCATCTCCCATTTCCATGCTTAAGTCACTGTTTCCAGCTCAGCTCATAGCCATAAAAAGCCAATAGTAGCTGCAATTTGCCAGACAACTGCTAGTTGGTGGTCTCCATGGACTCCTGTAATCTCCATGGGCACAGAATATAAGACCATATTAAGTGGTCTGTCAGTGCACAGCATCAATTTGCTCATACCTCCCAAAAGTGTAGGTTGGGGACTCCCAGAATGAACATGGTACATTTTGTACCATCTGTATTTCCTACAGGAAGTCCACTCTTATAACACTAACAAAGGTATTAGCAACAATACTACTGCTGCAACTGCCTACCTTTCACAATCAAACTTCAGCTATCTCAGTGGTTTACTGATCACTTTGACAAATATTACACTAATTTAAAAACAACACATGTTAAAACACATGACCATGCCAACATTCACAGACAGTTCCTTTTTCTAGAGTATGTTTTTCAGCAATCACTTCAAAAATATTAAACCTTGCAAGCTCTCTATGAAAAAACATTAACATTTCCTTGGTCATATGGAGAAACCACAGCTTAAGTCAACTGCCCAAAGACAAAGAGTAAGTTAATGAGTTTTAGACATCAGTTCTTTCTTATACTAAGAGCATTTATGTTGAGCCTGTGGAGAATGGACAGTTGTATAATGCTTTTCAACCTGCAGCTATGCACAAAATCCATCTTCTCCTTGATAACAAGAAAGAAACACTACATGGGAAGAACAGCCCTCAATAGCAAATGCATGCACCTGACCACAAAGTGGCATCAGAGACTAGAAGGAGAGCACCGTTCTTCAATGTAGTTGCCTGATGGCCCCTACTCCCACAAAATACATGATTCTGTACATTCAAACAAATAATCTAGATACACTCTGCCAGAGGAAAACATGTTGTTTTTTAAGTTCTTTGGCTTGAATCTTACCTTTCCACAAGCTACCATGGACAGGGCAAGCTGGTACCAGAGGTGAAATTCATCAAATGCAAACTTCATGGCTCTCTCCAAGCACTGACAAAGAAATGATAGGAGAAATATCAGACTTTCCTTTATTTATTTTAATCCCTATACTTTTCATCAAGACTGCTGCTTGGGTCAGGAAACAATCTGTTGTAGCCCAGGACCCTGGTGATTTTTTTTTAAAGACACCATCTTCCTCTTCTCAGGTAATGGGACTTGCTAGCATACATCATCACTTCAAATGGCAGCCACTTTGTTCAAGTGCCCACATATCAATTAGGTTAATGCCTCAAACTGTTCTGTGGGCACTTCAGGTCTGTGCTGTCAAAGGTCTATAGCTTTTTCTACTAATTGCCAACTAGTGTGCTGCATTTCACCTTCCCCATCAAGTCACTGCAAAGAGGGGTTTTGCCAGCACGTTTCAAGGGGCAGTTCTGGCAGAGGCCAGAGGAGGTACCTCAGACAGCATCACATACTGCCCTCTTCTGCCCAGCGTGATGCTGAGGAGGTCGTAGACTGCAGAAGCATCCTGGAGGCTGACGGCCCGGTCATCCTGCTGCTCTGGGGCTCGGCTGATCACAGCGTCCCGGTTCGCCTAGGCACACACACAAATGAAGCATCAGACCCCAAAAGACTCCTCTATGGCAAGCTACACCCATCACTCATAGCATTTTGTTTAAAATAATCTCAAGGTTTTTTTGTTTGGTTTTTTTTTTTCAAACTCATCCCAACATAAGGAAGGTGCTGCCACACAGGTACTTTACATCCCCATGAAGCAAACTCAAGTAGAGAGCTGTATGTACAGAAAGACACTGCTAGGAATACCTCATCTGGATTTGTGTCACAGAATTAGAGCATTATGAAACAGACCTGCCAGATCCCATTTCCTCAATAATTAGAAATTCAAGGCCATCCTTAAACCATCTTCTTTATTTCCTCAATAATTAGAAATTCAAGGCCATACTTAAACCATCTTCCTTATTACTTCAATTGCCTGCAACTGCGATAACTGCTTTCATAGTTGATAATTTATCTTCTATGTCTACACTTGATCTCTTCACAATTGTATGTGGTTTTTGTTGTTCTTTTCTGCTACTCACTTTTTATTTTTAAATTTGACCAGGTTGCCTTAGTAGCCAAGTTTGCCTGTTGTCAATTTAAAGCAATTAGAGGTTTGGGCAATGCAGTATCAGAGTTTTTTTAAAAATATGTGTATTAATATTACCAGTCTATCAGTCCATTGATGGGCCTAGATCAGGAAAAAACACTACTTTGACAGAAAATTATCAGTTTAGCAGTTTGTAAGGATGTCCCAAAATACCACATTCCACAGACCTCAAGATCCCAGAGATTTAACCTTTGTGCTTTTCTGAACACGAAGAGGGAGGTTGCAACCCCAGGGTAAACTGAAACATCCCTCTGATTTCCCAATGCAGAGGACCTCACCGAGCCTGCCTAGCCTCTGAGAGGGGCAGTGCTGAACGCCACTGAGCCCTAGCTCCTGCTGGTAGCACAGACACATTGCCCTGAGCTCCTCGGCTGAAGGGGGTGCAACATCAGGCACTCAGGTCCAGACATCTAAAATATCAGAAAAATTAAGAAAACTGCCAGCAGTTTCACCTCAGGCAAAGACAAACAAAATGTTCCTTCCCTGAAACAGAAAGGTTATGAGATTTATTTTATAATACTTACTACTATAATCTTACATCCATTTCTTTCTAATTGTGGAGAGATTTTTTTTTCATAAAAAGGTTAAACATGGGAATTAAGTGTAATAAAAATTTCCAGAATATGCAGCCCTTAAAGCCCACGCATATTTCATTATGATTAAGCTGCAGCTGCTTCATCATGATTTTATCTGTGTAATGCCCCAGTTCCAAGCACTCTTCATCACAGCCTACAGCCGAGACTGCAAACACAATTACTGACAACTAACACAATCATAACCAAGAGCTAAATGGGTGACTGCAGTTAAAGGCAAGCTGACAGATCAGACTGTATAGTGTTTGGACAAATAAACTTACACCAACTCCTACAGCCACAGAACTATTTTTCTTTTTCAAGCTACTGCAAAAGATGTCATTTGTGATTAAAAAAAATTGTGCAGAACAATGGGTTGCATGAGAGAATGAAACCAACTTCGAAGAGATAATCCTGCAACCAGAGTACAGAAGCATAGCTTGTCTACCTTTATTAACAAAAATAAAAAACAATTAAAAAAAAAAAAATTTAAGCTCTGTTTGGATTTCACCCAAGACTGCTACTTTAAAAGGAAAAAAGGAGTTAAAGTAAAGGCATATACCAAAGCATCCTCATTGCCAAGTGAATCCTCCTACGTAGATACAACAGCACTAACATTTTTTTCTGCACTGCTTACATTGTTATGACAACTGCTGGTAGAAAACAGCTACTGAGATAGCACCCCCATGCTCGTAATCTCACCATCAACTTCCCATTAGAGACAGTTATAGCCAGATGACTTTTTGGGTATCCATATAGTACCAAGCTATGATTTTCAAGTGGATACATTAGCACAGACAGAAAATTAATTAGAACTGATGACTGCCCGTTAAGTTCTGCCACAGATACTGGTACTGGAGAGAAGAAAGCAGCCCAATCCTGCAAAAGCACGAATACAGGACATATTCCAAGGATGCAACATTCTAAAATTGCAGTCATACTGAACATATTGTACATATCGTGCTTTACCCAAGCAGAGAACACTTAAAAACAACATATGCATAGGCATGATGAATATTCTTTTCATGAAGGTCACAAACTTGCTGATTTTGTTCAAGCTTTCAAATCTCAAAACCATAAGTTGTCTCGGCAAACTATGACTCTCTATGCTTGCATGCATAGAAGTTGTCACTGGCAAATTCATTATTACTCCTATCCCAATGTTTTTTTTTAATACTGAATCTATTCACAATTGCTAATTCCAGCTGCTCTAAAAAAAAAAAATTAATCAAAAAAGACCATATTATCACAGAGACATAAAAAACCAACTACAAAACCAAAAGGTGCAAACCTCCTAAGAAACTTACTGAATGGTAGCAAGAATATGGACTGTGTCTAAAACAGCAACATAAATACCATCCCAAGGCTCAAGGTATCATTTACTACTAGTGTTACACACAGGAGGACAGAGAAGAGAATGTGAATTCCTGAAACCCACTTAGGGAAACTGGCATGCTTCCATGGCCTGTCTGTCACAGAAGGAAGGATGCTGTGACCCCAATAACCATTGGAGGTTTGGGCTTTTGTCTTTACCTGTGTTTATGTTTTTGTAGATGTTAGTTTGTCAGTGAGAAATACTGACAGTTGCTGGTGCATTTGTAGTTACTGAAATACAGCATACAACAATTCTGTTGGATGGGAAATTTCACTTAGTGAAATATACAGATACTTCATTTTGCATTTGATAATGCAAAAGTTCTCAGCTATTTACACCAACATTTTCCCCAATACCTATGTTTCTGTTGTTTCAGACCACTAATTTTCCTGAACACAAATGGAAAAAAGGTTTTTTGTAGAACACTGGTCTCAAGCAGTATATCAATAACATAAGCAGCAACTCCAGTTTGTCCTACCACGTTACCTTCTCCTCCTCCACTATAAGCAGCAGTAAAACACAGCTACAAATACATTTTTAACACCCCCAGCATGACTATTCCCTTTAAGCTGTTCCCATTGTCAAAGAGACATGCCTCACAGCACACAAGCAAGATGGGAGAGACGATGACTCACACCATCATGAGAAATTCTGTTCAAAACTGTTTTGTGGGATGGAGAAGGTCATTAATGCTACCAACACAAGTTTCATCATTGGGAGTTAGTGTAATTTGCATTATACAGAGCAAAAATATGCAGTCAATGGCCCTTTATTTGAAGCACTCCTAGGTAATGGAGCAACCCAGAGATGCGTCGCATTTGCATATTTTGGGATGCATTAGGCACAGTTATCTGTGCATGTAGGTGGCTCAGACATGACACCAGACTTATCTGGGGAGATTGGACACATTTCATAGTCAGCCCCAACACAGACCAGCGAGCAGCTTCAGCCCTCCCTTTCCACAGGCCAGTGACACAGCCCATCTGCAGGCCACACACCCCCAAAAGGCTCCAGCCCAGGCTGGTACCCCTGAGCTAACCAGCATTCAGCCATTGCATGTCTCTGCATCATGCCAGAAGCCCAGCTCAGGTGTTCAACCTACAGGACACAGAATAGGCTGGAGTTCAGCAGGACTTTTCAGGTCTGGCTTCAAACTGCAACAACATCAATATCCCACATGGGACCTTCAGACTTATTCTGGCTCAGAGCAGGGGAGAGATCTGCCTTTCCGGGCACCTGCAATGTAACTAACAACCCTGCTGAGCTACAGACTGCTTGTGTCTTCCTATCCACATAGACAGTATACTTACCTGCAAACTAGATAAGCCACCTATCCACAGAGGGTTTGCTGTACATCAATGACCCTTATTTATGACATGTTTATTTCACAAAGAAAGGAAAAGAGCCACAGCAAATCCAGACAGCCATTACTTCAGCAGTCATTACGCACACAGTTACGGTGCAGAAAATTAAATTTTACCACAGTACAAAGATGTGCTTCTTAATAAAATGTCAAGCAATAATATGAATTACAATAGAGCATATTCCATGTAGCAGCCCCTTCTCACAGCAATTAGCTATGAAGCATCCTTTAACTGCTCACTTTGAAACGTGGCTCCCCCTGCTTTCTTCCAAAGAAGAAAAGGAAAGCAATTAAAATCTTTAATGAGTGCCTGCTGCCTGCCCCTAATTCATGGGCATTTGGATGTTTAACTTGTGTCTTTCCATAATAGACATAATTGCCAGATCCACTGCAACCCATCTATACAGAATGGCAGCATGTTTTACACAGTGTACTGTAATAATGTAATTGGTGTGATTCAATACTAGCATTAAGAGAGAAAAACAAATGCTCTGCGTCTCAGATTGACAACAGGCCTTTGAAATCACGCAAGTGATGCCGTTACTGGTAAGAGCTGGAGAATGCTTAGCCCAAATCCTCTGGGTCTCTGTTTTGGCTGTTCTGCCAACAAAATTCATGAATTCTTCACAACAGCAAGAACCCATTCAATGGAAGAAGCTACCGACTCTTCGCTTAAGTTATTGATCATCTCTATACAGCACTTGAAGGTTTCCCTCACTAATACATGCAAAGAAAACACTCAGGGTTGACTGCAAAGCTGCTGTGAAAATGGGAAGTAAGTTGAACAGGGAGGACATACCATAACCCAGGAACTAACAAAACTCCTCTCACAGAGATATCACAACTTCTTCCACTTCAGACAAGAAGCAAAGTGAATGAAAACTTACCCCCTTGTGAACCACGTGGTATCTGTCTCATTTCTGGTAAGCAACAGATCACAAGTTACTGGTGCCCAATTCAGATGCCTCAGCAAAATAGTCCATTGTTATTGCTTATCAAATATGGTCATATAGACACATCTTGTATGTTTCAGGTGTATTTTAACATCTTGTACTGTAACAGAACTAATTCTGGAAACATCACTGAAAGCAAGACAGATATCCTATCATCCAGAACAGCTCAACAACCCTACACAGAAGGAAGAGAGAGGCGGAAAGGAAGGAAGTTTGTTTATGGATACTCTCCTGGGCAACAAAGTCATATATTTGCTACCAGTAATCTGGATTTAGAGAGCTATCTTCCAAGAAATTACATCCTTTTTGCAAGTTTGGAAACAAGACTTCCTACTGTAAAGCAGAAGGAAAAAGCTCTCTGCTCTGTCTCCACCAATTCACATTAGAACTATTTATTCAAGAGGCAATTAACAGAGGTAGTGTATTTCCCACCAGAAACATCCTGTGATCCATCTCTGTAGGTCCCAAACACTTACCTTTGCCTTGCAAACCAGTTAAAGAGACAGTCAGACTTGCTATTTTAAGTGCACAACTATGATTTGGCAGGAACCAACTGAGCAGACAATCCCATCCCCAGTTGTCTCTTTCAGCTGCCATAGTCTGATAGCCCTCAAGAAAATGCTCATGATGGTCATCCAGCTGCTGTATCATCACTAGGTTTGGCATTTAAAAGCAAAAATTAAAAAACCAAACAAACCAGCCCATAAAAGCTACAAGAGAGTCTTCTCCTTTGCCAACCCATTTGTTGGACAGCATTATTTTATAAAATTAGGAAATGCAGAGCCAACAGGTTTCAATTATTTCTGTGCTTAAAAATAGATGGGTTAAGATTCTTCTGTTAAGCGCATGCTCACAGCCATGAGTTTGTTCTCACCAGTACAAAGAACAGGACAAGTCCCAGTATCTTACTTCCCCCTCACCATCTGTTCCATGCTCCCAGGTTCTCCAAGGTCAAATTGCCTTTAGGGATTCAAATCAGAGATAAGATGGGGATGACATTTCTAATCTTTGTTACACAGGCACAGAATATATTAGTTTTGGATACAAGGAGCTTCATTTCCAGTATGAGCAAAGTGAATACAGAGCCAAAAAAATTAATCCATGTTACCTGGTATATGTGGTGGATCACATCAGCCAAAATCCCCTGTTGTAAGAGCCAGCATCACCAGCACTGAATAAAGGGATTTCAGACTGTATGTTGGACCTCAGAATCAAGAAGGGAAGGTTTCTAAGTGCAAATGAAGAACTTTTTGTTTTAACCTCAAAAGCAAACACAAAAAGTAATAGTGTTCCATTCCTGGCTCTGAGAAACTTCTGGCTAACTTTAAGGGCAGTGCAGTCACTTCTGAATACTCTTGAGAATGGCTATTAAAATAAACAAAGCTGCAGCTAAGGGTTAGTCATGTCAAACCTTCTCTGTCTACACCCTGCAGTTCAAAGCACCAGAGTCCCCCATGGCAGAACCAGTGCCACTCCCACTGGTAGTGTGATGTAGAGAAACCACACTGCAGCAGGTCACAGTGTGTCCTCAGTTCTCCTCACAAACACAGTATCACTGGTTGGGTTAAATTCAGTAAGAGAACTAGTGGTTTAAAAATAGGCCAGTCCACTTTTTTTCTAATACGTGACAGGAACACATCATTTACCACAGCCTGAGCTCTTAGAGGTTGTCACCAGTTGGCCTTCTTGGGGTGAAGGAAAGCATTTTCCTCCTCTCACTAACACAGTCCACCCATACCATAACTTAGGCTATGAAATAGGAATGATACGGTAGCATGGAAACCACAAAATACCTTAAAAGACCACCCTAACTATGGCAATCTTCAGACTGCCTGATTTGTTCCACTAGATTCCTTCATGAGAACTCTGCAGCCAAAGACTGTGACTAAGTAACAGCTGGCACAGAGGAGGAACACTTGCCAAGCCCAGCAACTGGGATAGTTTTCATTGTTTACTGAGATGCCTTGGTTTACAAAAATAGGTTCCCATTTTTAACAGAAAGAATACAGAAGGCAACTCAGCAGAGTGCCAGGACAAAACAGGCTATGACCTTTCACCGCAGTGTTAATATACCCACAGAAGCATCTTCAAAGCTGTGAAAGAAGCTACCATGTTATTTGGCCATCTGAAAACCTTGTACATACTTAGGTTTAGAGGCAGAGTGAAATACTGAAGGAACCCTTAACTGCCCCTTTAGAATATACTCTCATTTCAGCCCCCTAGAACATGTAAAGCGTCTCCCTTGCAATGCAAGAGAAAGGGGTAAGAAGAAATCAACTACCAGAACCCTGCATCACTAAGAGCCAGAGAAGGCTTGCTGAGAAATAGGGTCTGTTTCACAATAGCCTCAAGGCAATTTCTCCCTTCTCCTTTTACAGGAACAGTTTTCCTCTCCCATAACAACTTCTGAAGAATCACACAGATCCTGATGAAGTAGATGTCAGCTTCACCTTAGGAAGGCAAGTCAAACAGAAAAACAGTGAATTTCAGCAGCAAAGGTGTTCCAGGTGTGTACTACTTGAAAGAGCTACCATGTCTCCTTTTCATCAAATTTATCATATATTTACTTTGAGGTCTCTGATGATTTATGCTTCTCCCCAGCGTGTCTTTGCTCTGTGTCCCCTCCACAGGCTGACAATTCTGCTGTCCATCCTTGCCCTAATTTTGTCCCTCTCAAAGTCATTTTGGAGTGGCAGAAACCAGGAACAGGCATGTGAAGCAGCTGTTTGGCTTTATGGTCCTGTAAAAGAGTTACAACAGCATGGCTGCTCTTTGTCTCTAAAAATCAGACAGGCAAAGTACCTTTCTGGTGAGTTTTGCTCTGACAGAACAAAGTGTCAGAAAAGCTGGAGAGCTCCCAGCAAGTCAACCTAATTGCATACTTCTGCTTCGTTTTAAGGGGCTCATAACTGTAAATACTGAGAGAACGCCTAACCCAGCCAAAATCCAGGAACACAAACTATGTTGCTTACTGGCCTACAGAAACATATCATTATCACTTGCCGTTGACACTCTCTCCAGGAAGGAAACCATGTTTTATTCAGTTGTTAACATTATATTATTAGGGAGAGGCCTCAACTGGAAATCTGCTTCTTATTAACTCATTCCATAATCTCCAGCAACCTTTCTTTTTTTTAAATATAGAAGGAAAAAAACCTAAAGCACAAAACCAAAAAAACAAAATTTCAAACAAATAACTAACTTGTAAATGAGAAAACCCACTAGCCTACAGCAGTGGTGTTATGGAACACGAGTCTTATGTCATAAATAAAGCAAAATTTCCTCTTCTTAATACCGTAATAGTAAAACTACAGGAAAAATTTATGGATTGCAAACTCATGTAAGAATGAGATTGCTCCCTCTGTACCTTCACTTAGGAAGCACATTCCTGTGGTTACTAAGAGTATTTCTATACACAGCTATATTTCTATATGCTTCCCTGAATTTTAATTAGAACAATAAACTCACAGCAAGGCTATTGCTAATGCAAAAGGAAGACTCAGATGTTCCATTTCACCAAAATCAGAAATACAGTTATATGGTTCCTGCAGTGCTCTTCTACAGGATCTTTGATTATCCAAGTGTTTTATATGCAGCAGATCAAAATGCCTTGCATCTACCTCCAAAATGTTACTAAATATTGGAGACAGCACTGAAACATACACAAGCTTGCTTACTTAACCTTGAAGTCAGCACAGCAGTCCAGTTTCTATCAACAGCGTTTTTGCAGTGCTTCATCCATAACTTATAGGACCAGTTAGCTTACCATTTTACACACTATTGGATAAAACATGTATAACTTTCGTTCTCAGCAGAAGAAGATCATAGAGTTCAAGGTCCCGCAAAGCCTTTCTAACTGCAAGTCCAGTCCCAGAAAAGGCTGGAACAGCCAGTATTGTTGCTGCTCCAGACCCTGATCCTCCTCCTGTTGGATCAGCCCTGACAAGCCACACTATCAAAAGTCCTTCTGATTTTAACAGACATGCATATGATACTCCACAAGCCTTCACTCCACCTGTAATTATGAAAAGCTCTTCTAACTGAAGAAAAGCCCTTGAAAACACAACGCAGATGTGCTGTAGAGCATTAATCTAGAAAATACTAAAAAGCATGTAGTAATACTCAAATGTACATGGTTTTTAAGTCAACTTAATATTTTGGGGTGGTTCTGCCTCTTTAATTTCCCCCCAAATTTTAAAAGGAAACAGTATTAAATTGACACGTTCAGAAGAAGTTTGCAAGAAGGGGGAAGGATTGAGCCAGAAGAACCAGACAAAGAAAAACTTATGGAGGCAAAACTGAATAGAAGTTGCCACAGTAACTCTTCAACTTTTCTGAAAGCTGTTTAAAAGTTTTCAAGAGGGTCATTGATGCTCCAAGATTTTAAAATCTCACTTTGACCTACAAGTGATCACACTGTATTTAAAGCAAAATACACATTCCTCACACATCTTCTATGTTTGCATCTTCTCAGAACACGAAAATTATCAAAGGTTACTACGCAGTTTTCCATGCAGTTATTTTTCCTCCAACTTTCTGCCTGCTTCTTAAATGGATTTTTTAAAAGCCACCAGTTCTATCAATAGAAGAAATTTAATTATTTCACTCTAGTTTATTGTGGATGTTTCTGCATGTGACAAAATTCCTTATCTCACCAACTGTCAAAGATCACTCAGGACTGAAACAGCTAAGGACTGCAGACTAAGGCATGTAAGCACAATACTGTATCCTGCAATGCCAGAGAGCAGGTACCACCATCATACCTGGCTTTCGGCAAGGCTCCCTTCCTCTTGTTCCTGATCCATAAATCCACACAGATGTTTTGAATGGAAACATCTCTCTATTAACAATGTATCTGGATGTCAGAACCTGCATGTTGCTCTGATGAATGCAGTCACTTCCTCTTCCTGACAATTCCCAAAACCCTTCCCTCATGTTCCATTTAATAAAAATGGTGTCACTAATAAAAGAATAGCACGTTCCATTCAGCGTCCAAACTGTTGCTTCTGTTTATCTAGGGATGACTCTGTAAACAAAACCAACCAGAAGAGACAACATGGAAATGCTAGAGATTATATTGTGCTATTAATATTACAAACCCATTTTTGGCTTACCATGGACTCACTGATTAAGAGGAGAAGAAGAGCCTCTTCTACGTTGTCTTGAGGGCAGTACACACTGAAAGACAGAACACATTTTTCTGAGGAAGGTCAAGAGTTATCCTGTCAGCCTCTTTCTCATTTCACAGGAGAAGCGGTAACTTGAAACATCTCATGCATAATTCATTTGCCAGGCAATACTTTCTTTTGCAGGTTCACACAATTAAAAGCTCTGCAATATATCTTAGATGAGCTATACTAAACCATAAATGGATTACTTCAATTTCATAGCAAAGACAGCTATTTGGTTGGATTTTCTTCTTCCTGGGGAAAAAAAAAAAATCAAACACTCAAAGTGTAAGTTTTATTTTTCCAGCAGACTTTTTGATGGGAAGTTTAAAAAAAAAGAAGACACAAAACTACTACACGAATCAGTGACATAATTAGCAGTACCACTGAGTGTTCAAACACCCTCCTTCCTCCTGACAATACATGGAAATAAAAATGAGGGCTTACTTCTCTTCTGTGTATAGCTCAGGCCTTCGACAAAGAAGATTGCTCACATAAGACTGATATTCCTTGTTCACGAACTCAGGCAGCGGATCAGATAAAGGGCTCCAGTAACAGTCCTCACTGAGAGAATGAAGAAGTACTTGGGCTAGTTGTTTGGCTGCAGTCTAGAGATCAGGGAACAGTACAGAAAAAGACATATATGAGTGAAGCCTTCTCCAACTCAAAAGATTCACCCCTCCTCATGTTCCACCTTGGGAAGGAGATGTACCAGCATGATAGTACCACTTTCCAGAGAGCTAGAGAAGCTAAATCAGCTGCTAAAGTCTACAGAAATGGTAGTTTCTTCCCTCCTCTGAAAAGGCAAGGCTTCTGCCTTTACATGGTCTAGGTGCAATGCTGTAGGAAAAAAGTATCAAGAAAGCCTGACAGCAAGGGATGCTTTGGTGAACAAAGATAAGTGATTGCCACACAGACTGCTGAGACAATCTCACAAAAGTTACTGTATTAGAGTATGATGACGCTACACTGTACTCTCAGGCTCAGAATTTTGTAAGCAAGTCTCAGACCAGAGGTATTTTTGTGTTAGGTTTAAAAGATCAACCTTTTATCTGTGACTATCGCTCTTCCTGTAGCCTTTTATAGTTTCCTCTCAGTACTGCTTCTCTCTTTCTGTTGCATTAATGGGGGGAGGAAAGAAAATGCTTAGGAACTTTATATTGAGACAGTGATATCACATGCACTTTTTCGACCACCAAGTGGCCAAGGATCCTTAAATATTTGCTTTCTAGTTCATAAACATACCTGGCACACTGGGTCCGAAAGGGGGATAATTTTGCAAAGTCAAGTAAACCATCTTTGGCAGTTGCTAGTCTGCCACTCAACAAGTCTCTAACTTTTGGCATTGTAGATAGATAAGCATGCAAATAAGCTCAGAGACATCAAAATGGGTGGTATCTTCTGTGAATCCTAAGCAGCATACCACTCTATGTTGCAAAGTAAATACTGCACAAAACAGAGGCAGGTTGAAACTTCAGCCCTTCTGTCACAATACTTTTAAATGGTATTTTGCAACTTCTCTGACAACCACATATGTATTTTATATGCAATTTACACTTTGAGATGTGTTATGAGGGCACAAAGAGTCATTTTCTTTTAAATACCGGGACAGGCATATTAGAAATGTTGTACTTCAACATCCATAGGATCAAATAAATCACACTGAGCTTAAAGTTCCTGTTATCAGTTTCAGAAAAATAACTTCTTTTGATGCAAAGCTTTTGATTTTCATCCACTGGACCACACATGAAATCACAGAACTAGCCTAAAATGCAACCACAGCAGTGTACCCAGTTTCTGAAACACCACAAAGGGAGGTTTCATAGATGTACCCAGCAAATTACAGTGACGTGAACGTATGAAGGTGTCTCAAAGAAATATTGTCACATACAACTACCTGGAAACCCCACAACCTTCCATGCACTCCTGCTGACAAGTTACAGAAAGCTGTCTGTTTCTAACTAGGCTTTTCTATGCTTTTTATAGCAAGTAACTATGAGCAAATGGCCCAGGGCCTGCGACATTAGCCAGTATCATGTTATCATCTCAATGTGTAATTATTTAGTCAGTTTTACCCCGAGGAGTCAACTCTCCTATATTTTTTTTCCTACAGTCTTAGGGGGGAGAGAAAATAATATGCCAGCAATAGAAAGATCTCTACTGGCTCACACAGAAGTAGGAGTGCATTTCGTGGTAAGCCTTTCAAAAGGCAAGCACCAAGTATTTCCAGTGTCTTTGATTTTAACATACAGTACAGTAGCTGTGTAAATTAGCGTCACTCTTGTTTTGAATAAGACCAAACAAACCAGAACAGGCCCAGACTCTGATTTATGTTATTACTGCCTTTGGCTAAAAAAAGCATCATTATGCTTGAAGAACACTGTGATCCCACAAATTAGGAAAAAAAATAAATCTTGTGTTTTACTTTCATGCTTGAAAAACTTGTTTAATTAAGCACATTCCTCCCTTTGCCATCTTGACAGCTCTTTAAAAATAAATAAGAAAATGAAAATGTAACTTGTAGTAAAATAGAAATCCCAGGAAAACCTATTGAATGAATACTTTTGGAGTTCCCCTTAGGGACAAATCCCCCACGGGTGTTGTACAGCTCTCCCCAGTTGCAGGGACAGGAGCAACTGAGCCACATTCTGTCATGGTACTGGAGCAGCAGACAGATTAGACTCATTTCAGCAAAACGATGAAACAGGCAAACATGAAAATATTCCTGAACCCTTATCTCAGTTTGGAAAAGGATACTACCATCTGAGCTGACAATTACTGAAGTCACCTCTTCTAAACCCCTGCACAAGCTTTCACATGCATCCGTATTCTCCAAAATGCTATGTGAACCCATGCACCCCTTCCTTGCCAAACTTCTCAGAAATTAGACAAAACACAATGCTGAACCAAGCACAAGTTCAGTTTTAAGAATATCAATGCTTTTATTGCTGCAAAGCTCTCATTCACAATCTCAAGGCTGTTATTCTCCATGCTGTTGACCTTGTCACCTCCTGAGTAACTTCTGGACAAGGTCTCTTACAGGGGAGTCAGAGAAGAACCGGTTAAAGGTCTAGGAAGTTAAAAAGGCACACAAATAACTCTCTCCATGATTTCTTTACCAGCAGCATTCAGGATAAAAGCATGCAGAATGACAACACCAAAAAAAATTAAAACAACTAAAATCATTGTACTATACTGAAGAGGGTTTTACAGAAGGACTTCAGCCTAAAAAAGTCCTGCATACTTCAAGAGCCAGAAGTACTTAGTGTTTCCACATGCAAATGCAGAAAGGTGTGCATGCACACACTGAAATTGAGAGAGAAAACAAAGCAGCATCACCTAGGACAGCACTGTCAAGCTAAATACATCTCTGTTTCTCTGGGGATCACTTGACGCATCACTTCCAAAAGCCAAAAAAAAAAAAAAAGAAAAAAAAAAGGCAGCAATCAATCAAGTGAGGGCAAACACATTTTTGGGCAACTGCACTGGTCAGTAGAGAGAATTCCTGTATACCAGATGGCCCCACCTTCCCATCTCCCATTCCCTTACCATTTTGAAGGTCTGCGTAGCTTTTGTTTCCACAGTCCGTAGTATTTCTCGCAGACTCCTCATTCCTTTCACAATATTTCTATGGTGAAGACAGAAAAAAAAATTAAATTAAACACGAAAACCCCCCAAAACCAGCACATTGGAGACAAAATGTTTTTATGATGTACCAAAGCTTGGCAACAAACTTGATGTTCAAACAACCCATGAAACAATCACTGAGTGTTCAGTAGCAAGACAAGTCACTCTGAGGCACAGACAGGACAATAGCACAGAGCAAGGCAGTGACTGTAGCATGCCTACTCCAGATGGCTTCCTAAGAGAAGATCACATTCACATTTGATGAACAGAGGGGACATTTGGAAGCCTTTCATAGCTCATATTTATAAAGCAGATGCTGCTCCCTGAAAGCATCCACATCTCTGCTTCACACACACAGATTGTACTTGTTTGAATTATATCGAGCTTACGTGATGCTTTTAAATGACGATTCCTTTGAGGTGGTGCTTAAACGCCTTGTGTCTGATGGTCCAGGCACATGATGAAACCACAGTGGTTTAAACAGTTTATTATCACGCAGTTAAGTTGCAGTAACTATCTGCGAGCACAGCTTAACCTGCAATAACAGGGTTAAGCTACAAAAAAAAAAAGCCCCAAAAACAAAACCAACACCACATTACTCTGTATACACCACGAGCAATTAAAGCTGACTAGTTGCCAAATGGTATCTTAATCATGTATGTGTGCACTCCAAGATGCAGAGAGGAAAGATTAAACACTGGACATGCTAGTTAACACACTGTCAGCCTGTAAGCTGTTCAAGGCTAAGGACGTGGCCCTAACACCACTGTAACTGCAAGAACATTCACTGCAGGGTGGAAGCTACCCAAACACAAGCTATTAGAAAAGGAGCACTGTTGTACAAGACAACAAAATAAGCGGTTGTACTGGTACATTAACTGCCACTTCAGATTAGCCAGGAGAATTTTCTGTGCAGAATAAAGCTAAATTTCATTTAAAAAAACCTGTAACAACCTTTTCCGTCAAACTGATTAAATTTTGAAGGTAAGCAGTACAGATGGCATTTGTGCTCACTTTCATGTACTGCAAACCTTACTGCGCTCCACAAACAGTGGCAAATGTGATGAAAACAAAAAATAAAAGGTCATTATTTTGGGGGGTAGGGGAATAAAACATGATCATATTTACCATGAGTCTTGGTTACATAAAATGCCACCCCCTAAAACTTGTGGTCATCAAGTCACAGAATGCAAATGCACGTGGCCTTAGTTCCAAACAATACTCATCTCAATTTCAAACTGTGAGGTAATTTGTACATTGCCTGACCATGGACAGTGTACAGACAAGCAAGAAAGTAAGGTAACAGCAAAAACACTGGAAACTTGCCCCATAGAGAAAGTCAGATGGTGTCTTTCTTTTTCTTCCTTTCACTTTCTCCTAAGTAAAAGATGTACTTTCAATTTATCAAAGGGGGAAAAAAGCTCAAGGAAGTTTTTTTAAGCTGGATTTAAATGCTTCAGCAAGCTCTCCAGTTGCAAGATCAAGACACCAGATGCATTTTAGTGGGCCTAGAATAGAATATACTCACAAAGATGCAGTTTTGGACCTTAAATTGAGGAAAGCAATAAAGCACATGGTGTTACTTATGCTCAAGTAGTGACACCAAATCCAACAGAACTATTCACATGGTATTTACAATTAGACAGGAAAAATCAATAAATTCCCCCCATCTAAACAAAATACATCTGCCCAACTGCTCTCCTTGGTTATTGAAAACTACTGGCATTTCCCATGCATCCATGTGCTCCTTAAGAGGCTGAACAGAAGAGTTATGGTACATAACAGTTCTACAACATGTTCAAAAATGCCTGTGTTCAGATTTCGTGTTAGCATAATGGTATTTGTCTTAATGAAGTGCCAAAGAATTGCATTAACTACCATGAGAAAGAAGATTAGTGACCACCTGCAAAGCCAATTAATTTCACATTTGACACACACTCGAGAGATGAAAAACCTATGGAATGTGGTAAAAAGAGACAGTTTTGTTCCCAGAGAGCTAGAGCACCATTACAGTTCCACTTTTTACACAAGGACATAAACCAAGTTAAGCTTCATGGCAGAAACACCTTGTTCTGGGGGAAGGGAAGAAGAAAAGGAAGGACTATCAACACATTGAAGTGAATGAAAGAACAAATAGCAAATTGCTGCCCATCTGCAAACAGTCGGAGTTGAAATCATGATGCACATGACAAATGCCTGGGAATGCCTTCAACAAAAGGTAGGAGTGCAAAATGGGCAGCACAGGAAGAGAATCCAGGATTCACCACCTCCCATACAGGTGCTCGTGTGGTCAGGTTCTATCAAAGAGCACCCACTCTGCTTTCTGAGTTCTCAATTCTGAAACATGCAGAGCAGAGCATCTGACAACAATATGAGTTCTACAGGACTGAGGATTTGGTTTGGCAGCCTCTATATTTTGAACTTTCTCAAACATTATTGAGCCATGACAGGAGACGAGCACACCTGCCAGCATTCTACAAACATACCTCACTACAGGAGTTTGTCTTTCCACTCAACTCTTCCAAGCCAGGAAGACCATGTGAGCATACATTTCATTTTGAGCATGTGAATTGCTCTACTCATAATGATAAGGAACTTACTGTTCCATTAATGTATGTCCTTCATATACTAATCGTGCACTTGAAGAGAATTTTTTAAATTAGGACCTGAAAAGGTTAACCAAAAATACATACTTGAACAGAAATATGATGTGGACAAGGGATGCAAACATAGAACCTCTGACAATCCATGGTGAATCCATCTGATCTTATCTAGATGAGAAACTATTAATGTCTTGAGGCTCTGCAGGACTTGGATAGAGGACTACCTGGAAACCCCAGGTACTGTTGCCTCAAGCCACGGCATCATAAGTGAACATCAGATCACGGAAATTAAATGAGTTGGAAGACTCCATAGGCCCCTGTTGAACTGCTAAGATGCCAGAAAAAAGAAATGAGGAAGAACAGGAAGGGAAAAGTGCATGATCATTAAACTGCCTTGGTTTAGCCACAGAAGTGGCCAGCATGCCATTTGAAAAACCATGATGAAATGTGGTTTAGGATTCAGTTACAGCTAATCTAATAAAGAAGAACACAGATAATTATGGACAAAAACTGTGACAAAGAGCACCTTGAGAGTTCAGTCAGTCCAGCCTGGCATGAAAATATGTTTTGTTTGTACATAAGTAATTAACTACCAGTCCACAAATCCATTCAGCATTTATGCCATATAGTTTGGCTAACCCTACACACAAAATTTTAAGATATAAGGCAACAAAGAAATACACTGTTTTCTATGCAAATTGCTGGAAAAAATACTGACAATAAACCAGAGTGCACAGAGGTCTGCAAAGTCAGTCTCCCACCAAAATAGACACCCAAAGATCACGTTCTTTTCCCCACTGATTTACTGTTAAAACAATTAGCTGCTAAAACAACAACATGGAACAGACCACCTTGAGAAGAATACATGGCAGTTTGCAGAGTCACCTCTCCAGGGTAAAGCTGTACTCGAAGCACAGAAACAGCAGGAACACCATTACCTCTGCCCACCTCCTTTTTGCATCTTTGCATCTCACCCAGGTTTCTAAAAAATCATACCCTCTCCTTAAACAGCTGTTCATGCACAGACACAAAACACAGCTGAAGAAGTGAGTCTTGGATTCCTATGAATGAAGGTACAAGACAAAATAAGTAAGTACAACAAAAGGACATCAGAATTTCCTAATGGCAGTCTGTCTAACAGAGAGGGGCACTCAAGAAAACCCCAATCCAATAAAACCCAAAAACTTGGCACTTATCTAGGTCCATCCAGCAGACACTAAGACTCACTTTCAAATTACCAGTTGCAGTGTGTCCTGGACAAGGTACTAGATTGTGATGACTGAAGAGGAGATAAATGCCATGAAAACCCACATAAATTCCTCACAAGAGATGAACAGTCCAGCAGGGACTGTCCTACCTGCCTTTGTACATTAGATATTACTGTAAAACTACATATACATGAAGTTACTCCGTCAAAGTGCCCTTGCAACAGATTCCTACAAAATTTTCAAAAGGGAGCAAAGCACTCTAGAAAACTGGCAAAAGGGAAGAGAAACAACTGTGTAAGCTTTCCCTGTTAAGGATTTTTGTCAGGGTTTTCCAAAGTTCTTTAGTTCTAACTTGAAGGATTACAAAGAAGCCTGAGTTCTAACAAAATGCTGAACATCAATTTTTCAGAAATTCTTTCTCTTCAAAAGTGTCCCATCTAAAGCTTCCAAAATCAACCACATCCTCTAGAAAGCTCTGACTTTGTCTTGCCTGTGGAACTCCACACATACCTCAACTGTAATTATGAGAGCAGCGTAAGTAATCATTACTTCACAAAAGTGAAGCCTGCTTGAAAATACTAAAAGCATCTTGACCAAAGCCTCCATAACAGTATAAAGTGGCAATACCTGTTCAAAACTCTGAAAGAAAAGGCAGTAAGAAATTAGCCTAATCTTCACACATCTGCATCAGGGAAAAAAAAAACCCAAACAACCAAAACCTAGTGCAGATGCTAACATGAGAGACAACTGGCTGCCTTCTACTGCATGACAGCATCTGCCTTCCTATATTCTGCATCCACAGTATCAACACTGCTCACTGGAAGAATAAAAGAAAGCTTTCTTGGGTTGCAGCAGAGCAAACAACTGCAGGAAATGTCTTTAGCAACACAACATTTTTAAGTAAACATCTTTAAAAGCATCTGGGAACTGTACAGCTGCAAGATTTGCTGGTCCTTACAGCTGGCAGCCCAATAGCTGAAGGGCAGACCAGACCTTTCTTTCGTATTGATGCCTTCTTTCCACTGCACACTGCAAGACAAAAGGCCAACCCTGACCACGCTTCGAGAAGATCATGTCTGTTCCTGCCAGCAGGAACAAAAGCATAGCACCACCACTCATATCCTTCAGGTCTTCTGCCTGTCAAGACAAGAATAAAGCACTCACTATTCCTTTTGTACATATGTGCCACTAGGGAAGGACATCCCACCTGACAGGATCTACACCCTGACAGCTTGAGCAGTCATCATCCAAGGCTAATCTCCTACTGGACATGCTGCAAGAAACAAGGAGAAGAAAAGCATTTCTTTGAGCTGTTCAATATCAACTGGAGAAATTTATTACATTCATGAAGCATCCTAAAAAGCTTCTTCCTACTTCCGTTCTCTTTTCTTAATATATCCCAATGCTGCTTATGCCCTCTCGTGGCAGAAACCCCACGTTAGGATCAGCTGCAGTGGCAGAGCCAAGCTGCCCTATCTCACTGGGCTCCTTTAATCCAACTGAATCTTCCATCCCTGGCCGGTGCGTCTCACTTGCACTGCAGGAGGTGAGGAGCACGTGGGATTCCATTCCCATCTCAGCCACAGGAGCTACACTGCAATGACTGGGATCTCTTTCATCAGGAGACAGCTACAGAGAACATTTTGCTGCTATTGTAGCAATTCAACTTATAATCAAAACTCTGCATAATTCACACATGTATTTTGCTTCAAATTTTTTTCCTGTAGGGATTTTTGTGGATTGCTTTTGTTTGGAGTTTTTTAGTTTGTTTGTTTCTGGTTTTTTTTAAGGCTGTCATTAAAATAACATACCAATGGAGCAAGCAGGGCCCACAGTAAGAGCTAAAATATCCCACTAGATATATTGAACTCATCACTGATGAAGACTGAATTTAAAATGTTGCTGAATAAAGTGAACATGACTGAGTTTGATATTCAAAAGAGGACATCAGTGCCGTACGTTCTAAAAGAGATCGTATTTTACTACATAGTTAATGAGCTTACTGGCAAGACCTGAGCTTTTTGTTTGCCATAAGAACAACAAAAAGTTAGGAAAGCTCATGCTGTGCCACAGCTGGTCAACCCTCAGCTCACCTGGGAAAACCACATACTTGTCCCCCTACTGCCAAGCTGATACTGAGACTACGCTTTTTAAGTCCATACTTTCTTTATGCATTAACTTGTACTTGCCTGACTAAAGGGGTGGTTTCACAACATAGAGTTTTGGGTTTTTGTAAGCCTTTGAGTTAAACAAGACTTACCTGAAGGCACCTTTCATGGATATTGGTTATGGGTACAGCTTCACTGTACATGCAGGCTTTTAATGCAAGAATGGGGAACAGTGGCTATTCACAGTTGTATTTAGAGTCATTCTTGGGGGACAAAAAACTAGCGAAATAGCCCTAAACAAGAATCAACCCTCCTCCACCAGCTTTCTAGAGAAGAATTTAAACCGATTTTTGCTGGGGTTTTTCAATCTTTTCTCATTTTCTGCTTTTTTCTCCATTTTACTCAGCAGGTAAAAAAAGCCAAAATGAAATACTTGCAGAGATAGTCTGCAGTAAGAAATTCAGTATCTGATTCCTTGAAAATAAATGGGATAATATGGTGCAAAACCAGAACTAGGAAAGAATGGATTCTTAAAAGTACTGCTTACACGTGTTGAAGAGACTCTCCCACGTGACAGTTTCTCCATCAGATAGCTAGAGTTGATTAAGTTTTGAATGCATGGCCTGGTTTAGGGACGAGCATGCTGTCACTGATGATCTCTGAAAGTAGGCATTTACAATGTCTTTTCTACTGGTCTTGAGAAGGTTTTCCACAGGTGAAATTCACTGTAGGCTTGTAGATACTAACTCCTCTTCCCCTTCTGAATGTCACTGGGAGTTGTATTTCAGAGGGATAATAAATACCCTGAAGCAGCAGTGTTTCTGCATGTATTCTCCATAGTAAAACACACAGATTTGGAGTATTGATCGGGTCATTTAAGAACTTAACCAAACAAAAGAAACTACCTGCAAGACTTCACTGAACTCTAAACCAGGCCACGTGGCTGCACATTTTAAAAGCACACAGCAGTTTAAATTCCACTCTCTCTTTACAGTCAAACTCCCCTCATCTCCACAGGGAGCAGAGCTGAGTCAAGAAAAGAAAATTTTTCTACTCCACCCTACTTTTGCTGCTGGAAAAGAGAGGCTTAGGACTCCTAAAAGAGATAGAGAGACACAAACCGGAAAAAGGGAAGGACACTGAGGGGACTTGAGGTGAGTCAGAAGCAAAAAAGTCAGAACATAATAAAAAAAATAACTTTGTCTGTTCTGAGACAAAACGTGCAAGATTATCTATTTTTCTTAACATCTGCATCCACCTACCCCTTCTTTAAATGAGTCACGTAGGCACTCTGTAGAGCTGCTTCCAGAAAGTAGGAAAGTTCAAACTCTGAGTAAGTCACGTTGCTGCCCTTGATACTCCTTGAATGTGTGTTGTTTAAGGTCTGTAAGGGGAGGAAAGAAATATCTGGGATTACAGACAACTGTTTGAAATAGTCAGGTCCTCATAAGCCATGACACCTTCAACAGTAAAACATTAGCTGGGGCCACCAGATTCCTCTTCAGACTACTTGAAAACTTACCTTCATCAGCTATGCAAAAACCTTTCCAAGTCAATTTTAAAATAAACTATACAATGCCTTCCATGAAATATTCTACATGCAATATGAGTTTTGAAACACCACCCCTTATTACCTTCCAACCTTTATTAAAGTAAATAGAAAGCTACACAGTAACACCAACAGCTTCAGAGGTACTACTAAAACTACAAAGATCCAGTACCTTGCACAGAAATATCAATGCAATGTTTTAGTAGGTATATCTAGTTTTATGCAACATAAATGTTTGCAAAGAGTTAGTAAGCCACCAGCAGTACTGATGGAAGAATCTTAGCCTTTCCTCTGTTTCTCCAATCAAATTCTTCTTGCTTGTGCTTCCTTAGCAGTAACAAGCAGCTTTCATTGCTGAAAGTTGCCCTGTGTGAACTCTCCAAAGCAGGGTTTTACATCTAGGGCTGAAGCAGGACTATGAACTTCTAGTACATCTGTCAGTATAGTCCTTCATTCTTGTCTCTGTATCTAGAAGACAACTACATGAAAGGAGATTGTAGTGATGTCTGGGTCGGTCTCCTAAGTAGCAAGTGACAGGACAAGACAGAAAGGCCTCAAGTTGTTCCAGGGGAGGTTTAGATCAGATATTTGGAAAAATTTTTTCATTGAAAGGGTGGTCAGGCATTGGAAAAGGCTTTCCAGGGAAGTAGTGGAATCACAACCTCTGGAAGTGTTCAAAAGGTACATGGTCATGGCAACTGGGGACACAGTTTAGTGGTGAACATGGTAGTGCTAGGTTAGGGACCGGCCTTGATAATCTCAAGAGGTCTTTTCCAACCCTTCTGAATTACAGTTCAATCTGTTTCCTTTCTTCACAGATCCCAGCTGTCAATAACAAAATTTACAATGTCCAGTACTGGCAGGAACACTTCCTTCCAGAATGGAAGGACAGTACTTCATTTGAAAATTGAAAAGCCATTCAATTTTTTCCTACAAAGAAACAGACTGGACAACTTGTTAGCTGGCTTTCTTCATGGATTTTTATACATGCACTAAGCTCATTTTTTCATGTTTCATGCAGTTAAAAACAAAACCTGAAACATAAATGCACCTTTGCTACTGAGAAAAGCAGAAATATTTGGTCAGAAGATCAAGGGCCTTTAAGTTATAGAACAGATAACCTGCATTGTCCTCAGTACTGCTGATGTCAAGCATAACATATGGCAAAGGAAGGGCACGGAAGCACATGGTATGTCCTGTAAAATCAGCTTCGCAAAGTTGCAAAGTCAGAGACCTCTAAGCATGTACCCAGTAAATCAGTGGCTCATGTTACCTGCATGGCTCAGTGGAGGGTTCGCAGTACTCCTCTTACTCAGCATCCCAGCCAACCACCGACTAAGCAGTGACTTGCTACTAATCATAGAATCATGGAATGGCTTGGGTTGGAAGCAACCTCAAAGATCATCTAACTTCAACCCTCCTGCCATGGGCAGGGACACTTTTCCACTAAACCAGGTTGCTCAGTGGCCCAGCCAGCCGAGCTCTGAACACTTCCAGGGAGGGGGAATATAGGTTCTAACTGATCTAGATTCTTCCTGGTTCACTTGGAGAAGGTGAAGCACCGGGCATTAAATTGCTATGGCTGACCCAAAAAGGTTTCTTTTAGCTCGTTAGGGATCTCAATATCCCCTACTGTGTATCATTTACACAGCAGGTATGCCAGCACCTGCCATGCAAGTTTGTAGTCCCTCCTTAGTACAAGCTAAACTTGAGATACAACCTGAGCACATCGGAAGTATGTGGGGTTTCACCATAGGTAAACCAGCCAAACTACTGTTTTGCAACTGATTTTACTGAGATACCTCACTCCATCCAGCTGGTTCTCATACTCCTCACTGTCTACGATCACTTCACATTTTCCCACCATTTTTGCATTTTTTTCTGTCAAAACTCCAAAAATTCCACCCAGGCCACCAGGCAACACCCTGAGCACATTTCTTACCTTTTCAAGCTCCTGCAAGTACACCTGGGCAATGACACACGCTCTCTCAAAACAAGCCATGACTTCCTCCTCCCTTTCACACAGTCGCGCACGTGAGGCAATTGAGTTGGTTGAGCGCTCCAGAGACATACCTGCAAAATGGCAACACCTTCTTTAGCTGAAGCCAACCAACAGCAGCATGGTCATATTTTTCTTACTTTACCAGCTGACAGGAAAGTCTTTCCATATGTGGGTTTCCCTCTTGTTCTGATGAATTTCAGGACAATACCCCCAAGGAAAATACAATTCCTACACATGCAAGGCATCTGTCATGCTGCTCTAACACACAGTGCCACTCCACACTCCTACAGTGCCTTTCAACACTTTATGAAGGGACAACATACAATTCCTCTGGTAGTAATGAGTAGAGAAACTAAGGCCTCTATTTCCAAAGACAGCTACAGATTTTGGGTGCTTCAATTCAGTGCACCCCTGGCACTGAATCTGATAATTTCTAGGCATCTGCTAATTCATGGGATGCTTCAACAAGCAGTGGGGTTGGGGGGGAGGAGATGAGAACCGACAAAAATACAATTGGAAAATTATACTGAAACAAAGTTGGAAAATCTGAGGCTTCTCTTGGAAAATCTGAGCATACACAAATTGCTCATGGACACAGCGCAAGCTCTTGGCAAGGCACAAGAGACTCTGAACCACAAGATTATCTTCTTTTCCAAAGAAAAGAAAAAATCCTGGGTTTTGTACTACTAACACTGTTTCTTGTGTCATGAGTCAACAGCACTGACAAACAAAGAGTATGTGTTCCTGATCCATAGAGGTGACAAAATAAGAGAGTTCAGCTGTCCAGACAGCCTTTCCAAGGAAGCTATTTTGACTGCTGCAGCGTGTGGCAAAGGGTTCTGTGCCACGTGAGGAGGCACCATGAGTACCCAGAGCCACACTCTCCTGTGCTCCTGCAGTCCTGGAAGGCACAGCACCTCAGCATTACTCATTTCAGGAGGCTTGGCAACGAACTGCTGCGAGGCAGCAATGGGTAGCCAGGTCTCCCCATGATGTATGATACAGTACGGACACTCACGCTGGAGGAGCCTGAAGTTCCTAGGCAGTCTTAGCTTTGTTTACTTCTCATGTTCAACATTTGTTTTGTCCCCTTAGTTACTCTGCTAGGAGTTTCCCTATCTCATGTCTTACATTTGAGCCAGACATCAACAGTTAGCTCAGTGGGTTGGGAAGAGAAGATGTCTCACTGGTTCAAGCTCAGGAGGTGGCTTCGCACTTCTTCCACCCTCTCCCAAGTCAAAAGTAAACAGCATGTTCCCTCAAAGACCTATATCTTCATGGAACACACATCAGTACTTTTCAGCTCTGAAAATCTGGACCAGAGTAGAGCAAGAGAACTGAATTTACTTCAAACTAACAGTGTGTGTGGGACACAGATGATCATTTTGCTGCTTTTAACTAATGCCCAGTCTGTGTTCTCTCTTCTTCTGACGTACACCTTGTGCAGCATCCAGATATAAGAGATTTTGTCTCTAGTCCATCTATGAAGTCTATGCCTTTATATCATGGGTTGTTTACCTATTGTTTCAATGCTTCTATTTCCCAACCCTGTTGCTATGTAATGAACGAAGGGGAAAAGAGGGCATTAGCTCTCTCTAGAGAAAAAAGAAACAAACCACAAGTATCCAGTGCTACAGCTAGAACAAATAGCCTACAAATATTCTTCTTAGATCTGTCTCAGTTTTATCTACCTCTGAATTTCTTGTCATTCCCCTTAACTGAAAATAAATTGTAAGAAGTGCGCATTTCAGAGCCACCATCCCCTTAAGTGCCAAGTGGGGCTGAGGGCTGTGAAAAAAATCCAGTCCAATCCACTGACATTCACACACATGCAGCATTTAATCAAACTGCAAGAGCCATCCTAGCACAGTCTGTATGGGGGTGTTTATCGTGGGAGATGTCACACAGAGAGAACAGGCTGATAAAGAGCCATTTACATACATGCTGCAGCCCACTGCAAGGAGTTATTATCTCTAAGCTCTGACACGGGGGATGAACACAAGCAGCCTGTGCCAGCATCAAGTACTAACAACAAACATGCCCATCCATGCAGTCAGAAACACAGAACTGAGGCTGCTCAGACAGGGGAACCAACATCTCGAAACGAGTTCTTGTCACAGTAAGCATACAGCCATATAGAGTGTATTAAAACACATACTATGCTACACTGCACTGCTTGTAAAGGGCAAGAAGAAAATACAATCCACTTGATGTGACATTAGTCATGGCTCTTTCTGCTAATTACCATATGCACTGACCTGATGTCATTCAAGTATAAAATCTTCTACAGAATCCAAACAGGGCTATTCTTCCCTACCACAGAAATGCAATGAAAAGTAAGCAGACTGCAAATCTAATACACAAGGGGAAAAACAGAAGAAAAACAACAGAAGCTCTCTATCCTTGCAGCCACCAATTCAGTTTTCACAATACAAAGCCCGAACAATTACAGATTTGCTTAGGGTGCCATTGGATAAGACTATTAACAAGCCCTCCAGTGCTGAAAGCACAAATTCCACTAACCCTTCTCCATTCCCCAGTTATCAGCACAAAAAAAAAAAACACAAACTTTGCAGCACAACACATTTTAAATTTAATTCAGCTTCTAAAAAGTGTCAGAAAGCCATGAAAGTGCATGCTACTTCCACACTAGATTTAGCAAGAAAAATGGAGCTACTGCTAAGACGAAATTAGCTTCTCAGTAAAGCATAAAGCCATATGCTTTCTTGGTAGCTGTCTAAGGTAAAGGGACTTGGGTATTTTTCACAACCAGTTGTGGTAAAAGAATACCAACTTATATATATATATGTAAAACTTATCTATGCTATGAATCAGGTGCTCAGATTCAAATATATACATACATACCGTAGTAGTTTTTTTATATAGTGGAGACACAGATTTCTAATAGAGTATGGCCCAAGCTCAAGATTTCAAGACACATGTTTCCTGATTCTCCTTTTTTAAAAGAACAAATTCTACATACTTCAGAGGCAGTAACTTCTTATGTATAGAAACACTGCTCTTCTTTCCTGCATAAAGATAAGGCTTCCATTCACCTCATCTAGTTCTCCCAAAGATTCATCTCTGTCTCTTTACCGTTCTATAATCTTTGCCCCTTCTTCTCTGCTCCCAAATCTAACCTGCACTTTTGTCAGAAAACAACCCAAATCCATAAGGTTTGTAAGACGTATCACCAAACTCATTTCTTCCTAGGGCTGAAATGCACTGCTCTCATTGATGGAAATCTGGAAGGGGAAATTTTATGAAGGCTTATTTCCCCTTTAATCTCACTCGGTCTTTGCCATAGGAAGACATCACATCATGTAGCTCCAAAGCTCTGAGGTGACGTTACTTGTTACCAAAACTGGAACACCCATGTGCACATGGACATGCGGTATCTGATTCTCAGCAACACAAATTAGATGAAAATTCATGCTGGAAGGAATCCCAGAAAGTCCATGGTCTGACTTTCCACTCAAAGAAGGGCCAGTTCAGGGTGTTACCCAGCCTGGTCTTGAAAGCCTCAGTACATACATGGAGACTGCACAATGACTAGGGATAAGAGGAGGCTAAGGTGGCTTTATTTTCCTCTGGGTCATAAACTAGTTCACCAAATACTAGCATTCCTCCTTTTGAGCAGGAGGAATATACCAATTGTCTCACAGGTTCTTTTAATTTTCCTTTTCACATGGACTCAAGCCTCCTGTATTTAGATGAATTTAGACAACCAGGGAATGGTGGGTTCATAGGTGCAAGAATTTGGAGTCAGCAGCAGCACATGACTTTCATCAACAGCATGCAGCTGCTAAAACCCCATAGCTGAGGAGCATCTGGCAATCTAAAAAAGGGATGAAAGAAACAGCACAAAGAACACGAAGCCAACCTCTTGTGTTGTGTCCCAGTGTTACACTCACATTGAACACACCTATGGCAACCTGAAGCAAAAGATGGCTTAGGATGGAACCTTACAGCCCTGCCAACAGCATCAGGCCCAGTGTGCAGAGCAAGGTTACAGCATCTACGCTCCTGTGCTACACAGACAGGCCAGCCTGGCCAGAAGCCAGCAGGATGCTAAGCTAAGTGCATGCAATAGTTTTACTGTAGTTGCAGGAAGGTAAGTCATTTGTCTTGAGGTAAGCCATGCATGACCATACTGCACGGCAACTGCAGCAAGGAGACTGGTTGTGTGCATGTTCTCACTCTGGAGAAAGCCAGGTCATGCCGGGTCACCGTCCTCAGGCAGAAGGTGCACTTCATTTCTAGCATGCAGTATGCAGAAGTGTTGCTGTAGGAAATCAATTAGCATTGAAACAAGACTATTTTTAAGACTAGCTCTTCAAATATATACACATGCATGCTGACTAATCAAAGTTCAGCAGAATACTAAACACTTTTCAGAGCCAGAATTCAAAAGCACAAGGAAACCACACCAGAGATAGTACTACAACAAGCCTGCTCCCCTAGCTAGGGGTTGAACTTAAGAGCACAGCCCTCAACCAAGCTACACCATTAGAGTGCCCTGGAAAGCAAAGTAGCCTGATCCTTAACAAGCCAAAGCAGCGGTCAGGATTAAGTTGACATAGGCAAGACCCAGCACGATGCATTATTTCTGCCACAATTCACAGCAGTTTAAGTAATTCACAACCTGGTCTTGACACTCATCTCCCCAGCAATTAAGCTATGATTTTTTTCAGCAGGGTTTATTTGCAATGCAGATAGAAGAAGAAGTAGAAGGCCTAGAAGCCCTTAGTTTTGAACACATTCCTTCATACTGCACCCCATGAAAGGTGGGGAGGAAAAGACAATTTTTGTTTTTCAAGAACCTACTGCACCTACTTCTTTCACTGATTATTGTATATTCCCAGCAATCTGTTATAATCTTGAGGTATTTTTTATGTAAAAGTCTCAAAGGTAAAAAGGCAGAAAACTCCAGTAACCCTAATAAAATTATCTGAAGACCTTTCTGTCCGTAAACTGGGAACGAAATGGAAAATTTCAGTAACTGTTGCATTGCTGCTCCGTTGCATCAATGCAGAACTCAAGACCCCCACTCCCAGTCTCCCTGCTAGATCAAATAAACCAATGCTAACAACGTTACTCCAATTATTTTCAAATTAAGAACTCTATCTGGTTAGACTTGTAATTGCAGCTAAAGCTGATTGCTGAAACTAGGGCAGCTTTTTGATGAAGTGGCTGTGAAGCCAAAAGGCAGCAAGCACTCCCCTGAGATGTAACCTCAGTCACCTACCCTTGATCAATGCCATGTAGGCTCTGCATCACACTGAATATCTCATGCACAGCAGGAATCAGCAACCTTAATCCAATGACACTAATTTTTCAGAGCATATCCAGACTTGCTGACTATCAGCTGGCTGCTCTTAAGCTTCACAGCATGTCTTTAAACCTTAGCTTTAACCTGTAATACAGTGGTCTTCGAACTTCTTTGATCATATACCCTACAGGGGAAAAAATATTGAGCATGCACACCCAACAGTCACATATATACACACACGGCTTCACAGTTTATGTATTATATACTTATGTGTTTATTTTTTAAAAAATACCTGCTAGGTAACATGCTACCACAACCATATCTCATCACAGAAAAGACCTGCAAATTCAGAACACTTGACATTTGGTAAAAGCAAAAAGGCATGATTCACCTTGAAGTCTGACAACTATTTTAACCATTTCCCATGAAATGGGAATGGCTCGTCTCCCACTGAGCTTTGGTGTGGTGCAAAAGATTTTCATTGTCACTCCCCATCTCATTATAAATTGTTGCAGAAATTCTACTTGAAACTCTTGTGTTTATAAAGTTAACACTGATGATGACATCCTATAGCACTTTGTGCACTTCTGGGTCCTGCTGTGCTGCTAAGTAGTTCTCAGCATATTTCATTATTGAATCAGAATCTGGCAAACTCCTTAAGCTGAGACTAGTTAGAAACATTTGTACTTTCATGCAACTGTATACCAAGCCTCTCATGCTGTGCCATTTATTCTCGGAACTGTTTTTTCAAGTCTTTGGCAATGTCTTCTGTGTGTCTTTCAAGGGAATGCATTTTAGTTTGCTTATTGGTTATTGCTTATTATTTCAGCCATTTTTCCACAGCAGGAAGGACAACTGTTTCCCTGAGAGTATGTGGTTTTTCATATTCTGCTTTTGCATAAGAAACCTCAAAAGAGGCTTCTAAAAATGCAGGTTTCATGAATTTTTTAGAAGTACAGAAGTGAGTACTATCGGACTTCAAACATCATTGATTGCATCCAATTAGACTGTCATTGCTTTTACCTGATTGAAAAGCTCATTATAGCAGTAGTGTAAGCTCTGCCATTTCCTTGTTTGCTTGTGCTCCTACTACTAGCATTACCTGAAATCCACAGATTCTTTCAGAGACTTTTTAAGTTACTTGTCTATTTCATAAGAGTTAGTTTAATTAAAACTAGACAATATAGTACATACATTCACTTAACTAGGCACAGGTGAACCACCATACACTGGAAGTGAACAAACAAGTGACGATGCCCTTGTGAGCCCCTCTGCACTGTGGAACACCTTCTCTTTTGCAAGACACTTTCACAGGATCCTACAAAACATGGGACCCTCTGACATACAGACAGAGAGGGCACCACTGTCAATACAGTACATTAGTAAAGCTTAATTTCAATGTGTTTGGTGATCTGTTGCTGTTGTTGGGCGTTTTGTTTGTTTTAAGAAAAAGGAATAGCTGTATCTCTCTCCTGCACCTCACTGGATCATCTTGCTCATCCCCTGGGTCACACACACCCCATTTGTCCTGGTACAAGAGACCACCTCTATTTCATGACCTAAGGATTCATTTACTGGAGCAATGCTCTGAGGCACAGCAAATACAGGGGCGATCAGCAACCCCTTATAGCCTCACAGAGGAGCGATCAGCAATCTCCTACAGCCTCACATCTAAAGATTCAGTCAATACCATCTAAATCCATAAACTTTCAGGGCATGCTACAAAAATTACTTTTTTCCCCCCTAGTCTAAATACAACAGGAAGAAGCAGAAGAGAAAAAATGCAAAGTGGAGAAGGCACAAGGGAGCAAGATGGTGCTGATGACCAATACTGTAACTTATTCAGCTTGAGCTGATCTGCACCACAGTCAGGCAGCACCACCAGCAAGAAAGATCCCTTCAAGCTGCAGTCAGTTATCGAGTCAGACTGCTACTCAAATCTTGTGTTCAGTTTTGGGCCTCTGTGCTCAGGTTAGTGGTAAACTCAGTGGTGTTGAGTTAATGTTTGGACTGAATGATCTTTGCAGTCTTTTGCAACCTAAATGACTCTATGATTCTGTGTGCTATTGGGAGCAGGAGGGAGAAAAAGGAAGCGTAGTTCTTACTTTACTATGTTAATTCCTATCAAACACTCAAGCCATTCTACTTAAAGTTACTAGAACAGACAAAGCCTGCGAGGACTAATGGGCTTGTTGCCCTGTGTCTTAAAAGATGGTCAGGGACATTTGAAGCTAAGTCCAAGGCAAATCAGCACATGGAAAATTCCCACAGCCACTGGACACATACCATGCTACACAACACAGCCCCAGCATGACACTGGCATCACAGCCATCTAAAAGTTACCTCTAGCATAGGCCATCTGAGAGCATATTTGTATTTGTTTTCTTCACGTGAAAGTAAGAGCGTAATATGTAGTCTAGTGTAACCTTACACATGCTGTGTGTTCCTTATTCCATTTCCTCAGAAAAGCATGTGTAAATATTCTTGTAACTCCTGATGCCACTAAACCCACAGTTTCAGAAAACTAAATCAATAGTGCAGAAGGTGGAGGTTTAATGCAACATGTGCAACCAGCACCTGCAACTCTGTGTGGAGAAGGGAGCAGAAGAATAACAAAACTTTACCATCACAGAAACCAAATCACATTAACACAAGGAACTAGAAGTCATTTCATTTTTCCACTTTCCAAATTTCAATAATCTGCATTTAGGAGCCTGAAACTAACTCTTCTTAGAAGTCTGAAGTCACACGCATGCTGCAAATGTGCACAGCTGTGCTCAACAGCTCACTTTTAAAAAAGTGAAATATCTGATCCAACAGCAGAGAAAACTTCACAGAGTGCAATAGCAAAGCCTAAGCACACCAAGAACACCAAGGCTGGGTTCGACAACTCTTTCACATCTATGCTGAAAAGCATTGTCACCAAGGTGTACAATTCACCAACATTCAACAGTTTCAAAGTCATCACTATCACAAGGTAAGACCAACTCGAAACTCCTACGCTCCTATTCTGAAACCCTAAATATGACATACTGATACCAGGCCCTTTTATCGAGACATCAGTATCTACAAAGTGAGGCTTTTGCCTATCAGACAGCTATTCTGATGCCAACATGAATTAACAGCATGCTTCCTGTCTGACTGTCAGAACTGTGAAAACTAGCACTTTGAAGTGCATACCAGGTACAGAACAAAGCTTCTCTCTCTCATATGGATTAACATTTAAAAGACAACATCTTTTGCCAAGCAAAAGCGCAAACAAGTTCTGGCAATAAAATGTCTTACCCTAGTTACTCACATTTTAATGTCCTATTGCATCATGCAACCTTTTAGCTGGGATTCAGTTTTTCTAACACTCAGGCAAGGAAACTGGTTTCATTATTTAGGCTCTGTTTAAGGGAACCGATCTCCCTATAGAGCTCAGTGCTCAGAGAGCTGAATCTCAACCCTTTGTAGTCAACAGAGGATTCCAACAAAGCAATTTGTGTCCTGCCCTGACTGACCCTTAAAAAAAACCAAAACAACAAACCCCAACAAAAAACCAAACCAAATAATTTTTTTTTCTTCCACTGTGTTCCACCAAGTTCTATTTAGTCACAGCAGCAGCAATTACCAAGGGAAGTAACTTCACCAAGCAGCTGCCACTAGAGGAAACAGCAGTTAAGGAAGACACTAGTGCAAGCCAATGTATCACCTCAAAAGCAGCAAGTTAACAGAGTTGCATACTGACAAGTGTTAATCCTCCTCATGAAGCCCACTATCACTGAAGAGCTATATAGTTGTATGAAAAATAGGAAATCAAAGTTTTAGATAACTTTTCCTTCAACTATCATCCAAACCTATGCTTTTCTCAACTTTGTGCCCAGTATAATTCTGACTCATCATGATTAACAAGCTTTCCTAGACTGTGAAGAACATCAGTGTTGTCTTTAGGAAAGTCTTAGCTGCCCTCCTCAACACTACAATGAATTTCAAGCACCTCAGCCAGCATTGTCACTTCAAAGATGGGCAGGTTCCAGATAGCAGTGAATTGAGACCCCTGGAAAGTCAGGACATGTTAAGATAACAACCCTTCTGGTTTAAACAGGATTATTCGGATAGAGAAGATTTAGACTTTCAAGTAAAAGCCCAAAGTACACAGGCTGTAATATCAGCAGTGCCTGAACAACATCATACTTGACACTGAAACTAATGGGGAGAGACTGGGAGAGAATTCAGGCTCTCAAGATTTTTTCCCCTGCACCTCACAACCTACTGCTCACTTCTGCTAAATGGGTACATTATAGCATGTTGTCCTCAGGTCAGTCAGTAATAGCAATGCTGGCAGGATGAAAATCCAGCTTCTAAGGAGGGCGGGGGTGATGGGTGAGCTGTGCTGGAAGCAGGGGAGGAACATCTGGGTTCCCTCTTTTCTTACCACTAGCAGACCTGAGTATTTTCCTTGTAGTCATGCAGGTCCTAAACCGTAATACAGAAATGGACCATCTTTATCTTGACATGTGCAATTATAACCTGCATTTAATTTTTTACTTTTCCCCATTAGTGCCCAGAGAGAACAGAAAGCAAATTACTGACCTGAATGTGAAAAAAAAGTCATCAACCTTCCATTAATCCATTTCCTGCGCTTGTCTCAGCTGACACAAGGCATGTTCTTAGACAGTGAGATACACACACACACTATCTCTATCTAGGTATTACAGCAAAGTTTTTCTTAAGGAACTTCAAAAACTCTTAAAAATGAGCCTGTAGGAAAGATCCCAAGCACAAGAGCATGCATAACCACTGGGAGGGGATGTTTTTTGGCATACAGGAAGCAGAATAGTATTACAAACATCTGTCTGTAAAAAGAAGACATCTTGAAAAATTTTATGCCATCTGAAATGAGTAGGCTCAGAAAGTCCATGCACAGCCCAATTAGAGGTTTATAAAACATGTCCAGGACCAAAAATGTTTCCTGCAAAAAGAAGTTAAAAGTGTAAATTCACTTTCAAAGGAAGATTATTAAATAAATCCTGATCCTGCAAAACTACATAATGTTTCTAAATTCAGTTTATCTGCACTTGAAACTGTTCAAACTGCTGGAACTCAAAATCATTGCACACAGTGCGTATTCCAGAACATTCCATGGTTTCTTTATTACCATCTCACTTAACAAAAACTAAGCGGACAAAAATCTCATCCCAGAGAAGCTAACTGGAAACTAATTCAAAATAAGGTCACATAAGTTAAGCCAATAACACGCAATAATCTATTAACGTATTTTGAATGGAATATACCCTTGCGCTATGGCATCAGTAGCATTTAATAAGAAAACTGAATTGAAAAAGTTAGTGGCTTAGGATCCGAAATAAAGACTATTTCAGTACTTTATCAAACTCTTAAAATGGTGGTGCTCTCTTCCAGAGAAACAATAAAAAAACACCACCTACCTTTCTCCCTTTCAGTTCTCTTCATTAATTTAGTTCAACGAACCAACAAAGCTCTGACTAAATAAAACCAAATAGGAAAACTTATTTTTTCACATTTTAATCCAAAAATTTAAAAAAAATGCACACATGACAAGAAATCTCAGCTTTAACACTTACCAGAAACACTAAGTTAATGAAATTCATTTGTTAGACTGAAAAGATTCTTAATCAAATTCTTTAAAGAGGACAGAAAAGTAGATTTATCACAACACAGCTTTGCAATACAGCTATCTTTAACTCTACATTTTATTCTAATTTCCAAACAAATGCAGCTGAATAAAAATCTCACCTAGGAAATTAATCATCATGTAGAAAACCACATTAGAAAAATTAATGACACACAAGCAAATGTCAAAATTAAATACTCCACTTAAGTGTATGATATGCTTGATACATCCTCTGGTTAGTTTGAATGAAAAACTTTAGTAACAAACTTATATTTAGTGAATGCAAACCTACTACTTTTAACAGTAATGCAAGCCAACAAGAAACTAATTAAGCAGCACAATCACAAAGGAAGTTTAAAATAGATTATTCAAATTTTGAGGCTCCAGTTGGTCAATTTAAAACCACAATTAAAACCAAGCAAGTAGTTTTCAAACCATCCAACTAAGAGGTCAGGTTCTCTGTTTATTATCTCTGTGTGATATCACCATTTTCCTTTCAGAACATCACCGTAACATCCAAACAACTACTGCCAGTGTTACAAACCCAAGACAAAGATTTCACGTGGGGAGAAAGCAGAACAATATACTTCCAAGCATCCTGACCTCATTGTAACTAACGTTTTAAAAGATGTAACCACAGGAGAAGCAGGAACACATGTAAGCTCAACAAAAAAAATTTGTCCTAAAAATGGACAAACACAAAATAATCCACAATAAGCTGTACGGAATCCAGAACCCAGGCTTGTCTGTTTATCATTATCAGCCTCAGGGAAAATCCTCCTGTGCTAGATTCAGGGTTTTGCTTTCAGCACTACCAGTCACAGCTCTTAGGAGAGCTCTAAAGACCAGTGGCTTAATCCAGCAGTTTGTCTCACAATCTTATGGTTTTTCAAAAGTGTCACATCACAGATCTTCAACACCTTTAAATGACTAAAATGGATCCAAGAACAAAATATACATAACTCCAAGCCTCTGCACTAACAAAGGCTCATTTCCTCGTATGTGTGACTTGTGGTCAGACTTGTTACAATAAAACATAGCCTATGATCAAGACTTCTTATAGACACAGTGTGACCTTCTTCATGTACTCTTCTAAGATCTAAAAAGACCACGCTTACATGCAGCCTTTTTGATACAATGGATGTCTTTTCTAAAGCTAAACAAACACAAAACAACAAAAACTTTTAGAAACAAATTTACAAGGGATTTATCACCAATTAATCCACAACCTCCTCTCACAGTCATCAGAAAGGAGGCTGTATTGTACAATACTATGCACTTCATCCATGTCAGATGCCACTTGAAGAGGTGATGAATCACCCTAGAACTGCCAACTTCTGACTGTACACAGGGTTCACACCCAAGCTGCACAAATTAATGCACCCTGACCTGCAAATAGGCAATAATACAAAAATTACTGCAGTATGGACTGGGAGAAAAGGAGAAAAATAGGCAGTGGGACTTTTAAAGCTTTAACTCGCTAGAAACCCATTTGCAAATTAGACACCATTTGCAATCGCATGTCATTGCTGCACAGATTTAGATAGCTTCCTATTTCCAGGCTACCTCACTCCAGGGAGATGAAGTCCAGTGCCTGGCCTGACAGCTGGTGTGGAGGACACAGGGAGCTCCACATCACAAGCCTGACTCACCTTGCAGCAGCCCTGATGCCACACATCCACAGCCACAAGGCAAAGTCCCTCTCAGTCATTACAAACATCGGACCCACATGTCACATAAGCCCTGCCTGTGCCTCCATCACTGAGGCTGGCAACACCTGCCTCAGTTTAATGCTGCTTTGGTCGTGCACTCAGGCAGCACAGCAAACATTGCAACATCACAGAAACCACTTTCTTGGAACTTAGGTATGTTGAAGCCCTGGCTGGAGCAACGGTGTGCTTTGTAAAGTTTAAGTAGTGACTTACCCTACTACCAGGAAGATCTACTCACTGGGAACAGAGAGAGATCTCTAGAGGGTTTCTGCAGCAAGCAAAAACAAAGGGAAACCACTGATCTCTGACAGTTACACAAGTTGCTCTGCAGTGTTTTTTGCTTGCTTGTTTCACACGGACAACACCAGGTTACAAAACCACAACACGTCCCAAGTGAATTAGAAGCAAAGTTTGCTTACTCAATACTGTTTTATGCAACACACAAAGCTGCTTGCATCAGAGATTACCTGCAGTACTGTGAACTGAGCAGAGATTTTAAAGAGGGATTAGCTTCATGGAGAATGGGGAAGAAGGGGACAAGTGAAAACTAACCACTTATTAACTAACCAGACGGTAAAATCAGTCACAGTGAAAAATCAAACTGTTATCAGAGCTCCACTCACAATACTTACAGAATTTCTCTAATAAGGGGATTTAGAAACAGGACAGGAAGAAGCAGTCAGCTGAGAAACTGGACGAGTCTTGCCCTCTCTGCCATTTCTTCTGTGACTTGCCAACTGCACAAGTCCCCAGATTTATAAAGAACTCCAATCTTTATTTCTTGATACTCACTTTAGATGGAAGTCTACTGAGCAAGCCAAGCAAGAAACTTTTTCCTTGTTCAGCATTTGCAGTCCAATCACAAGGATGGAAATCCATATTGCTTCTTTAACCACATGAACCTACTATACGCCATGGACCTTCTAAGGAACACTCCAGAGATTTAGCTTGATGTCAGCCTTCAGTGCTATGAAGCTTAAAAGGTGTTCTAAAGAAGCAAACTCGATTTTGCTGATTCACATTTCATTTCTACCACTGACTTCATCCATGCAGCTCCTCCCAGTGCATCCCACATCTTTCTTTTTACATTTTTGTTCGTTTCCAACGTTAAATGGTGTCAGCATTGAAAAAATAAGCCTTTGACTCTTCTTTCTTCTGTGGCCTTTCTAGCCTAATCCTGAGTGCTTGAGAACCTATGCTGCCATTCTGCAGACACAACACAGTACTAAGTACACAGAACGGAGGTAGTTTAAAGTTTGTACTACAAGGTGATACAAAGTTCTGGTGTTTAACTAATGCTGGATGAACAGGGATATTCTGTTGAACCAACTGCTTTCTCCCATTTCTGAAAATGGTAGTAAGAAACTAAGCAGGAAACCTACCTTCTGCTCTGAAACAGACAGGACTGTGGCTTTTCTGGATTTCTGCCTAAATAATCCCTGCAAAAATTTTACTATCAGTGACATTCAAGAGCATCTTTAAGGAAGACCTAAAGGAGGTTTCATCTTTAAAGCAGGTTTCAGATTGCGTAAGCGACCAACAGTTCAACCAAAGGCAGTAATATGGTATGGATCAGCACAGTTTCTGAAGAGACACCAAATTAAAAAGGAGAATAAGCAAAAGTATTAATTAATTTTAAATAATTCAACTCTGTATTGTTACTTGCCCTGCAGAGTTAGCCCAGTAAGACATGTTTTAAAATAAAAATGTGAATCTACACTGCTATTGCCATAGCTACCTGTACAAAATTGTAGCATAAGGGATTATTTCTTCAAGACTGGAAGGTTGAGCACATGGCATGAGGGAACAGTGATGGTAGCAGTGAGTGCCCTCTCAAACTCAGCTGAACAAGATCCACTCTGTTGCACTTTTCTCTACCAGAAGCTTTGGTAGAATACTGAGTGACTTACTATATCCTGGCTATCTTGGCTAATCTGAAAATCATCATCATGGAGGCAGAATAAAGACTGGAGAACAGTAGCAGCACTGCTCTGCAATGGCAGGGGCTCCATATGGTTTACAGAGGCAACACAGTATTTATATTCCATGCTAAACTACATGGGAAAAAAGCAAAAGAAGTGCAGCCTGATGCTCTGAGATAAACACCTCCACATCTTCATATGCAGGTTAGGGAGTCAATACAAGAGGTCTTACAGGAACAGTCCTATTCCCTCAGTTTCCACACACCCCTTATCATTACACTCACACCTCACCAAGGGTCTTATCCAGCTCCCAGCAAGGACAGTGCATCTCCTTCAGACTCTGGAGTGCACCAGCAGCTGCTCTCAAATACACTGGCACTGGCAGTTACTCGCTCCTCTGCGCCACGCAAGTGTCAGCATGAGTTACAGGGAAATTAGTCCTGCTCCACAAAAGCACATTAAGGAAGCAGATTCAATCAGTGCCATAGAAAACGAAACTCAAAGCAAGCAAAGCAGCACAAACAGAGTTTCAAAAAAGCAGAATGACTGTGTGAGATCACAAAACACTCAAATTATTATCAGTAATACTAGTAGCCCAGTCAAACAGTATTTTGGGTTGATTTGGTTTCACTATTTTACATACCAGTTGAAGGTATCTGATCATCAGAGTTCTCATTCACCTAATTAGCTGGTGGACATGCTGAAAAGAGTAGAAAGCAGTAGATAGGTAGCAGTACTTGAGCAACATTTATAAAGGAAATGAAAGCAAATGAAGGAGATTACTGATCTTTTTCTCCCCCAAGTCAAAAACTGACGAGGGTCTTCCTTTCCCCAGCTCAAAAAGGAAATGCAATTTCACTACCCATAGAGGTAATTTTCATTACAATCTCTTAAACAGTGCAATGTCTGTAGAGTTACAAGGGGAAGGAGAGATTCCTGTTTGTACATAAGGTCTGATACTGTGTGACATGCATTGCAAAAATATACTACCTGCTTTGAAAGCACATATTCTGTTAGTCCAGAGTTTAAAACTTGGAGACATCATCCTTGCTTAATTCACAGAAGTCACTGAAATTTACAAGCAAATGAACTCTAAGATAAACCACAGGCCCCAGCTCTGCTGAGTGCTTGATTTAGATTTTCCCAAAATGGACACACCAGCTAAAGTATGCTGCTGACTTACAGCCAAGAGTTACCACAAGATTTCCAATTTCAAACTCTTCTTTACAAGCCAGCCAAGTTTAAAAACCATGGACTAAGATTCCATAATGCCTTTAAGTTTAAACTACACAGACCATATCCAGTAGGATCTTCTACAGCATACGTCTTTGTCCTCACTCTGCTCCAATCAAATCACCTGGAGAAATACCTTTAACTTCAGCCTAAAACCAGGATATTTCAAATATGCATACATGGTCCTTTACCTTTAATAACGAAGGCTTCAGTTATCAAACGCAGCATGTACAGAGGTTTATCTTTGGTTGAGAGGTCATCAATTCCTGCTCTTGCATACATACTGATGGCATCTCTGTAGCACCCCTCCACATAATGAAGCTTTCCTAGGATCAGCATAGTTTCTGTCATATACTTAGGCTGAAACAGAGAAGGGAGAGAAAAAGAGTGTTTACATGATAAAATACCAGAGAGCAAGAATGAGGTGCTCCAGAACAAATTAAGCCCATTCAGAATGCTTTCCTCTCTCAACTGCTAGCTCCACAGGCCAGAATAGGAAGGATTTAAGTGTCTAGAGATCTTAGGGCAGGCAACAAAGGTTAGGCAAACACTTTGGAGCTCTGTTTAGAAATATATAATCCCAAGGCACCTCTTTGGTTTCAGCTGACCTGATCTGTGGCTGTTGAATCAATAGACATCACATAAAAGGCTGGCATTGTCAGAACTACCTACACACGCAAAAAGAAAACCCCCTGCTTTTAAACTAAGCAGAAAGTATCACTTTTTATGCAAGTGCTCCCCTCTCCTCTGTACATTTAATTATAGAGAGAGAAAGCTCCCCAGTTTTCTTAAGCTGTCATAGAATTTTCATGCAAAACTAGAAAAACAGAAGACAGACCTCTTATTTCTAAGATTTGTTTCGTTTAAGGATTAAAAACACATCTAACAAAAACCTTGGCAAAATACATCTGTTCAAACCCTTTGGAAAGCATGAAAAGGTTCCTAAGCCTTCATATCCATTTTTTTAATAGATGCAATCAACACAGGGTCAATGCTGGATGAGCTGGTAAGTCACCACTAAGAAAGAAACAATAAAAGCAACTCAAGCAGCCAAGCTAAACACAAAGACCTGGAAGAATTCAGTAGTTCTGGCTGTTAACAAAGCTATACTATAAAGAGGGTTGGATAGACTCCCTTTCCTTACTCCTTTCATTTCACTTTCTAAATAGGTTCACTTTCAAGAGGAAAAAGGAACTCCTCCAGAAAAGTGGCTACACACTTGCTCCTTGGAAATCAAGATGTTAAAAGCATAATACAGATTTCCAAGCTAATCAGCCTATCAATTTCAGAATAAAAAGTAATACAAATCTAGAACAGACTGTTTCAATTAATTTACTTCTAACCCAGTTATGCAACTGTGCATCCAAGGACACTAACACAGCAGCAACCATCGAGGCAGAGTATTAAAACACTCCTGAAGCTCTGCAATCGAGTTGACAAACAGCCATCAACCACACACCCAGATCTCAAAATAAAATAAAAGTGTAACTTCTCTGGCAGAGACAAAGTAGTGCAAGGCTGTAATCCTGGACTCGCAACACCACCCTAAATTCCTGACAGCAACTTGTGTCACATTTTTCTCTGATCTGGAGCTGACTAGGTACACACAGTTCCTTCAGATCAAGAGTAGCAGTAGGTCACTCAGCTGTGCTGGCATGAGAGCACCATTATGCAGCCACACATCAATATCCCAGAGAAATCTGAAATATTTAACCTGTTTCTTTCTAATGAAAAAAAAAAAAGAACAGGATATGTACTTGTGGCATGCCATTTGTTTGCATATGAAAAAGCAAGTCTCGCAACAGAAGATACTGTCAGGGTGAATCAGCAGTCCCTCAGTAATACCTACAATAAAACACTGTACATACAGGGACATGAACAGGCAACACCCACATCCTGTATCAGACACATCCAGTTAGCAGGAATTACTATGACAGAGCCCACTTACTCTTAGCTTTCCTCTGCTTAAGATATTGGTCAGATACTGTTTAGCTTCACCCAGTTTTGGCTCATTCTTCTCTGTCAGTGGAATGGAGTCCTTCAGTTTGGCAAAGTTTTCCTTCAAACATTCTTCCAGCAGAACCTCTGCAAGCAGCATACTCCCATGGTCCTCTGAAAGCACACACCAACCAACAAAAAACATTGTTCTGAGCTGCACTGATGATAAAGAGAATCACAAAAACAAAACAACAAGTCTTTGAGACACACAAAGGGTAACGCAAATGAGGGAGTAAGGAAGAACTGGGATACAAAAAAAAAGTTCCATTAACTTCTATCTATTGGAAACAGTACATTTCCTAAGAAAAAATGAAATGACACTTCCTTGTAGCTTGAAGATTTTCCCTAATGAATCCCTTAATTTTGGCAGCACCATTCATTCTTCCATTGTCACTAATATAACAGTTCAGAATTTTCATCACAGAACTCTCTTACAAAAGTGTAAGACCCATCTTGGCAAACATGACAGTGCATGCTTTAGATTTACAAATATACAAGCATGAAATGAATGCTTTGGACTATAGGGAAGCTATGAATTTGACTGCAGAACAGTAACTCCATCAGAATGTTTTACGATTTTTCTGAAAGTTCACAGAAAAAAGATAATTTAGACACGAAAGACACACAAGACTTGATCATCTGCCATAACTCCCATGCCACATTCTTTCTACATTAAAATCCGTTCCTGCTCATAGTTTTACAGAAGAGAAAATCCTAAGAAGCAGCACTGGATACAGCATGAGGCATCACGCAATGTGGCAATCATGTGCTGAAAAGAAAAAAGTTTCATCTGTCAGAGCACTCTGATTTCTTGCATGATGGGCCCAGTTCTGCAGTTCATTTATTCATAAAAGTAGTACCTCGACCAGTGGACTAATGGGTCAAGCAGAGTAAGAAAGTCTTTGTACATCAGAGAGCCAAGCCCTACATTTCATATATACTCCATGTTTCAAAGTCTGAAATTCTACAATGCAGGACACATGACAGTGTCCCTCCATGGGACAAATTTATCTCCACTTTCCACTTATACCCTACATAAAGCATTGATAACCAACTGTGTAGGGAGGAGTGGTGGTGGTTTAGATTTTTTTGTTGTTGTGGCCTAAGTGTTCAGCTGCATATCAAATTATAACCCTTGCTCTTCCTGCTCATTTGCAGGTTTGCAACTAACTTGCATAAATGACACACAGGTACATTAAATGGGAAGCATAAATGTTCAAGTATATTCCCCCCCAAACATGCATGCAATCATTTCTACACACTAAAAGCTTTCAGGGAGTCATTAACCTCTTAAACAAACTTAAGGAATTAGGTAAGGCTACATACAATTAAGAAACAAATATACACAATCTCACAAGGCAAAGACTAGTATTAAAAAAATCTAATCCAGGCAGACAATGGTTTCTAGAAGCACAAAACTGCACCCAGTCCCTTGCTGAAAGAAAAGTTCTGCAGCAATAACAAAGCATTACTCTTTCATAACTAGCAAGTTATGATGACATAGCAGCAAATTAACAAATCATGTTTTTACAGCAATCATATGGTTGTCATGCCTCGTAATTACAAGGGCAGAAATTACTATGAACTCTTCAACTATTAATACCCCCAAACTGCAGTGCTGAAACCTGACTAAAGTTCAAAGGTTGGCTCAGCACAGGGTTCAACCTGCAACACGTGCACACTTGGAAAGCCTCAAAAACAAGCGTGTATTTAGCTACCAGCATCTTCCCCACCATGCTTCCTACTGCGAAGTTTAAAGCAGCCCAGCACCCTTCAATTAACTCCAGCGCCACATCCTAGAAACACTCCTGTACAGCAGGGCTTTATTCACAGATGTAGCTCCTCCGACTCCAGCAGCAGAACCCTCTGTACCAGTGCCGTGGGTAGGATCCGCTCCTCTCTGGAACTTACTTGCTGACCACAGATTTATGTATTTCTAACTTAGGCTGCCTCACTTATTACAAGGGATTTTATTATTAAAGAAAAAAAAAAAGAGGAAAAAAGAAGGAAAGTAGTATAACAGGACAAAAAATTAATAGACTTGCTATTTATGAACCCGGTTTTACACTTGAAAGGGCACATGGAGGAGCCCAAGCCTTTTAAATGAAGCGCTGCCCTTCAGAAACGGAGGGAGGCTGACACCAGGGGATTCCGGAGAGGGCTGGGCAGGGAGCAGGGGTGGACCAGCACGGGGCTGGCAGCGGGGCAGCGGCCCTCCGCCCGCCGCGGCACCCCGGGGCTCGGCAGCGCTCACACGGAGAGCGGCGCACCGACATCCTTCTCGGCGCTGCTTCCTGGGCTGCTGCTGCCGCCGCCTCGCCCGGGCATCCCTCCCTCCCCTCGGCCGGGGGCTGACACCGGGGGACAGCCCGTACCGCAGCGCTCCCCAGCCGCGGCTCCCGCCCGCGCCGACCCACCGGGCCGGGGCCGCCGAGCCCGGGCGGGTCGGTACCGCCACCGGCCGCTTACCCGCGTCCTGCGCGCCCCTCGCCGCCTTGGCCTTGCGCGGGGGCCGCGGCGGCGGCGGCCGCAGCTGCTGGGCGAGGGTGCGGAGCCGCCCCCAGAGCCCCTCCGCCCGGCACCGCTCGATCTCCGCCTCCAGCTTCACGTGCCAGTGCGAGCCCTTGCCCGCCATCTTAGCGCCGCCGCGGGCCCGCCCCGCCCCGGCCCGGCCCGCGGGGTGTCCCCGGCGGCGGCGCCCGGACCCCAGCGGGGGCGGCACCCGGCTCTGCTCTGCTCTGCCCTGCTCTCTGGCCCGACGGCGGCCGCCCCTCTCGCCTCCCGCCCGGGCGGTGCAACGGGCCGGGGGTGCCGCGGCCTCACCGCACTACAGCGGGAGCCGTGGCACTTGGTGCGAGGGGAGGCGCGGAGTGTATAAACCGGTGAGGAGCCTGCGGTGTCCGCCGGGGTGCTGAAGGAGGGAAGCGCCCGGACATAGCCTTGGGAGCAGGACACACACTGCCCCACTCGGCACCACCCGGGGCATCGCCGGGGGGAACCAGAGTCACAGAGTGGGTGAGGTCGGAAAGGCCCCCCGGAATATCTCCGGCGAATGAGACTTCACAACCTCTGTGGACACTGTTCCAGTGCGAGGCCGCTCGCACAAGACAGTTCTTCCTCATATTCAGCTGTGCATCAGTTTCTGCCTGTTGCTTCTTGCCCTAGTGCTCAGGACCGCCAAGCAGACCCTGGCTCCATCCTCCCCCCCTTTAGATAATAGACAGTGACGGGGTCTCTGCTCAGTCGTTTCTTCTCCAGGCCGAACAGGCCCAGCTCCTTCAGCCTTTCCTCACATGAGAGTCCTTTAATCACCTTTGTTACCCTCTGCCGGCCCGCTCGCGGAGCCCAGACCTGGACCCTCCGGACGTGTCCTCCCCAAGGCTGAGCAGAGGGGCAGTGTCACCCGCTATGGCACCCCCGCGTGCCGCTGTCCCACCGCCCACCCCGCTCCCGGTGCCCACGCCGGGCCCCTCCCCGCTCGGGGCGGGGCGGCGCCTCCAGCGCTCCACGTGGAGCTCCGTGAGCGGTGACGGGTCCGCGGGGCGGGGCGGGGGTGGCCCGGGATGGTGTCCCGGTCTCCGCGGCTCTGCCCACACCCACCGCCCCACGGTGCGTACCCCGGCGGCGGGGAGGGAGGGGGGTGGGGGTGTCTGTGTCTGTGCGGGGGGGGGGCTGTCTGGGTGGGAGGCCGGGGGTCGCTGGGGCTGGGGGCACGGAGGGGCCGAAGGCCCCGGCCCGCCGCTCGGCCTCGTTGTCCCTGTCCCGCGCAGGGAGCACACGCATGGCTGCATGGCGCTCTCCAAGCTGTGCATTCCTTAGGGCGCGCAGTCTGTAGTAGGACTGCTAATCAGATGCAGCCGTCTCCATGCCGTAAGCGACCTTTGCTCCCACAGCTGTGGGGCAGGTCTGCCTGGGGCTGGCGTGGTTGGTTGTCTGGAAGCTGTACGGAAACCCAGGCGCAGCTGAGGAGTGCAAAACAAACCAAAGTAATTATCGAAAAATTACTGCATGAATACTGCATGATTCCTTGAAAAAGGGGCTCTCATAGAAATCCTTAATTGGAGTTCTCTAATTTTCTGTTTGCCAAGATCTTGAAATGAAGCAAGTTCTTCTAAAACTCAGTGGGGTTGTTTCTTCCAGGCACTCTGTAAATCTGCTGAAAATAGTTCACGTTTTTAATCTAGTGGTTTCTTCTGGGGGATGTTTTCCTTTTTGTAGGAGATCACAATGGCTCGAAGGATGTTTAGGACACATTTGCTGTTCTGCTTTTTGGCTTCATTCTTCATATCTGCCCTTGCTGAGGAACACGCAGAAGAGAGTCAACATGCAAATATTCGCCTTGATAAGAATTTAGTACAAGATAAAGAGTATGTGTTCTATGTTCTAAAAATGTAAACTTTACTTCTTAATGATTTTCTTATCTCTATATTCTTGTTACATTGGACTTGAGCCTAGGGCACCCTGTTTTCTCAGAATGTTGTATGACTAGCTAAAGTCAGATAGGAGACATGCTTCCTTGGTAAATTTGTAGAGATATGAGACCTAGAAAGGTCTCTCCAGAACCTTTAGCCCTACTCATACTGTAAAGAATTTCTTAAAGAAGTCTGCTTAACCAGGTCAACATCCTTTAGACAAAATCATACTCTTAATGGATAAATGTAGAGGGTTTTTTTCTGTTTTGCTTCTTCATACATGCAGAACAGTTCTAGAAGCAAATGAAACTCCCTGGAACACTTCATGGTTGAGTGGGAAAGATCTTCCTCCATCTCCTGTGCTTTGGATGACAGCCAAAAGGAGATTTTAGGCAATGCTTCAGTTGTTTTGACAGCCTGCTAAGTAGGCCAGAAGAAATAGAAATAGCTGTCTGAGGTGTTAGAGGCCACTGCAGCACCTGTAACAAATAACCTTTGTCCCCCTTTCATCTTAGTATGAAACTATAGCTTTGAATTGCCCAGGGTGCTTCTAGAAGAACAAGATTCTATCAAAGACTAAATTTGATGTAAACAGAGCATGAAATATTAACTGACGGAGATGTTGTGGGTTTTGTTTGTCTTTGGGGGTTTTTTTGTTTTTCTTAGGCATATCATGGAACACTTGGAAGGTGTTATTGAGAAACCAGAAACTGAGATGTCCCCACAAGAGTTGCAGCTCCATTACTTCAAAATGCATGATTATGATGGCAATAATCTGTTGGATGGGTTGGAGCTTGCTACTGCTATATCACATGTCCACAAAGAGGTAGGTGTAATTTTGTAATGGTATGTGTGTTTGGAAATGGTTCTGACTCTGAAAACAACTTACAGTGAAATGAACAGTTGCAACACATCTTCAGTGCCATGAGAGTTTTGCCTGAAAATGATTTTTTTTTTCTGCTGATAGTTCTGGTTTGATTTAGAAGTGTATTGGTTTTATCACAGCTTTTCACATCACATTGCAGTTTTTGAGAAGTCTACATTGTTTAAACTTTAGAATTATGAAGGGCTGTAAAATGAAGATGACTTTACAGAGGGCTTGCTTTTGTAGGCAGGGATGGGGATAAAAGGAAATTATCCAAAATAGGGCATGCAGGTTATAGAAATGGCATGTATTATGACACTGTTTTAGGTTTCAGACTGTTACTGCTGTGGATACACAAACTGTAAGAGACCTCTTGCACAAAACTAGTATTAGAAGAACCAGTTACAGTCTGCCTCTTTCTAAACAAATTCTCTTAACAGCTAGGAACATTGAAGGACAAAGTAAGAAGATACAGTCATTAGGAAGACAATATGAACACGTTACGTCATACTCACTTTCTGGAAGTTACAATTCAGAATAGGATAACTTCCTGCATACGCTTGCGGAAAAAAAAATACCAAGCCAAGAACAGAATGATATCTGGTTGTTTCTTGTCCAAAGTCACCTCTTTGTCTTCCTATTTGCTTTAAGGGGTGGTTACTAAGAATTTTATTGATTTTAAGCTACAGTGCTAGATTTTATCACTACTCTGTTACTGTAAGATGTTTCTGTGTTTTATAGAAACTATAGTGTCTATACTACATGAAAATCCAAATTAAGAATACATCTGTTAGATGATTATCCATCATTATACATGGTGGTATTCAGCTTTTGGAACTTTTGACTAAGAGTATTAGCTGCAAAGGGAGTGCTTGTTCTGAAGTCCAGAAAACTTGGACTTCCTAACTTCCACCCGGTAAAATTTGCTTATATTGGTATAAATGTTTACATAAAACTTAGTGCCAAATTAGGCACCAAACATGAATGGCTTAATAAAAAATGAGTTGTCAGTATTCTGTTACATGTGTCAGTAGGTGGGAAAGACTGCTAAACTGTTAAATGTGGTTTTGTTTTTGTAGGAAGGTGGTGAGCATACCCAAGCAATGAAAGAAGAAGAGCTGATTAGTCTAATAGATGATGTCTTAAGAGATGATGATAAGAACAACGATGGATACATTGACTATGCAGAATTTGCAAAATCACTGGAATAAGGTTTTGCAGGGTGTTTGTTTCTCCTTCTAACCATGTGGAAATGTGAACCAGTATAATGTGATTCTTTGCTGTCTCATATCAACCTCTGTGCTGTGAGAAGGATAGGTGTACCAGTTCCAGCTGAATTTATTTAAAAGTTGTATGTGTTAAGAAACTGGCTAACTTGGAGTGAGAGCCATGTTTGACTAAACATAGCTACACGTTTGAATCATGAAGCATGGAAGTGTCAACAGTACTCACACAGGGTACTCCTAAGTAGGCAAACTCCTAAGTAGCTCTGTATGAATAGTAAATAGAATCATTAGCATCTAAATTTCAAGTTTTCAGTCACTGGGTTATGTAGTACTTATTTGCTTACATCTTCTTCTATTTAAAATTATATCTAGAAAGCAAGACATGATTACTGCATATAGTTGTGTTCCAAGGATTAATGCTGTTACCTTCCCTCTAATTTACAAGTAAATTTGCAGATAATATAGGTGCTTGAAACAGCAGTTGTAGGGGAAAAGCATTTGAATATGGGTTATGTTTGAGTTCCACATGATTCCATGTAAACTTAAACACAGTCTGAAGGAACTGAGTATTTTTAAATATAGTACTTCCTAGCATACCCTTACATATAAATATATATACATGTTTTTTAATGTCTTGTCCTCCACAAATTTACTTTTTGTATCTTAATTTAGTGATTTTTTTTTTTCTTCTCCCATGTTTTTTTAAAAAAATGAAAGTGTTTTTATTATATTTTTATGTTGTATTAATGCTGTATAGCATTTACTGGAGTATCTTCTGCTGTCTTATTTTGAAATATAGAATGGCCTGAATTAGAATGGAACTTAAATATCATCTAGTTCCAACACCCCTGCCATGGGCAGGGACACCTCCCATTATACCAGGTTGCTCAGGTGCTCCCTGGCCAGGGATAGGGCATCCACAATGTCTCTGGGCAACCAGTTCCAGTGCCTCTCCACCCTCACAGTACAGAATTTCTTTCTAATATCTAATCTAAACCTACCTTCTGTGATTTTGAAGCTATTCCGTGTTGTCCTGTCACTACATGTTCTTGTAAGGAGTCTCTCTCCATCTTTCATGTAGGCTCCCTTCAGGTATTTGAAAGCTGCAATGAGATCACCCCGAAGCCTTGTCTTTTTCAGGCTGAATAATCCCAGTTCCCTCAGCCTTTCCTCACAGGAGAGGTGCTCCCAGGGCTGGATGCAGCACTGCAGGTGGGGTCTCACCAAAGTGGAGTAGAGGGGCAGAATCCCCTCCCTCACCCTGCTGGCCGCGCTGCTTTGGATGCAGCCCAGGACACAACTGGGTTTCTGGGCTGCAAGTGCACATTGCTGGGTCATGTCCATCCTCTCATCCACCAGCACCCCAAGTCCTTGGCAGGGCTGCTCTTGAACTGTTCCTCCTCCAGCCTGTGCACATACTGGGTGCAGCACCTTGCACTCAGTCTTGTTAAACGTCATGAGATTCCCATGGGGCACTTCTCAAGTTTTGTCCAGGTCCCTCTGGATGGCATCCTGTCCTTCAGAGGTGTTTTGAAGGTCATGTTAACAGTAAACCAGTTTAATATTAGAGGTTTTTTTCAGTTTGGGTTTTACAGTATTAGCCAGCAGGATAATCTAAGTAAGCAAGTAATGCTGCCTTGTTAAAGTTTAAGTTCATATTCCTTGACACTTAAATTATGGTATTATTTTTAGGAGGTATTTCATAACAATTTCAAGATACTTAAGTGATTGCAAATTTTCATGGCTCTAGGAACATTTTTACTGTCTTGACTCAATATTTTCTAAGTCAAGCAGTTTAGGGGTATTAGAACAGTGATGCATTGCTGTGTTACTGATGTTTGGTGACTCTGAAACATAACTGAAATCTTAAATTGCATTAAATCATTATGCATTATTAAAGAATCTAAATGTTAGCCTATTTCTCTAAATTGTATAAAGAGCTATTTTCTATACAAAATTATTCTTATATAAGAGAAACATGTTTGTAAAAGAAATTATTTCCTCTGTTTAAATGTTTGTGCAATGAATCCTGAGTGTTGGATTTTTTTTTTCTTGTAGTAATTACTTATTTTGAAACCTTTGTGGCCAGGGTTGTGCTGGTTGTACAGGCAATAAAATTAAGTTGGGGTTGTGCATGCTGGAGGTGGGATACACAAGGCTGGAAATCCTAGTGAGAAATGTAGCTAATTTGCTGATGTGTTCTTAAGCCCATCTCTGTTACTAACAGTCACCTTAACAAAAAATTCTTTCAGTTACAGCTCTTTTAAAATATCTCTTCTGGACTGAATGTTGAATCAGAAAAAAACAGAAAATGCGAGTGGGGAGGAGGGCAGAAGAGGTTAAGCTCCTCAGCTTTGAGCATTTAAAGCAGGCTGCCTGTAGACCTGCCGATTCTTACATGGTTATTACTACTGCAGTTGAACCCCAGCTGGCATCTAGGGACCACACAGCTGCTTGCTCACCCCTCCCTGGTTAGAGGCAGGAGAGAATCAGGAGGGTAAAAGTGAGATAAAGACAGTTTGATAGGTAAGGCAAAATCCAAAATCCAGGCACGCAAGCAAATGAAAATAAGCGATTCTTTCACCACTTCTTACGGAGAGGTGGGTGGCAGGAGAGCAGGGCTCCATCATGCATAATGTTTGCCTGGGAAGACAAACATATGCCCTTCCCTTAGCTTTATATGCTAAGCATGATGCCATATGGTATGGAAGATCCCTTTGGTCAGCTGGGGTCAGCTGTCCTGGCTGTGTTGCCTCCCAACTCCCTGTGAACCCTCAGCCTGCTCCGTGGTGGGGTGAGAGGCAGAAAAAACTTGACTCTGCAAAAACACTGCTCAGCAGTAATGAAAAATCTCTGTGTTATCAACACTGTCTTCAGCTCAAATCCAAAACATCAAAAATCCATACCAGTTACTGTGAAGAAAATAAACTCTATCCCAGCCAAAATTAGCACAATGCATAAGGTTCTGAGTTTTGGGTTTCTCTGGGATGATCAAGGAACTGACTATTATGCACTGCTCTTCAAAATCATGGTTTTCTTATCAAGTGCAACCAACTGTAAGACACATTTATATACAGATGTATTTTACATACTTATTTATTAACTACTTTATTAACTGTCTTTATTAAAGATGTGCACCGTAGAAGCTTTATATTAGAAATTACTATGATAAATGCAGGTGATGTGAACATTATTTGCCAGCTATTTGAAACTTGTTTTTAAGGGTTCAGAATGATGTATAAATAGAAAAAAATATTTACTGAAAAGAGAGAACAAAATTGGCACCTTTGATTTCATGATGCGTGTAGATCTAAATAAAATTTCTGCTTTCCTAGAAAGAACAGTTCAAGAAATACTATCCAAGCTGAAACCTACATCATGTCTTTACTCAGCCTCCTGCAACAAATACACATATGTAATTAAGTGCACTTAGAGATAAATGGTTTAACAGCTGACTAGGGAGCTGTCTCAGTTACTGAGTAGTAAAGCACAAAATTGCTGAGAGTGATGGTGAATCAGACAGGGGTTTTTTTAATATAACTAATTTTTGTGCTAGTTGTAACTCATGTGATACCCCTAAATGTCATGTATAAATACACTATTTCCTGTTTCATAAATATAAATTATAGAAAATACAGCCTTTACAACAGAAGTACTCATCAACTATAAAGCTGTTTTAGCCCCCATAGAGCCGTACTACTTCCGTTTTGCAGAAAAATAACAAAGCAGAAGGGGTGTATATTTTACTGCAGGTCAGTCACATCCCTAGCAGAAACAGAAGACTGGGAGAATGCTGTTGTACGGGATCTTCACATCTTCCTAGTCTATGATCTCAAGGGATGGAAATCAGTTTCCCCCATTAGAGGAAAACACATCTGGCCATACACTACTGTATGCTATGTGCCCAGTTTAAACTCAGATTATCTGTTTTTACCTTACAAAATATTGTATAATCTAGCAACTAAAGAAAATACTTAGACTGTTCTCAAAGCACTCTTAAACTCAATGGGTTTTTTAGTAGTCAGTCTAGAACATAGTCTGTATACAAAGGAGAAAGATGTTAACTGCTTGATCAGTGCCCATCAGAATGCTGTAATTGACGGGAATGACTGCCTAGAACTCCCCATCAAGAGTTTTGTCTCCGTATTCACACAGGCTTTACTATCTTTTTGGGTTTTTTCATTAATCACTTATGACCTCAAAATGCTTTAGATTCATTAGGATATGATTACAGACTTACAAATCCCAATTTCATCTAATGTATTTTTTAATACTACAGTTCACAAGCAGAAGAGTAATTCAGGGGTAATGTAATATTCGACAGAGCCACTAGATAGCGTATGGACACCACACATCAGTTCCCTGTGCCATGTACCAGAGTAATTCAACAACCTGGATTTCTCTAAACTATCACCAGTACTCTGATTACAGGAAAGGCTTGCTCCTCTATCTTCCAACACCATATTGACAGTGTGATGCCCACATTTTCCTTAATTTATACCTGTCATAGATGTTGACTGCTACTGGGACTGGTTACTGGTAATTAATTTCAGTTGTTTCAGGAATCCAAATCAGCTTGAAGTGATAGTAAAGGAATGCCCATTGTAATATTGCCAGTAAAAATAATTGTGTAGTAGGAAGGCTTTCTAATATAAGCACCAGGTTTGGCCTGACTTCTTGACCATTTCTAGTTGACCTATGAAAGTGGTCATGAGGTATCTACAGTGGTCTCCACCAATGTTAAAGAATACTGGAGGGTTTCACAGTGACCTGAAGTCTTACTGCTTTTGCATTAAATGTCAGTAAGAACTTCTGTCACTGTTCTTACAAGACATAGGTCCAGTATGGTCTGATCAGCCATTTTTGCTTAAGATGAAGTTTATTGCTTTTTTCCTTCCTCTCCCCCATTACAGTCCCACTGTCAGTCCATTGCACCATGAAACAGCTTCATAATGTTCTAAGTTTTTAGTAAGGACCAAAGGATCATTGCATACCTTAGTCTGAATTGTTATCACAAGGAATTTGTGTTCTAAATGCTTCATTAGCACAGTTCCTCTGTCCACATTGGTGGAGAGTCATTATAAGGGCAGTTATTAATGCCTTACAGAAAGTTTCTCTGAAGTGACATTTTTCTTCCCCACTCTCCCTGATAAATTCTGAACACAGCCTAAATCTTAAGGGCTAATAGATTCTGTAATTGTCACAACCTCCCTCTGCTGAATGGCAGTTTGGCACACAGGTAGAGGGCAGTGAGACATATGACTCAAAGTCTGCTGCCAGATTTTTATTTTTCATTTTACAAGAATCAGCACTGCAGCAAACATAGTGTCATCTTCTGCAACTTGATCCGAGTGACTGACAGCACTACATTTCAAGAAGGCAGATGTCAATAAACTCAGAGAACTGGTAGGGAAGATCTCATAGGAGGCACATCTCAGGGAAAAACAAGTTATGGAAAGCTATCATTCAAGAAATGCTAATAAACCAAGGCCAACCTATGGCATTTTAGGGAAAAGTAATGAAATTCAGCAGAAGTCAGCTAATTCACAACCTTTAAGCTCTCAAGCATACGAGAGAGAGATATCTATAAATCAGAAACTAGGACAGCTGGCTGAGGACCTAGCACAATATTCTATTCATGGGAGAGAGTGTGTGTAGGGAGTCTATGCAGTTTGTAAAGACAAAATGGGCAATGCCCCTAGCAAAACTTACCAAAAATAAAAGAAATTTTACAACTATGGTGCTGAGGGAAAAACAAAGGGAAGTTTGGACCAGTACTCAATGATGGGAGTGTGCTATTAGCAGAGAATGTTAAGGAAATGGAAAACTTTAATGCTCTTTTTTTCCCTCCCCTTTTCATAAATCTTTACTAAAAAAGTCAACAGCAACCAGACAGTGCAATTATTTAGGGGGTAAAATTTCAGCCTAAAATATGCAAAACGTGCCTAGAGAGTAACCAGTTATGTTAGATGTCTTCCTGAGCCACTTCTAAGAGTCTTAAAGAGAGGTTGAAGTACTAGCTGCAGATGTCGCATAGCTTGAATTTATTTATTTTATCTAATTTTTTTGCAAGGCCTTTAGCAGTACTTCCTATAATATCCTCATGAACAGGCTAGTGAACTGTGTTCTAAATGAAACTGCTGTGGGAAGGGGCAGGAGGTCAAGTCTGGTTGGATAATTGTACCCGCAAGGTAATTCCATCATAACCTATCAAAATATGTGTGTTTTGCAAGGAATTCTGTGGGCCTTGGTCTCATATCAAGTTTTATTTTATGTTTTCAATGAAGGCATACAAGATAGAATATGAAATATGAGTAGGAATCTTGCAGATGGAGCAAGGAAGGACTTCAGATGTTATAGATACTAAAAAAACACCAGAATTTAAAATTATGTATTTAGAGAAGTCATCTAAAATGGATGAAATACAACAGTACAAAGTGCTTACACAGAAATACTCATATGTACTTGCAAAACTGTCTAAGTATCAGTTCAGAAAAGACCAGGCACTATGGTGGCACAAGCTGAGCATGAATGGCAAAGCCATTGGGATGTCTAAAGGGTCTTAAAGACCACTGAAAGAGTCTGTGTGGGCCAATCCCCATAGCTAAAGGTTCACCTGGAAGACCATGACCTATTTACTGCGCTGTACTTCAAGAAAGAGATGAAAGAATTGTCAGAGGAGAGGGGCAAAAATTGACAGAGATCCAGAAAACATGAGGGAAGACTGTGAGGAATGTGGGAGGTTTATTCTGAAGAAGTAACAACCAAAAGGAAGGAAGGTTAACAGTCTTCAACTAAAAAGCTGGTGCAAACAATAAGGAACTAATATGTTCTTGGTGGAAAGATCAGGAAGAATAAAACATGAAGAAGCATAAACCAAACATCTTGGGAGATTGAGATTAGACATTGGACAAAACTTCAATATCAGTGATAAGATACTGCAGGTCAGGATGACACAATTGTAATTTGGTCTTGGGATAGAACGGTGGAGTTAATGACTTCTCCAGATTCCCTCCAGTGAAAGCCTGTCTCTCAATGAGTCAATAACTGCCAATATCTGTATGGATTTGTTTTGGGAGGAGAAGTCCCTTATGGCAGGTTCCACAGCGAAGAGCCAAAGATGGGAACTGAACAGCTCCAGGTCTCAGAGAAGTCTTCTCCAGGATCACACAGTCCGTCCTCCTCTCTCCTTGCTGTAAGGCCTTTCTCTTCTCTTTGCCATCTCTGTAGACTATTATGGAGACAGCCATATTCCAGCCCCCGCTAATCCGTCTAGATGTCAGTTTTACATCTCATCTTCTTACCACTGTAGCCCATTTTCTCTCTTGAAAGTCCCTGCAAACCTGTTTGTCACTTCTGCCTTCCACTCAGGCAGTTCTTCAGTCCCAGAAGGCAACTGCCACTGGGAGGGTCCCGCTGCACTCAGTTCCCCTGCTGCGTGGCAGATCAGTCTGCAACCAGCAGCATCCTGCTCAGTCCTCTCAGGGTACGATCACTGTCAACAGCACCGAAATGCAAATCTGCTCCTGGTTTCTACTGGGCACGTTCAAAATGGGATTGCCAAGAGCCAGAAGTGAATACTTCAAACCAAAACGGGAGAAAAAAGCAAATCCCTGACTCGAAGGTAATGCTTCACTTGGAATTAAAGTCTTAGGTCCAGAGCACAGAAGCTTCAAAGCTTCTTTAAAAACAAACAAACAAACAAACACCCCACCAACCAACAGTAAAACGACAAAGTAAACTCCAAGTCCTGTTCTCAGCAAATAGTCAACTATTCCTGTTGACACTTAAAATATAGTGTAAGAACTTCAATACTGAGTCAAAACCAAGGTCCATCTAGCCCAAGAGCTTGATTCAAACAGTGGTCAATAACAGATGCTGATGGGAAAAAAGAGAAAGAATGGTGTCATACTTCTCCCGAATACACACAAGGCTCCAACAAGTAGTAGGTCAGGGACTTGACTTCTGCAACAACAAAACCAACTAAAGCCAGGAGCTCAGGAAGATCAAGGCTAAAATGTTAAAGTCTGGAAACATTATTAACTAAACTCGAGGTCTCATGTCAATGGCACACGCTGGGCAGACTTGACTGTTTACATTGCTCCACTACAATCTTGAGGACAACCTGAGAGGTTGATGCAGTGAGTGAGTGATCCAAGGAGACCACATTAGTGCAGTGGCATAGCACAACTATGCTGTTTCCAGATGTAATGTTCTTAAAGTGAGAGATGCTGAAAATTGTCTAATGAATGTTTCCTTCTGGTTTTGGTCATACTTCAAGAACTGTCTTTAAAATGACACAATTATGAGAAAGTTCTAAGCACATATCTTGACATAAATCCTCTTTTAAAATAGAACATTATGCCTCAGAACTTGTTTTGTCATAAAACCAGAAATACGCCACAAAACATATGCTAAAAAATAATATTGACTTAAGTCTCATCACATGTGGCTCACAGCCATCAGAGACTGACATATTGGCACAAATTAGAGCAGGTAGGAATTCATTGACCCAGGAAAATGCACTGAGGTGAGCAGAATGATCTTTGAATGCAGCAACCTTCAAGAAAGGTCTCCAGGGACTGTGCAGAAGCGACTGTAAAGTCATGCTGTCAGCTTCATCATGGATTGCAGTGGGAGTCAGGAAACACACAGCTGAGGATTGTAGACAGCAGTACCTGCAGATAGGATGAGTCTCAGGGAAGAAACATGTCTGTTTAGGATACATGCAGAGTTGTTTAGAAACGTTGCATATGCCACCACAAATTTATGAACACGTTGGCACTGGCTAGTTGAGTTAAGATCTCCAAAGAGCACATAATGCATATATGTACACACACTAAGGCAGGAACCACTTTCAGTAACCAAGTAATTCTGTCACCAGACAGCCTAAAACTATTCAAAGGCACCATTTCTAGCCAAGACCAACAGATCTGAAATATTTTTTCAATCTCTAGGCAAATGAATTTTCAGGATATGACAAGCCAAAAAGTCTTTAGGAAACTCTCCAAGCAGATGATCTCATTTTTCTTTAGCCATCATCTCTCTTAAACACCTTGACCAGTTTCCTACAACTCTTCCAAAAAATCTGTCCCAGAATAGGATTATGCCTGTGAAATTGTAGGTGGATAAGGCTAATTTTGGCAAAGAGAGGAATAGGAATAAAATCAAGTCTATAATGGAAACTTAAGGACATCTGCAGTTTACTGGATACTGTTCAGTGGGATCTATATAATGCATGATATTTCCATTGTAGCAAAAATATAAAGTGCTTTTAACTGTCACCAAGGGAAAAGACCACTTCCTCCGTATCAAGTCCTACCTGTGAGACAAAAAGACCAGTCAGGTCATGCAAGTATTTTTGCTTCCTCCCACTAAAATGTTTATAGGATCCAGATTAATTTCCTAAAGCTTTGGCTTGGGGATCTGTGCAGTGTATTACACCATGCTGGCAGTGCAGAATTATGACAATTTCTGACTGCAGATGTGCTTCTACCACAGAGCTTATTAAAACTGCAGCATGGCATTGACATACTGAACTAGTATTAAATGAACCATCCCAGGTACCACTAACACCATGGCACTGCCACTACAGAACTCAGCACACCAGCAAAACCCCCTGCAAAGCAGAACACAGTCAATGGCCAGCTACTGTTGGCAGGCCGTGCTGAACACTGTCTTCCTGGGATAATGACACTAATTGGATCCGAGCTGTCTCGTTTAATGGGAGTTCAGGTTAGTCAGAACTCTAAATCATGTGAAGGTCCAGTAGTGTGGTGGTTTAATGAAAATATTCTGTGTGGTTGTAAGATCTTCCTCTAGATACTTACTAGCCAATAGCTCCTCCAATTCACATTGATGCCTAGTTTGGGAAAACATAGCACACACCGTTTTTACTGAAATCTGGAAATTTTCTGGGTTGAATATTGTTAAGGAAAAACTACTCTAGGGACCTTACATAAGCCTTCTCAGATTCCTGTGACAGGTAGAGGTTCTTTCTAGGTCCTTGTAAAACTCACTTAATCAAAATACCTGTAGGGAATGGGAAAGGGCTATATAGGCTGCAGATCAGAGAGCACATTTCCACCCAATGTGGAACTGAGCTGTCATCTGCAGATTCTACACACAGAATTACATATCATTCTCAAAGTTACTTTAGGTCTGTTAAACCCCATCCCACTCCTGACCCACACCCATGCCACTTATTTCTGATCACCAAATGTCCTCCCAGCACAACCACCTCAACTGGGGACAACACCATTGTGCCTTTCAGCCAGAAAGTTCTTCCTATTGACCTCTGCAGTACTGGTTGGAAATGCAGAGGAAAAAACATCAACACTGATTCAGTGGACCAAATAAAAGCCATTCTAAAAGCTGCCAAGTTAGTTCATCTCCAGGATCTATCAACTTCAGCCTGGTGCTCAGACCAGCACGGAGATCTGAAAACCTGGTCCTGATCGTAACACGACAGGGATTGCTCGTCAGAAATACAACAACTGGACAGCAGTGAAGAAGGAAAAGGGTGAGCAGAGGAGAGCTATGAAGCCATAATAACTACCCAAACCCAAGATGTGCTCAAACTTAAGCCATTAGATGCCATCTTCCTGAATTTTGCTCCCTGGTAGCATAACCTCAGCCTGCTTAAAATGGCTTCTGTCCACAATACGGGCTACAATATGGAACTAAGTATGTCAGTGGGCAAAGTACAGCCTCAAAAGACATTGGGCAGTTTGCCAAAGGTTAAAAGTGTCAAGAATATCTAGTAAGTCAACAACCTTGGACACGGAACCTCTTACATTCAGTCTGTTTAGCAGCAACTCCAACTTCAGCCTGAGCACAGACCACTGGGGAGCATCTAACTCCAGATGTTTTTCCTGCTCCCTCAGGAAATGAGAAATGTACAGTTATTCCTTGAAAATTTTTGGTCAAGTGACTTGTCAGTGAAGCATGAGCTTTGCAACACCATGACTATTCATCTAGGCCCCTCCATACACAAAACTTCAGTTTCTGTTGACATGTGGCATGGGAAAATCCAGCTCAAGCAGCTGAAGTTTGGCAAAATTATAAACAAGCAGAAACAAGCCTTCTAATGGAGACTGTTAGACAGCATTAGCTATTGGTCCACTGTCATCCTCACAGACAGAGAATGATTTAATCTGTCAATTATGTGAGCACTAGGGGTGATGAATAGGTCTTTGTATTCATTCACAGCAAGTACATACCGAGAATGGCATACAATATGGGTTGAATTTTGTATCTGGTAGTCCACTGGATCTCTAAAGACCTGGGAATTTGCACAGCCCAACTATCCAAAGCAATGCCACAAAAGATACCACCCATGTTGGGAAAGAGGGATTCCCAAGGTGGCTGATCAGTGCCCTTCCTCCCCAACTTCACTTGTCCATCATTCCCTATGCAACTTAAAAGTCCCATGTCAACAAAGTTGCCCAGAATTTTGCCTGAGTTTTAGCCATTCCAGATGGCCACACTTATAATCAGGGTGGCACAGAGATATGAGTGCAGCTTGCCCATGATTCCAACATCTGGTAGCACAGCAGCCACAGGGCTCCTCTGCAGAGCTATGCCACTTAGCCCTGCCAGGCCACACTAGCAGCCCAGCCTTTTTTGGGTGACTGCACTCCCAGAGTGCTGTCAGCGCAAGGAGCAGAGCAGGGACACAGGGCTGCCCAAGCCAAGTGATTCCTTTGCAGAACGGCTTCTCCAGACTTTATCAGTGAGTGCAGTTCTCTGACTCCTTTTGTTGCTGCAGCAGCACAAACAGACAGGGACAGGGCCAGCAATTCATGTCATGTTTTTACCTGATATAGTTGAGAGCAGAGTATGCTGTATCACAAGCCTTTAAAAAAGCCTTTAAATAGAGCTCTGCCAAGTGGACATAGCGGTCCATTGCTTCCCAGCAGCCACCTGGGCTGGAAACTGGCTGAAACAGAGCCACAGCAGGACAAGAACCACGTGTGCCATCTGATCAAGGTCATTTATTAATTAATCCTTGGGAAGACAGCGGCAACTAGTCCTAAGCCAAAGTCTTTCTTCATTGCCATTAGATAAAAATGTTAGTGCATGTCAATTCCAGCAAAACGAGATGATTGTAAAGCTTCCAAGGATATTTCCAAATTCCAGCTAAAAACTCTCTGAAAAGTCTCAGTTTGATACAGATTACTATGTACTACCCTACAACCCTTCCTCCCAGGACAGGTGCAGCTTCTGAACTCACCTCTGTTGTAACTAGAGTGAAAAACTGGAGTCTATCACTGGCCACACTTCAACACATCCCATTACATTTTGGCATCACCCACAAAGATTATTTCTATGACTCAGATGAATATGGCCTATTTATTTTTCTCTTATTCTTGTGATCAGTTATTTCTTAGCACTTAATCCCAGTGTGGATAAGTTGCTCAGACTTTCTGAGCTCAGTCAGATCATAAACAAGACAAATGATGTCTTTCCTGTCTTTTCACTTCCTGAGGTGCCCTTGAACATACATACTCTTAAGGGTGAGCTCATCTTGGGAGGAGACACAGCAGAGAGGAGATCTGTGTGGGCAGCTGAGGTTGGTGGTATAGGATTTGGAAGGACGTGCTTGGGAATTGATGTATGATGGCCACAGCATGAAGGCTTGACTCCGTGCTGTGCTGCTGGGGTGACCTGCCCCAGCAGAGCATAGTACTACCAGTGGCCATAACCAGAGAAAGTAGGGGAATTTTTCCCTCTCCTATTTCCCTGCAGGTCAGACCTATGTTTCTGGAGAGCACCCTTCTTAACCCTCAGTGAGCAGCTGAACCTAGGGCCCCCATCAATCTCTACATGGGAGCATCATGAAAGGTTTGAATGGTGGTGTTCATCACTACCAGAAAGCAAACTAAATCCCCAGGCACATGACTGTCAGGGTTGGCTCCTAACTTTTATCTTATCTGGCGACTGCAAAAGAAATTGTGGAAGATCTGGCAAGCCATGAACTATGAGTAGGTGCTTAAATCCATCCCTGTTCAATGAAATAATAGGAATGAAGTGCTTAGAGCTAAGTGTGTGCTAAAGTGCTCCACTGTAAGGCATAAACCTTGAACTGAGACAGATTTCAGAAAAGGGGTCCACTGTCCACTGAGAGCAAAGCCAGCTACATTTGGGGACCACCAGACCAGAGATCAAGTTAAACCAGGACACTACATAGGTTAGCATTTGCCATTTAAATGAAGCAGAGAAAGACAATGCAGTTCCATACCTGTAAAGATGCAAGTCCCTTCAGGCAGTTAATAGGTTCATTGAACAGCCATCAATCCAGAAAATTAGAGAGAAGGTACCAGCTTCTCAGTCTGTTGTGTGTTCTCTCCTTTTGAGAGACGACCCCCAGAAGTCATGCATGATTTTCATAAGGTGAGATAATAAGCTGTCAGTCACAGGAAGCCTAGAGTGAACCACACAAAAAATAATCATGGTCTGAAAACAAGAAACATGCCAAACAGCACAAGCAATTTCTTTCTTTAAAAATAAAATAAGGGAGTGCTTTAAACAAGCTAGCTTTTGCTTACAAGTAATATTCTAGCCATCAACAAAACAGGAGGAAAGTATCTATTTGTGTGATTCCTGAGTGAACAAGACATAGTACATCTATGTTTTATTCCATATATCATATACATGTTTTGACTCTCAAAAAATATACTTACTCACATATTTACTTTCACAAGTGACAGGGAAGGCTTAGATGGCTATGGAATGCTATAAGCACAGGACTCATTTTGAACAGAAAGCATGTGAGATAACTTGTGTAACCCATGGCCATTGCCAGGTCACCACATGGGCTATGCTGACAGGATGGGATGTGGGTCTGACTCTGTGGGCAGAGAGAGCCTGGCCCCGCTGCAACATCACTGGGGCAGAGGCTGATGGGCTCAGGGGTTGGCATGGGCTACTGATTCTTGGGAAGGTGGAGCAGGGGTCTGAGCATGACATCAGGGCCCCTTAGTGCCTCCAGGGCCCTGGCAGGATGGCCCAAATGCCAAAGACATCCCAGGGCTGTCTAAGGACACATGAGTTAGGGGCAGGTTGTGCAGATACAGCTATCCCCAACTGATCTGGGGCAAATCCAGCAGTTCTGGCAAGGGGAGGATGTAAACTCCATTACCCTGATCCATATGGTGGAGTTGCCCCAAGCAAGGCTGACACTGTTAGCCACGAAGCACCTCCATTCCTAGCTATGGGGCAAACCAGATTTTTTATGGCCAGGAGCACCAGCAGAAGAAAGGATCAACTTGAGCCAAGCAGTGTCATCCTCCTTTGCTCCACTCTCACCCTACTCTGGGGCTGTCCATGACAGCACTTCCCAAAGCAGTAGAGGAGCAGGTTGGAAACATGAGGCTATCGCTGCCTTCTCAGCACATTATTTGCCTTGAGGAGGACGAGACACTCAGATGGAATACCCTGCATGAGGCCTTCATTTATTTTGTTTGTTTGGTTGGTTTTGGTTTTTTTTTGTTTTTTTTTTCCCAGCAGAGAAAGTCAAAAAATAGTCAGCAAGTGACAGTTTGGGTTGCTGGGCTTTAGTGGCTTTTAATTTTCTCCCCTTGGTGATTTGTGCCAACTGTTACTTCATGCATATGGAACACACAACTTTCAGACTTTTCTCACTGGTATGAAGTAAGAGTTTGGCACATGCTGAAAACAACAAGCAGAAATTTACTTGCTCTCTCCCATCTTTAATGTCAATACCCGCCAGTAATTATTTGGAGAATTAAACATGTAAGTCATCTTGCCGTCACCTTAATTCTCCACATTAAAAAGGGATTATATAACAAATTAGGCTGATTTAGTCTATTTTCTAGGGACTTACCCACGGGTTCACTCTTTTTTATTAAATTAGCAAAGAAATATTTGGCTTTCAGACATATTGTGAAATCCTTTCCAAGCTGAGACCACCAGTGCTAGGAATTGCTGAGGTGCTTAAACTGCTCTGGAATCACCTCCTTGGAATTTACAGAGCCTGAACTCCAGCTGGCCCACCGGGAAGCGAAAATACACGGGTAGTCACTTGTAATCTGATCTTCCAACATTCACCTTCCAGTTTAGAAAAAGCAATCCCCCAATTCACCGGGGTCACACAGTCTTCAGACTCTTTTCTGTGCTCGTTTAAATATAACCCAGGATTCAGATCTGAGCTGTGTGACAACAGAGTCTCTGCTAATTCTCCCTCTAGTGATGGCTTAGCGGGCAGCAGCAGTTGCAAAGCACAGCTAGATGCCTTTCTGCCAGCTGTGCAAGAACATCTACATCACCTTCAGTGGTGAGGATGTCTGCTGACCAGAAGGGTACGTTGCAAAGACACAGCACATCTTATTCCTCATCAGCTGACTGTATGTTGGAGAACTAATTCTTCTTTCACAAACAATTACCCAGAATGAAGTCTGCTGATTGCCAGTCATCTGAAGGCCTGATGCAATGCCCACTGAAGCCAAAGGCTGTTTTTCTTCTGAGTTTATTGGCTTTGAATTGTTGCCTTATGATCCTTTGAGTATTTCAAGCTTTAGGGTCAAATCCTCTTACTTTCTGCATTCTTTGCATTCAGCTGTAACAAGTCCATGTCTTCACCACAAAGATAGTTGTGATGGCAAACAGATCTGTGAATCAGTACAGAAACAAACATGTACTCCTGTTTTTTCCCTTTCCTTTCTCCAACTTCTCCCTCGAGAGTATAAACCCAGCTGCTCCAGATAGGCCATTCATTGGAATTGCAACTTACTGATTTTAAGCAATAATTTCAGGTTTCTTTAAAAAAAAAAAAAAAAAAAAAAGTTGCTTATCTATTTAAAGAAAAATGCCTGATAAAAACAGAAAATATATATTATAAATAATATATATAAATACTACATATTCTGATTTTTGCAATACCAGACAGTAAGTCAGACCTCCTGTACACACCTTCTCATTAGTTTGAGCTGCATGCCTTTAAAGCTGTTCCTGAAACGCTTGTGAAAGGTGTTGGCTTGAAATATGGGACAATTGAGTTCACCCATTTACGTGCATCACTTTTACAGCAGAGGCAGGGCAGGGATGCCTGTCCTCTCTGTGCTTGCAGCACTTGCCTGAAGAAGTACTAAAGGGCCAGTTGCTGATGAGAGCTGTGAGTGCTGCCCACCATCAGGGTTCTCACATAGCAGATGTGCACTCCTGGGCACCTCACCAGGGACTTCAAAGGGTGCTGAGGTGACCACAGCTTTTGGTCACCATTGGTGGCACCTGTGCTCTGTTAAGGATCCACTCCCCATTCAGCAGATATATCAGAATCTGAAGAGAGAAGAGAATGTAATCCTTCCTTTTCAGAGTTCCTGATACTTAACTGATTATGACAAATAAATGTTCTGGTTAGATCTGGCCTATAACACAGACAACTGATCTTGACTGGTAAGGTTTGGAAATGACCACAGTGGGTCTAAGAAAACTCATTCCTCCTAGTTTTGATTTCTGTCATTCTCTGCTGTGTATCTTTTTTGCCCATGCGATCACATCATGACTTGTTAAACATATTACTTTGAGAAAGCTCAGTTAAGGAAAATTCAATATAAAACCACAATTTTTTCCAGTAGCCTCATGGTCTACCACAGTTATAAAGTAATGATGTTTATCCAGCTGCACAAATTATCAGTAATCATCAAGTGGCATTGAAATTTCCCTTTAAAATTTTTTTGTGAGGGGTGCTTTTTTTTATTTTATAAAAATCCGATTCTGTCAGATGTTTATTCTTACTCCCAACAGCCTCTGACTTAAGAACAGCTAAACATACTGTACCATACCTCAATAAACATAAAAGTAATAAAGTTACCCAAAGAGGAATTAATTGATCCTAAAACTGCATGCAATTATTGGACAACTAAGTAATATTTCACGTGAAGTTGTTCATAGTAAGCAAAAATTATGTGCAAAACTGCAATCTGAGATTGAAACTCTGTACTTCTTAAGGAGTGGTAGCTTACAAGCAGATAGGCTGGATAAATAAAATGAAAAAAAACCCAGACTTCAAGTGACAAACCACGTGGGTAGCAACAGTGGTTCCTGCTGCCTTTGGAGCTCTTCACACCCAGAAATGAAAGAATTTGCAGTAATTGTCCTTCCAATCATGCTATTACATGCAGTGTGAAAATAGCATATTTCAAAATCCCTCCCATCAAAAACTAAAAGCTTCTACCCACTCTGACTGGACACAGAAAATAAAGAGGCTATCATAAAAAAATGGACAGGGATAAAGAATCTACGTCTACAGAAAGGATTTCTACATATATCAAAGTACTGACTCACTATTTTGATAATGCAAATTTTTCACCTCATTTTCTTCCAGTTTTTCAGGATTTTACAATGCTGATTTAAACATCTCCAATTCTGCAGCCTGGTTTAGTGTGATCTATATGTAACATGTCCCAGCAGTGATGTGAACTACATGTTCCCCTTTCCAATACACACAGGTTCAGTCCAAATTGCAGCGGCCTGTACTTTTCCATCTAGTACTTTTGCCTTGGTCACCAGTGTCAGGCAGTATCATAACAGTTAAACGTAATACTGCTAATATTACATTAAAAATGTCTCCTCTTCCATAAAATGTGGTATTCCTGTAAAAGTGACACCCTCCTGGAATACTGACGATGCAAATGAATGCCAGGCAATCATTGGCATCTTTTGTAGAAAATTTTTGACCTTCAATTTTAGACCAGCAGCATGGACAGAGTGGTATTGCATTGGCAAGCCCACACACTTGCCCAAAATAATTTCAGCCCTTCCCCTTGGTGCAGTTACATGGGATTCAAAACATCACAGACAACTTCTGACCTCTCTGAGCAGTGATCACCCCCAATTATGGCATTCTGCACACTGGAAAAAGAAACAAAGAAAACTAAGCTAAAGAAAACTGGTTTTATAAAATATACCCAAACCCAGACAAGCAAACAAAGCAAATCATGCATTAATTATCCACTTGAATGTCTTTTCTGTAATATTTTGCTTTAAGAAAAGAGAGGACAGGAGTTGGAAATGAAAAAAACCCAACATCCTAGAGTGCTGACGTAGGTATTGCTCAGTGAGGGATGTACTCAGAGAGGTTTCATGAAAGTTCCTTGCATTGTCCCTGCTGGCAGCAAGCAGAACTTGTCTTGCAGGACTTCTGGGCTTGGGTCTACAGGATTGCTACGAAGCGCTGGAGCGAGGCGTGTAGGAAGAATAGAAAAACAACCTGAGAGTACATAGAAATGAAACTAAAGAGAATGACAAGAAGATTTTAAAAGCAAGATGTCAAGAAGAAGACAGGGCAGTGAAAAATGGAAGTAGGAAACCCTGTCAAACCCATAAAGTGCTGAAAGATTCCTTCAAGTGTCTCCTCCAAAGCAAAATATTCCTATTGCTTCTCTTCATTGACAATGACATTTCCATGGGGTCTGGAACCTGATTGGGCATGTCTAATTTACAGAAGCTTAAACAATTTATTTCCTGTAACATCACACGAACAATGATGTACTATGGATTTTAGATGAGTACTTCATTTTTCCACGGAATTTCAATAGTCATGCCAGCAGAATACTTGTCTTTACATTCACATACAATATTTTATCCCAAAGAACAATAGAAACTGTAATCAGATTGCATCACTTTATATTGTTACAAACTGCAATTAATCTGCTCAGACTGAAAAGCCATATGAGTTTTTGACTGAAAGGCATGTCATTAAGTTTCTCAGTTGTTTACATATAATGCACCATGACAGGAATTTGTGAGGAGATGAGAGAAAATGAGCTATTTGACATTAACTGTTTGGAATCCTCTCTGTGGCTGTTTGCAGTCTGCAGTAGATTGGCAGGGCTGATTACATGGGTAAGTGTGGGATTTATTGGAGGATTTCTCATATTGACTTGTTCTTTAAGGAACACTTGATGAAAACTGACGGTGTCTTTGGTTATTCAGGTCTAGTGAGGAAGTGAGAACATAATCTGTTTATGACAAGAATAAACAATAAATCTAAAAAATGGAAATACATTAAGCAGGGCAGGTAAAAAGTAATGCGATTCACACCTCCTGTGTGAAACATGGAAGTTACTTCCTCCAGTCCCTTCACAGTGGGATGCCAAGACGGATGACGGAGTCCTGCAGAATGTCCAGTCACAAATGATCAGCTGGGCACCACGGGGTCTCAGTGGTGATCACAGGAGAAGCTGTGCAGAAAGACAGTGAAGAGAAGATCAGCATTAGTCAAGCACAGATCTGCCACTGTGCCTGCACAGTGACTAGTGGATGTTAGCTCGGATGGAGAGAGTCAAGGTGAGCATAGGCTCTGGGCTCTGTGCTCAGGCCTGGGCTCTAGGCAGGTCTATCCCATTTAGCAAACTTCCTTCAGCTGTGCAATTTTATTTTGGTACCTTAGGCTAGATAGTTACTTAGTTAGAAAGCAAGGGGAGAAGAAAATCTCTCTTCAAAAGCCAAAAATAATTAGATTGAAAACATGAACGATGAAAGTTCAAAAAACACAAAGCAATTAAAAAGATCCAAGTATTTATTTATCTGTTTATTTTAAACTTCGTATTTGGTAACTTTCAGACAGCCTTCCGAACTGGGGCAGAATTAGAAGTTTGGGAATGAGATTTTTGAATGTCTGAGATATGTTTTGGGTCAAAAATGAATGATGGTCTTCTATGCCAACTTAGGACACCTAAAATAAATAGCATCAGGGATCAGAGGGCAGGTATCGAGCATTTGCTGTCATTTTACAAAGTTTTAAACTTACTTCTTGACTTCTTGAGAACCCCATCATCATCATCAGGCACTTTTAAAATCTTCATTTAAAACCTTTTCTGTGTCAGAGAATAATCATTTTCCTTTAGAGACGAACGCCCCCTCCCCATCATCTGGGAAAGTGTGTTTGATGATGGGAAAGGAGGAAAATTCATTAGACTAAGCAAGAAGGCAACCGGAAAACCTGAGATCATTCTCGAAAAAATTATTATGCTCATGGAAAACCAGGTGAAATTTAGGGCATCAAATGAATCCATTTTTGAAGAGGAAGAATTTCTGTTGCTGGTGTTAAAAAGACAAGTCTTGAGACAGATGTCGTAATTTCTTCCACTGGAAAAGAGATGGTGCTGAGCAGTGGTGAGAGCAGTAACGTTTGGTGAGTTGCACTCTAGAAAGTTTTGTGACTGCTGTTGAGCACAGAATGATGTTGTGATGTCTCTGCCTATCCCAGCAACCCATCACACACCTCCAACTTGGTGGTGGCCTGTGCCCAGTAGCTTTGCTGTGAGACTGAACCAGCTGTTGGCATGCTCAGGGACTTGCTCAAGACACAACCACTGCCTGCCTTCACCTGGGAACCCTCCTGGTGCAGGGGCTGCAGGGTGAAAATTTGCCTTATTTACTTCCATCAGTTGTATGGAGAACTGAATTAGTGACTGGATTTTTTCATGGATTTGCTTTTATTGAGAACTATTGACTCACAGCATATATTGCTCACCATCCTCATCAAATGCACTCCCAAAGTAATTATCTTTTTAGTTCTTGCTGTCTTCTCCCTTTTCACTATGTATTTGAAATGGCTGAAATCCAATGGCTTCTGAAAACATAACCTCTAAAATAGTGTGTTCTTAAAAACAAATTAAAAAAAAAAATTCCCCTGTCAAACTAAAACCACTTGGATTGTACACGATACCATGAGAAAGCCCCTCTCTAGATAGTCCCTCTAGCGAAAATACTGATGGAAGGAAACAGAGTACATTGAAGAAATCTATCCTGTGTTAATTGTATTGGGTTTTTTTCCCCTTAGGAAAGAGTGTTGGGTATGTGGCAGAACACAAATTGCTGACAATTAAAATGTACTGCAGAACTGGAATCTTGTTAGTCTCTGCTTAATGTTTAGCCTTTCACTCAGAGGCTGGGAAGAGATGGCAGTTCTTGTAGGAAACACCATGTCTCTGCCAGGATGTGCATGAGGGGAGTGATCAGTCTGCATGCAGCACACACACATGTACTCATGCATGACAAGGCAAGAACACGTTTGTGGGGTACAAACATACCAGCAGCTGCTGCAGCAGTCTGAGGTGCTGCTGTTGATACTTTCAAGCTCCTTTCTATGCTATGGAAATGCAAATGAGAATACAACCTCCATGAAATTCTGTATTTTGAATATAACTGACACAGGGATTCTTGTCCAAATTAAACTACATCTGCCTCTTTGTTAGTGGCACTTACCCAGCTAGATAATGAGAAGACATCTTCTTGTTCTTCAGTTCTAAAAAGCTGCTATAAGTACATAATGTGGTTAACAAAAGACATCCACAGCTAAACTTAATTCTAGAAGTTGTCAGTCTCAATTTTGAAATGCTCTGTGACATATCAGAGTCCTAGTCATGCCATAGTATGAATTATGGGCATCACTGGCCATGTTCCCACATAAAGAAAATAAAATACCAGAGCTGTTCCTCGAATTTTGCTTTTCAGCAGAGAATACTGATGTAAACAGCAATCCATCAACTTATCCACTGCATCCTAGAGCATTACCATTGCGATGAAGAACCAAGAGACAGCTTTGTCCCCAGAGGATCCCTCAAGAACAGGGTGTAGCCCAGAGCATTCACTTTGATCCATCCCACTACCATTTGCTTGAAGCTTTTTCCTGCAGACCAAGTTACAGCTGAGGAACTGGAGGCTTTGAAAATTTGGGTCAGAGAATGCATGAAAAAGCCTTTTCACAGGAACTAATCTCTTGCCCTGGTCCGAAGTATCATGAAAAGTTCAAAAGGATCATCTGCCAGTGCTGGATAGGATAAATACCAGCAGTTATTAGTTTCATAAGTCGGCAAATATTTTCTTGTCTCGCAGAATCAGGAAGTTCATAGCTGTCAGGTTCCCCATAAAATCTGACATACAGTCATGAAATACACTGCATTCATCATTGACTCCAGCCTAGTCATGAGTTAGATACTCACACTAGCCTCATCCTCAAACATGATAGCTAATGTAGTTCCATTGCCAGCTGTAGGATCTGACTAAGAATCACAGAATAATTCAGGCTGGAAGGGACCTCCACAGGTTATTTGGGACTATTACTTGCTCACAGTAGGGCCCACTGAGGTCACATTTGTTCAGGGCTTTGTCCAGTCAAAATCTGATTATCTCCAAGGCTGGAGATCCTGCAGAGTCTCTGGTCTCTGAGTCCAGTGCTACATCACTGTCCCAGTGAGAAAAAAAAAATCCTAATGATGAATGAGAATTTCCCACATTGTGCTTGGTGCTTCTTGTCTTGTCCTGTCACTGTGTTCCTCTTAGAAGAATCTGGATTCAACTTTGAACATGAGCCAGTTTCTCTAGCTGCTTCCGAGTCTTGTCATATTTTCCAGTCTCAGACAAATTACTGTGTCTCTAAAACATTTGGTGAAGGTGACCAGGTTCCTCCTTACCACCACCCTCATTCATGATTTGCAGTCGTCCTCCATCCTGCATTGGAGCCACACTCACTTCATTACCTAGACCAGTGAGTGAGTTCAACGTTGAAACAGAGGCCGTGTCTTCTTTCAAAGAAGTCAGACAGTCAGCAGTGCTCTACAATGAGGCAAGCCTTCTGAAACAAATGCAAGTGCCCAGTCCTTTGGGTAGCAGGATCCAAAGTTCCTCAAGCCAGAAGGCTCAGGCCAAAGTTAATTAAGCCCTTCAAGCAGAAGACAGCAAATTGTTTTCTTGGTATTTTTTCTTCCAGGCATTTAAAATTCACTCTTTCCTCTCTTGCCCTCTCTGTAAACTTTTCCTCACCCTGTATTTCCTAGGCAGTTCATGTGTGTGGAAGTCATTGCTGCAGTGCCATATTCCTTCTTTGAATCTGCCTCAGATCAAGGCAAAAGAGCATGGCTGAAAGGTTATTCTGCACCACATTAGATCAAAACATACAAGAGCTCTTATATTTTCTTGTCTTTCAGCATAATATAAGGCTCTTATCTATTTCATCCTTACAAAGAACATATATAAATGCAGCGAAAGAAAAGCAAGCCCAGCAGTTTGAAAGAACCACAAAACATTCTTGCCTTCTGCTTATTGACAGTCCAGTCATGATCAGGTTTTTATGTACACAACAGGGAATTTATATGTATCATGAACATTTATCTATGGTGAAGTTAGTAGGATGGAATTTGTGTGTCCTAAGGTAAAAAACTATTGCAGTTATCTGTTCTGAGACTGAAGTGTCATGTCGAACAAGTTCAGGCCTAATGAAGACATCAACCCACTTGAGATAAGCAATACCTACCCAAAGGGCTGCTACTAGTCACTGTATCACAGGCTTGTTTTGTATCTCTGAGCCACTAAGATTATGTTCATTTACTCTAGTACATTTTACACAGTGATTTCATGTTTTTAAAATATTTTTTCAATATCTGAAAGTAGAATTTTCTATTCTCTAGTTTTCAGAACTAGCCTAACTTATATTTTGGTCCCAGAATGGTAGGGCTTATTTATTTTCTATCCTATCATTAGAAAAAGAATTGAAAAATTATTTTATTTCATCGTTTCTAGCAGCCAGGAATTAATGGCAGTAATCAATCAGCTCATTATTATTGGAAATAACAAGTTTGACTATAAGACAAAGCCTTATAGTCTTGAGGATGCTCCCACGAAGCAAGAACCCTGGAAAGAATTTGGGTGGCTTAGTGAGATTTCCAGATGGCTCTGGGGAGTAGATATTAAGGAAACTCTTCAACCTTTTGAAAGAACATTGCACGTTCTCCTTTTTTCTCCTCACAGTCCCAATCTGTGAGGTTTCATGATTAAAGTCTCAGCTCACCCCACATTGTAAGGGAATCACATGCCACTCTACACTGACATCAAGACCCCATTTCACACAGAGTTTTTTGGCTGGTGGCTGGATGGAGACACAGGGGTAAAGCAACGTTCACACAGCATTGCAAAAATCTAGTCTGAAGTTTTTCACACTTCAGCAAAGCCCGAGGCAATTTATGTTTTTTTCTGAACACTCTTGAGTTTAGAATCTTAATCTGGAAAGTACATGAAAACCCACAGGACCCAAAACATCTGCTCACCATAACTAACCATTGCAAAGCTCACAAAGGATTGAGGATTGCAAGCTCCATATATGCTCTACCTGCTAAAGTGCTCCCAAGGGTGCTTTGGAGCTGAAGATCTCCAGCATCTGAAGTCCAGGTTTTCTCCACTTCAGTTTGGTCTGACTATAAATTCAGTCTGCTCCTGACCACGACATGTCAGAGCCATTTGCAAAGTCCCAGGATCCTTGCAAGTTAGGATCTGGGTAATCCTGTCTGCACTAGAACAAGAGGATGGTGGGAAACTGCAGAAAGTGTCAGGACCTCATCAGGCCACAGAGGAGCCTTCAGGTAGCAGTGTCAGCAAACTATTGAGTCCCGAATCTATCAGAGGCACAGTGCCCAAACAGACTTGAGATTATCTGCTCCACTTCCACAGATAAACTTTCCTCTTCTCATCTCTTCTACTGGCTCTAGATTGTCACTGCTTTGACAATTAGAAACCTTCTAATTGCCAGTGGTCATGTATTCCTTGTGCGTGTGTGCTCTTTGCTTAAACAGGACTTGAGCAGGAAGGTTGGATCAGATGACCCACTGGGGTTGCTTCCAACATTACCCACTCATTGTTCCATAATTCCTCCCCACAGATGATGCCTCTAATGTTCTCTTAGTGAGTATCTGACCTTGACTTTGGCAGCTAATGCCAGTGTTCTTACTTCGCTGTAGGCAGACTAGAAATGCCCCTTTTCCTGTGGTTTCCTTGATCCCTGATGTTGATTCTGGCTCTGACTGCTGCCCTCCCCAGTGGAGGTATCCCTCCAGAAAAAAAATAAGGAGATTCTAGGGAGGAGGATACACAGTGTTAGAAAAGGCCAATGTCTTCCTGTCCACCAGCCCCATTAGGCCGAGATTTTCATAGCAGTGCTGTGATGTTTCACTGGAGACACTTCTTCCCCTCCCTGGGGAGCACTGTTCATGCTTGGATTCTTCCTTCTTGCCTAAATAGAAGACACATCAACAAGTGTTGCTTATTCAGGGAAAATTGCTGTTATCCCTGTAATATGAAACAGATCAATATACCACAGACTTAGATCAACTGACCTAGAAATTACTAGAAAAAAAATTAGGAAGATGGAGAGGAAAAAACCTCCAAATCACAAATGAAATAACCCCTACCCTCAATCTTACATTTAAGCCAACAAATATATTAAAATTGTTTTTAACTTGTAAGTATTGGCAAGCAAAGAGCAATCACAGAGGAATAAAATAGCAGCTATAAAACCCAGATTCAATGCTCTGAGATAAACTCCTGCACATCAGTTTATAAAATTAATAAGTGCCAGAATAACCTCAATTCATCTAGGAGTTCAAATCTAATTGTAAATCAGTCCTCAGCCATGTGTTGAACAAAAAATACCAATTTTGAAATATAATTGCTGAGTGTGGCATGTAATTGTAAGCAATGTTGTCAATACAGATCCTTATCCCTTCAGGTTGTTCACAGTTCTCTGTGCACATTTTGCACTAACATTTTATCTCCAGAGGTGTCCCATACAATGGTATTTATTCCCAGGGTAGTGTATTACTGCTTGCTGACTTCCATGCACCTGATTGGTCTATTGCTCAAGAGATTTGTGCAGTATCATTTGCCCAGTGATCATATACATGGCTAGCAGTTCTTCTTGGAGTGTTATCAGGAAGAGAGGGTTTTCAGGCTGCAGCAGTGAGTTTCTGTGAAGGTAGAACAGCTTCCAAGTACCACTGATTATTACAATGACAAAGCAAAACACATGACTCCTATTTGTAAACTCTTATTATAGGGCATTAATATGTGTAGTTGTAAAGCTCAATCTTCACTACAGGTTTTACTTACACTGCAATACTTCGTGCTTACGGTTTGTTCCAGAGGAGAGGGAATGTGTCGCATCTGTGACAGACGTGCAGCTTTCTGCCTGTCTGTGATGGCTTGCTGCTCCTGAGCAGATGAGGGGATGATTAGGCAAAGGGTCATGCCTGTTTCCCCTCTATTCTTTCTCTGGTTGTTCATGGCAGGTATGGCATATGGGCTTCTTATCTTCTTCATCCCTTGCAACTCCATGGAGAGAGCATTACTGATTTCTCTGTCCCATTGGATGTGATTCTGGGGAATGATCCAGAAGTTAACTCTATCATATTCACCTTGAGAGGAAAACCTTCCCCCCTCTTATCCACTGTAACTGTCATGCAGAGCAAGACTGAGGTTGGTGGAGTTCTTGTGTCTCTGCATTCGAGGTAATTGCTGTTCAAATAAAGAAAATCCCCTACCACATGCAATATTCATGCACCATGGGGGATTTTCTTCAGCTTCACTGAGCTTTGGATCAAGCTTCATATAACTTAAAACTTTATATGGTCTCAGATCTCATTGGTTTTGGCCTTTCTACAAGCCTGCAAGGGACCCAGCAGAACACACAACACACATCCCTCTCCCCAGCCCATCCCCAACAGAATTTCACTTAGCTCCATCTCCATCTTAATTCACCTGTCGATCTAATGATATTTTGAGTGAGACCCATTCCATATTTGCTCATGAATACTGCATCTCATATCTCAGGCCTAGAGATTTCTATATTTATCTTGCCTGGGATTATAAGGAGGACATAAGGAGACTGTAAATAGTTTGCACCATTCTTCTTGAGTTATCAAGGGCTTCTAGTATGGAAAAGAGTGCTGGCTATTTGGAAACCAATTTGCAAAACAAGCATACTTACAGACAGACACATCAAGTTCCCATAGAGTAGAGTAGAGTAGAATAGAATAGAATAGAGTGGAGTAGAGTAGAGTAGAATAGAATAGAATAGAATAGAGCAGAGCTGGAAAGTGTTTTGCTTACATTTATTTACATATTATGTAATTGTAAGAGTCCTGTTCATGGCAAAGCAGAAAGTATCTTTCTACAGCATTCCCCTGATGAAAACAGGTAGGTACATCTTCAGTGCACATCTGCTATGAATAACACTTCATGCATGACATACAATAATCTATATTTCAGGTGAAATCTATAGGACACAGCTGAGGGCTTGAAATACTTATTTCACCTGCATTTCCCTTAGGATCATTCTGGATTATTCTATTTAGTTGTTTAGCCTTTATACGATACAATTTTTAAGCACTTGCTTGGACAGCTGTCAAGTATCCTTTAAGACTACCACAGCTGGAGAACCAGATGCACCGTAACCATCTGGGGCCAGAACTATGATTAACTTTAAAGTCAATGTGCCTGTAAGAATGGACTTCATGTTAGAAATGTTTCTTCTACTTCAACCAGGAAAACCAAAACAAGTTTTAAAAGTGGCCTCTGGATTCGGATGGCCCAGCATGAGACATTTTTTCTGTTACGTGTGGCAGGTGGTTGGATCCCCCCAGGAGTGGGTGCTTACTTGATTTCCTGGGGGCTGCTCTCCCCCGGCCCCCCCCCCAAACACGTGGCCCCCGTGAACCAAAGAAAGGCCACACAGACCACGCTGGAGAGGGGCAAGAAAAGAGGGTTTATTGCAGGGGGGACACAGCTATATAGCT
>JAWWEU010000111.1:27381349-27444846 GCA_035583155.1 Acropternis orthonyx | reverse complement strand
TTGTCTCTTCATTCTAATTAATATTCCATCTTTGGCAAGGTTTTTATTCTTGGAGATGTTTCTTTGTACCACATCAGTTACGCATGCAAAAACCACTGATACTTCAAAAATTTTGAAAGCTGGTGGCCTCCCCGCTACACTGGCAGCTGAGTTGCATTCACAGCTCTTACAGAAAGGACTCTTGGTTGCCGCACAGGAGTCAGGTCAAAAATCACAATGTCCTTTTGTAATGCAATGGCCTTCCTGCAAGCTTTGGTTTTATTGACTTTATCTGCCATTTCAAGTCACAAAGAAATGAAACCAAGACAGGCATCTCAGCCAGGTGGAGAGACTGGGATGGGTAGTTGCTCCTCATCTGCCTAGGAATTTCTCTAGCTGTTTCTGTTACACTGAAGAGTATCTGGAGACCTTTAAGATTATGACCTATACCCACAAGCTTTCCTGATCCCATAAGCCAGAAGCTCTCTGACTCCAATAAAAAAGGATTTCTTCATTGCTTGACAGAGAGCATCTGCTACAGCACAGCCTGCATGCTTTTACCTCTATGTACCCAACCTGCTCACACCTCACGGACATCCTCTGGGCCTACCAGTATTCCAATTACTCCCACCACCAGCAACTGGATCCACCTGAGCTTTGAGCAAAGCACCAAAGGCACCTTCTTCCCTTCTTCCACCTGCCTGATTATCACATTTGATTGCCTTTTAACTTTCTGGCTCATTCAGAGGCACGTAAGCTTCACAGATAGATGGTGAGGAGTCTGAACGAAAATAGGTTGGGCAAAGTCCAAGTAATGACTATTTAGCCACACGTAGACCAGCCCAAAGAAGATCCTTACTAAGTGACTTCATGTACAGCTCATTGTGTTTAGCTTGGGAACAGTGTCAGCACTTTAAGAAATGTGAGAGAGCTTGTTTCTGACATATCCCTTTTTAGTCCCTGAACTCTTGTCTCCAGCCCAGATTACACATGTACCAACTTGGACTAGATGCAATAGTGGGACAGAAGGGGCCATATGGAAACAATGTAAGCCCAACAAGCATCAGTTGCAGGGCTTACTGGTGAACCAAGGGCTGGAGACAAGGCCAGGGAGATGTAGGTGTACAGATGTTCCCTGGTTTCCAGCAACTAAGGCTGCTTGTGCCTCAGTGGAAATGGTGGGATGAAGGACAGGATGGTGCTGTATCAGCTTGTGTCAAAAGACAGAGAGATGCAGGGCATCTTATACCTTTGTCTCCAGAGTCCATGCAAACATTTGGAAGGAATTTGGCTCAGCACTTTCACATGATACAGAAGTGGTAGCAAGTGTCTACAATGCTGAAAATAAGCTGGCACTTTGCAGCAACCTACTCTTGTATGGCCAAAGTGCCAGTGAGAAGCAAATCCACTGTGAGAATGAAAGGACTCCTTTAGCCATGCTGGTGCATTGCAGACAGTGGGACAGCAGGGCAGTGGAGAAGCTGTGTCACTGCACAGCATCCTTGTTCACACCCAGCTGTCGTGAGCTTCAGAGCCAGCCATCTGCTGATGCTGTTGGCAGCCATCAGGGGCACAGGGTCCTAAGGAAAACTTCCCGTAACTCTGAAGATGCCTAGACCAAGCGAAAGGGCAAGAGTGGTTATTTGGGCTCTCTCTGGCATGAATTGGATGAGGAACTTCAGCTAACACCAAGCACGCCAGCTTGGACAGATATATCTTCTCTTACAGACACTCCAGCAAAAGTATCAGAGTATGTAGAATAATATTTACTTTATACTTGAAGGTAGAATTTTCATCCAGGAATATCAGATGCTTTCTAATAACTAACTAATCAATTTTAATGACTCCTGTGAAATTGAAAGGCCACATGGGCATGGATCACTTCACCCCAGCTTTGAGGTGTAGCCACCACTGGAGCAGAAACCATCAGCTGGGTAGTAAGATATAATGGTGTCTTCTCAAGTTTAACACCAAGTGAAAACTATCACCTCTAGTTCAATTTCATGAGGAATGTGGGAGTCTGGGAAGCTGTGTGCAACACTCAGACCGGACCTGGTGAGGCTAAGATTTGCTTTGCAAAGCAGCTGTCACTCGGCCACAAAAATACTGCTCAGGACCAAAAGTGAGCAGGACAGTAAGACAGGTCAGTCTACACATTGCAAGAGCTGTGATTTCTCTCTCAATGGCTGGATCAGCCTGGATATAAATCTTAAGAAAAAATAGCACCCTTCCAGGCTGCTGGAAGCTCACATGGGACCAAGAAGTACTTGTTTGCACTGTGCTCCCTCCCTTTCAGCACATCTATGCACACTCTCAGGGGAGGAGCAATCCCTGGTCACTTCTTCCCTGTTTAGGGCAATATTTAAGAATATGTTTACCTGAAAGGCAGTTCCAATGCTCGTCCCAATGCTTCACATCTTGGGTCACTATTTTTTGCAACAGAAACAGATGAAGACACACAAAAAGATTAATGAAATCAGCGTTCTCACACATGACTAATAACGCATCCTGTTCAACAATCAGCAGGTGAAGAAACCCAGCAGTAAAATTCTTCTGCACATAAGGATCCAGGATATGACAACTCCTGCCTTAACAAGAGAGCATATGCATTGAATCAATTCACTTCAGTGAAGGCAGAAGGGAAACTGTTAATTATTCTTTGTGGGATGAATGAAATGCACTTTACAATTAGCACCTTCTGTGCTCCTGCCTAATGACAGGCTTAACTTAAGAGAATTCTCCATACTGTCCTACATATCACCTTTCCTCTGACATTATCTTCCTTTTCTTGGCTCTCTACATAGAATTTTAATGAGATCCTAATTGTTTTTCCATCAGTTGCAAGGATTTCAATCCCAAGTCATATGCTGGTTGTCATTCTACAGAAGGTGGCATGGAGAGCTGTAGAGATGTTCTCTTGCTAAAATGGAGCAGGAGGCAGCCCCCACACCTCCCACTGCATCCCAGAGAAGGGCTGTCTCTGTGTTTCCAGTGCAGGCCTAGAGACTACAGCTTGGCATTTCTGCGGTTACACATTGGGGATGGGAAAAATCAGTCACGGAAATGACCTCCACCACCTCCCTTCAACTGCACTAGTTGCAAGGAGGTTTGAAGTGTTGGTTTCTGCACCTGCCTCACCCAGGTTTGCACTCAATACCACCACAAGGAAAACAGGATGTTGCAAGAGCAACCTCATATCTACTGACCATGGGGAGCATGAGGAGTTCCTAAGATGCAGACACCCGCGACACTGTGCCATTTATGGAGAAAGATGCTCCATGTTAGGATTACTCTTCATGAACATCAGACTGCATGAAGATTAATTTATTACAGAGTGGCTGCCCTGGTGTTTATTACCAAGTCATTTCAACAGCTGACACTGCCTCTGGGAGCCTGGCACTTGGTATGAGGGCCTGGGAGCAGGGGGGTAACATCTGGGGTGGCATCGCTGTGGGCAGGCAATCCCTGAGGACCGAGGCTGGCTGGGGAAGACTCAGCCACCAAAAGGGAAGCTTGGTCTTTATACAGGGCTCTTACAGGGATGCAAAATCTGCCATCACGCAGAAAAGGGCCAGGAGCCTAAAAACAATTATAATTAATCAGTATCTCAGACTTTCATAACTATTCACTCCAGGGTCCTATACATAACTTATAATCAATTATCTGGAATTATGTTAGCAAACAGCAGTGTTTTAGAGATGAGGAAACTGAGGCACATGTTGCTGGTCCAAAGAGTAGGAAATCAGTGGAAAATACAATTTTGGGTCTTAGAGAAAACTAGTCTCAAGGCCAGCAGGAAAACCTCAGCTTTACTGAACCGTGTGTTCCTCAACTGGACAATGCTGAACAGGCTAGCCAGCCATATTTAATAAATTCTTACATATTTTTGTTATTCATCCATGAATTTAATATTTATTAAAATATTTCTAACAAGCTTCTTCCTGCACACTATTCCATTTCAGCATGTGGAGCATTCAGTGATAGTTTCCATGTTGCTGTCTCCTGTAATCAAGTCTTCTCCCCTCCCAAAATATATCTCTCCCTCACGGGGAAAAAGTATGGAAGCAATAGTATCTTTTATGTCATAGCTGCTGTATGACAGCTATGTGGTTTCCATCCACACCTTACACTCATTACAGATACTCGCTTTCTGACAGCTAGATTCTTCCCTTTTGGGCTTTGGTGCCAATCCAAATCTCAGTAAAATACAGGAAAACAAATTAATTAGCAGGCACTGGAGAATGTGAATGTTGCCCAAAGGTATACACTTGGAACTAAACATGAGAAGCCTATGATGTTTATTATGTGACTTGAGTTTGACTTGTTTTTATTTGCAAAACCACAGCTCCTGCACCAGGGAGCAGCGGGCAGTTCGGCAGCTGGAAGCACCAGAGCTCTGAACTGCATCCTTCTGCAAACTGGGCATATCTCCTGTTCCACTTACGGATGACATTGGGAAATCATCTCAGGATTTGAGGCAGGCACTTTACATTTGATCAGTTGCTATAAACAAGATAGGTCAGACTCTCCAGATTAACACCCAAGGCTGCAAGATAACTGCCTGAAGGGAAACCCCCTTAGCCATGGGCTGCTACCCATTTTGCCATCCTTAGAGCATTGTAGCTGTTCACAGAGGGCTGTAAGTTTGACCACAAACAGGAAGAAGATGCAAGTAAACTTGCAAGAAGAAAGAACCTGGAAAACTTGCCTTCCTCCCTGTTTCTCAGGCTACTTTTCATTAACCATGACAAGTATTTAAATTTAAGCAAAGACTGCAGATATGAGGGAATTTTTAATTCACTGACAAGAAATGCTGCCTTCAGGACCTCTTTCATGACCATTATAAATAGAAAGCCATAGCACTGCAAAACTGAAATGAATGCTGACAGTCCAGCTCTTCCCTTCTTTAAAGAAGTTGCCAAAATGTACAAAAATTTAAACATTCAGAGAGATAACACACTGCTTGCTCAGTGCACCTCATCTGTAATTTAGATTGTTCTTGCTGGCATCACTTGCTTAAAAAATGTGTCCCTTGCCTAGAGCTTTAGACAAATCATCTAATTTCCTAATAAGCTGGTAACACTCAGTCAAGAGCTGCTACTGGAGCAGAACAAAGTGTGTTCCTGTTGTATCATAAATGGGGGACTGCTGACCCAGAACTGAAATGTAAAAGTGCAGGCAGAAGCTGATGCATTTGTCAAACCTTACGTTCCTGGGTGAACTCCTCTTCCAAAGTACAATTGTACTTCTGAGCATGGGAGATATGCAAAAGTCAGCAAAAAGGTAGCTACATCAGCTCTGGCCTGCACCATCAGATGCTTTTCTCCCTCCTTTCCCTAGAAAAAATGTAATAATTGTGTAAAAAGCAAAATCCAAAAAATTTCAGTTTGAAAATTCCTCTGAATGTCTTATGCCAGTTCTGGTTTAGGCTGCTCATGCTCCCCATTCTCCTTTGTACATCTTACTCCTTCTCTCAGTTACATTTTCTGATGCCATGTAACTTTTAACCAGAAGGAAGGATGTTCAACTTTTTCTACACAAATCTCCCAGCACTTTCTGAAAACAGATATCTTTCACAAACAATCCCAAATTAAACTGAAAAACAGTGCCACTTAAAAAGCAAGCATGAAAACAAAAATCCATAAAAATCCATGCACAAGTCCCATCTTGAGAGAGAACTTGAGAGAGAACCTAGCACTGGGTTTGAGGGTATGACTCAGGCACTGGAAAGCTTCCCAAGAGATTAAGAGGTCTTTAAACATAATTCCCTCTGCAACCAAAACCAGAATTTAAACTCAGTTCTTTGGAAAAGAAACTCTGGGCTGTTCACTCTGGTAACCTAGTCCTAAGGCACCATGTGAAGTGCTGGTTTTTCAGGCTACAACTTCCTACGTCTGTCAATTGAGACATGCCTGTGTGGAGGAGCTGGGAGGTCTCTGAAGGAGGCAATTAGCAGCCAGCTGATGCCTGCTGGTACCTGCATGGTGTGTGAGGGTGAAAATGCAGGTAATGTGAGTAGAGCAGGAGCCCATGCACAAGAGGAGGTGCTGTGGGCTAATGAGGCACCAGCAGCTAATGGAAATACCCTCTGCAGTGCCATGCAGCAAGGATACGTTCCAAGGGCACCCACCACAGCTGGCAGGCTTTTTGGGTCCCTGGAAGGATCCAGCCCCAGGGAGTGTATAGATAGCTGATGTGTATTTGGTCACACATCAGAAATCTATCTGGCTGTACATATGCATGTATGGAGCCTCTGGCTGGGCTGGAGGATGGTATGTATGAATCTCATCACCAAACGTGCTTCACGTGTGCTTTCCCCTGCATGGCACACAGGGCTCACGGTCTGCGTGTGTGCCTTACCTGGCTTCATAAGAGGCTGCATAGATCACTTTGGGAAAGTACTTGGGTTCCTCAGCTTCCAGGGAAGGATCAGAGAAAATCTCCAACAGATCTTGGATTTTGGAAAGTTGCTAGACCCACCTAGAGAAAATGACAGAAAGCATATCATGAACCGCTGAACATGGCACTTTTCTTCCATTAGGGTAATTAATGTCTTTGCCTGTGCTGCAGAAAACTCTGAGACAAATCTACCCTTCAGGTCACAAGAAGTGGCGACATACAAGCAAAAAAAAAACAGCTTTCCATTCTTTTCACATCTGTGTGGTTCCCACTGCTAGAGCCAAGATTATTTTTTCCCTTTAATTTTAATCAGGCATGCAGAAAATGAGAGCTATGTAGCACACTCCTTCCAAGCCAGAGTGACAGAGATCCTGCCTTCTCCTCTACCCTACCAACAGCCTTTTGGGGACGCACAGTCCCTGACTGCTCAAGAGCACAGGTTTACCAACAGTGTACACAACTTGACAAGTGACAAGTAACAAGTACAAGATGGTGAAGGAATTTTCCTCTCTTCCCACCCCACCTTTTAGTTGGACTGAATCTATGTAAACAAATGATATCATTGACTTTGCCAGTAGATGAGCTTTTCCATCTGGGAATAATACTATTTCATTTAAAAGTTTGGATTGAAAGCCCTTCACAAGAGACAGGTTAAACTAGCATGGACACATCATTCACAAATATAACTTAAAAAGAAAAGAGAAAAAAGATAGCAGGAGGCAGAGACTGACTAAGGGACCTATGAGGGCTTTTCATTTCTAGCTGCTGTGGGCTTTCTTGGAGAGAAACCATTGCTGTCTCCCAGAAGCGATGGAAACCCTGGCTTGAAGCTGGGTCAGTGAAAAAACTTACAAGCAGTACTGAGTCCTCTCCCTGCTTAATTTTAAGATGCTATCTCACAGGGCCCCTCTGCTATTCCTCAGCAGCCAGGGCCAGGCGGTGACATAAGTGAGAGAGGCAGAGTGGTAGGCAGTGTCTGACTCCCCCCAGGAGTCGCACAGTGGCCAAATCAGCTGCTGGGGAGAAGCAACACCTCATATTATCCCCTTTGTTTCTCTTGCAAGGAGCACAGTGGGCAAGCAAGCAGCCTGCCCCACACGAGGGAGGGAAGCTCCCTTACTCAGCGTGGCAGGAGTCAGTGCTGCTACCTTGCACTGCAAGAAGGTGGGGGAGAGATGTGCTCCCATCCTGTCTTGGAAATAAAATGCTTTTCTTAATCATTTCAGTATAATAATGAAACTTTCCACTCAGGCAGAGCGTACAAGACCTTTCAGGTGCTCTCAAAACGTCTTCCTTAGATTTGTTGCTGCAAAACAGGTAAGCCTGCAGGTTTTCTCTTGGTGGTGGGGGAGCCCTTACCTCACTGCATCCCCTCTGGAGCTTTACAAACCCTGTGAAAACCATTCTCTTTTGTTTTTCCCTAATGAGGCCAGAAAGCCAGTAAATAAGACAATGGGCAAATAATTGCACATATCAAGCTTCAAAAAGTAGCAGCTTATATGATCTCTGCCAAGTTTCCATAGATGTTTTCTTTTACCACTTTCTGAGCCCACTGCAGAGTTCTCAACCATCCATACAGGTGCAGGTAGTCCTGGGGCACATTTCATGGTCCCCAAGACAGGCATGGGCCACCTTGGGCTGACGACAGAAAGGGGAATACAGAAGAAATGTTACAAGATCACTTGCAAGCCAGGAGCCATTTTTTTTCTGTTTTCCAATATACACTGAATAAATAGTTGTATCTTAGTAGAAATACCTCAATACAAATATCTGTTACAAAATTTTCTGTTCATATCATGTAAACTTCTACAGAAGTTCAGCAAAAGATTTCATGTGAATTCAATCAGTGCCCTGGAGGATAGGGGGAAGGGGATATTAATTTTTTTGTTCTAGTACTTTGTGTAAATTCAGCAAAACAACTTCACTTTAGTTTCAATCAATATACAAGTTCTTTGTGTGATTTTTTTGGTGGGACGGGGGTTGACGACACTGAAATTGCCTAATTTCACTGATTCAATCCATCTTCTGCCAGTCAACAAGCGCTTTCAGCCTAGACAGAGACTAAAATAAAGCATACCAAATAAAAACCATGGACATATAATTGTCATTTCCCAAAAGCTTCTTTCAGTCCCAGCTTCTCAGAAAACTACCCAAGCATTAAAGCTGCTGCCTCTCAGGGAAACTAATTATAACCCAAAAAAGGAGGCGGGGGGGTGGGGGGGGTGGAGAGGGAGGGAAATGCAACCCACATGTCTAACTGAATATATAAAGGATAATTGTGTCATTAAAACTAACAGCATTTCAGATGATGAAAGACTCACAAGGCAAGAATGGATAAGTTGGACGCCATCAGACTCCCATCAGATTATTCACATAAAAATGCAGCCATCACCAAAAGAATCTAATCCTTGTGTGCTTCCACTGACACAGCTCAGATGTGCATGCTGGTATTTTTGAGCCCTTGCAGTGCTGAAAGTGTCAGCGATTCATTGTTTACTGTCTGGACTCTGAATTGACTCTAAGAGCTCCTTAATGATACACAGGCGACCAATGTCTCATCTACCAAGGCACATTGATTGCCATCCAAGAAGTATAAGCTTTCACATACTTTCCAAGGCAAGATCCTCCTCACATCGTCCAAGGAACTGCTCACAAAGACTCTGTTTAATCAATGCAGCTCCAACTTTGTGGCATGGGCACAGCAAGACAATCGTCCTTTTAAGAAGAACTAAGTCCTGGACTCAAGAAAATCCAGTGGGTGCTGTGAGGAGCGCAGACAGCAGAGGGTAGGTATGCTGTCTGGCCATAATTTATCATGAAAAAGAGTTGCTATCTCTATTCAGTACAATTGCACAACCCCAAAGAAGTCATGAGAGCACGTTTTCTGGATAACTTCAGTCACTGCCCAGTTTAACTTTGTCAACAAAAAGCTTGATAAAACAGGCTCTTTGCAGCTAAGCTAACCAAACTCAGTTTCCTATGTATTTCTGTTACGTACCCCCACACTACTGCTGAAACTAGTCTTGCTACCACCCTGTTACACATTTGGGGTTACCCTGCATGCCTCACTGACACAATATTCTCAGGTTTTCTGATGTTTTCTCATCCTTGAAAAATAGTCATGTCCCTGAAAAACTGACAGTGCATGATACCTTCTAGGTATCCCTCCCTTGTTGCCATCATGGTGGTCTCACTTATTTCTCTTTACCATTACACACCCTGCAGTTCCCCTCCAAGCCCTTGCAAGTCTCCAGTGGCATCTTTGGCTCCCACAAAACCTTCACTTTTCCACTGCTTTGAGGCAAGCAAGAAAGAGCTTATGCCATAGATGGCTTAAAACCATTCACGCCATGCTAGGGCAGATGGGTTTTGTACATTTGGGCATACAGAAAGGACAATGGCTGAATGATCACAGCTTTACCTTGAGGGGACATTAATCAAACCTTTGGAAAATTTCCACCAGTCTTCATTAAATTTATAAAAATGGTAATTTCTTTGAGAGGCTTTCTGTTCTTTCCAGATTGGCTGAAATTTGCTGACAGTTTGAAAAGTCACATGAAGGAGCGGGGTGGGAGGACCAACAGCTGGACAGACAAAAGGACTGTATAAGCCTCATTTCTTTAGAAAACCAGACTAAAAATAGAAGAAAGGTACAGTGGCTGACAGATTTAATTAACATAAACATACAAGGTATTTAGTCCATTAACCTTCTTACTCGTCTAACTATTTCATGAGCGGCTTGGTTGCTGGTTCTGATGGAAAATAACTCGGCTGTGCAATATTTTGTCTGCAAACAGTCCCTCAGACTCTGAATTCCTAGGCAAAAGACACCCTGTCCCTCTGCTTCTTCACATTAGTGAAGAGTTGTCTCTAAAAAACACACAGAAATCTCTTAAACTTGTCTTGTGGGGTTTTTTCCTTCTCTCTGTTTATTCATATTTGACTTGAAAGAGCAACAGACTGAATGACTATATTAAGACTCACATTTGAAACAATGCGCTATGTATTAAGGGTATAAATCAAAGTCATGATGTCAGTGGAAAGGCTCTCATTAAATTCAATCAGCTTGGAGCCTCAAAACTCTTAGTGAGAAAGTACCAGAGCACCTCGTGACTGAGGTCCTCCTGAGCTGGGCCACCCTTTGTGTGCTGGAGGCAGGCAGAGCAAATCCACACATCACAAAGCAGTGACTTGCGGGAATACTGACCTGAAGGAAGCTCTCCAGTAATACAGCTGTTGGGGCTATTTCTGGCATTAGTGAAGATTGTGGTACCTCTTCTTGCAAGGCATATAGTCTGAAAAGTAAGCCCTGATAACAGCAAAAAATTAATAAAAATCCTCCTTTGCTCATCTCTGCTTTTGAGATTAAAGTTGCTGAGTTTATCCATTCAGCCTAGGCAGTATCTAGGATGTCTGTCTGAATGCTGCCTTGGATTTTTGACACCTTGACAACAGATCAGATACATTTTTCTTCAGTAATTCAACATAACCTTTAAGACACTATTAGATGACCCACTAGGTCATCTAGGACTTAAAAGTGAATTGTCCAAGTGAAGTGGAGTTTATCCAAAGGAAAAAGCCAGTACAACTCCCATCTAAAATTCACCTTGAAATGTCTTTGATAAGTGGAGAGGAGACCTTTCTTGGGCTGGGGTATGAAATTAACTCCATCTAAATATCAGAGGCGCTCATTCTATGGGATACTGACATATCAGACACATACACAAATTGAGAAATTTTTGGCTGAACCATTATTAACCTTTTTTGCTCTGTGATGGCAGCAGGGCAACTGAGAGACCACATTGATAATTGCAACAATATGGAAGGACAACAGAAATTAAAATCACTATAGTTAATTTAAGAGTGCTTAATCTTCTGCCCAAGGAAATTAATGTAACAGAAAAAGATTATCTGAGATACTGATGGAAGAGCTTAAGTATTTTTTGATCTGCTGTTCTGCTTCAGGCAGGTTTTTCTTTCAACTCATGCAGTGTAATCATGCTGAGTTCTTGAACATTTCATGACCCTAAAATTTGTCCCACTATTTGATTTTGCAGATGTAATCACCTTACAAGGACCCCAGCCTTCCCCAGGTTCTGAGCAGACCCTGCAGCCCTACAGAGACTCAACCCTTGCAGCCTCACTGGTTTGGGTTAGCACCCTGCCAAATGCTCCAGAGGCAGTCAGCTCCTGCTCCTGTGCACCAGCACCTACAGCTATTTCCAACATGCCAGCTTGCAGCCCACCAAGCAGCATCCTTCAAAGCTTCCTCTCTGCTGCTTCTCCTGCTAAACATTATCTATGGGAAAGGACAGATGCTGAGATCAGCCCATGACTGACAGCCAACAGCTTTAACTCCTCCTCCATTGTTTACCCTTGCTCTGTTACAGAGAGTTCAGCCGTTCCACAGACATTAGTTTCGTTGGCTGCTACCCCAGCCATGTATTTGGACTGTGAAAATTTGAAGGCAGGCCTGTCTTCTTGTTGGGTATTTGCAGATCTTCAGCGCACACAGACACTACAATGACATGAATACAGGTCAGCAGCCAAGTCAGAGATATGGGACTGGTTGGGAACAGAGCTCACATGACATACGAGAAAAATTCAAGTTCTTGCAGAGATTTCTGTGATGATTAATAAATTCCACATCAGCAAGGCCACATTCTGCTGCGAGCATTTCAGTGGCATGATAGCTTCCAAGAGGACTTTTGATTTTCCCTTATCTTTTGATGTTTGTCCCACCAATCTGATATAAAATCTTGCACTTCATTTCTACAAACTTCTGGATGCAGGCAGGAAAAAAAGACAAACAGCTTAACTACTTGTGAGATCTGCCTGGGGCATGAGACGAAGGAAAACCAAGAGCTAAACTTAGCTGTGGAAAAGGAAACCAGCCATAAAAACTGTTGTCAGGTGCAGAGAAGCCACTTGGGATTTGCAAGGGTTTAGTCTTTCCTAAAGGAAAATTTTTTTTGCAATTAAAAAAATAGCCATAAAATTATTAATCTTCAGGAAAATGGATGAATCCTCAATTTTCCAGGTTGCAGAGACCTGAGAAGATACTCATATGTTTTCAGAACTTGTGTTTGGGTAATTACTCATCAGAGAAAGTTGGGGGGGGTTTTGACACTGTGGGTGTACCATAAACACTCATTTTCCTCTTGCATCCATTACAAGTATCTTCTACCTTCCTCTTTCATTCTCTATTGTAAATAGGGAGGATAATTACTCAGGAAGAGCATGGAGATGGCAATCAAGTTGGTGTAGTAGCAGCCAGAAATTTTCTGGTTGTTCAGAAGGAACCTAAACCTACTTAAAAGCACCCCAGATGCTGGAAAGCAAAACCAAAGGTGTCAGTGGGCACTAGGGGAGCCTGGTGCCCTCAGAGGTGTGCCACCTCAAAGCTCCTCAACAAAGCCTTACAACCATTCAGCAGCCAGAAAATGCTAAAGCTGCCTGGAAAGCTGAAGGAGAAGGGAGTGTAGAGGGAGGGAGATCTGAACACTGTATGCAAGTGCACACTGGATGAACATCTCACCAGAAACCTGAACCACATTTCTTCTTGATGAATGTGCAGACCAGCTCTACAGGAAATGCTGTAAGATGAGGCAGCCTCTAAGTTTAAATGACTTTTATGTCAAAATCCCACTTAATGTTGCAGCACTACAAAGCCCCTTTGAGAACCCTCCGCTGAAGCAGAAATTTTCACCTCACAAGAAAGCCAAGAGCAGCAATTCCTGAAAAAAAACAGGCCAAAAGCAGTTTCCTTATAAGTAACACTAATATCAGAAAGTCTCCTGAACATCAAGAAAAACCAGTGGGCCAAGGACCTGGTCACTGGGCTGTACCAGTCCAAGGGATGCTGCTCAGGATATGAATCATGGAAGCAGGACAGTCACATCCTGTTATGAGTGCTCTGTTTATTTTTCCTCCTCCTTGAGCCTTGGACCTCTCTGCTGTGCCTGCCACCAAGGTTGCCAGCTGCAGAGCCGTGAGGTTGATGACTGTCAACAGGAACTGAACTAAAATCACAGCAGCTCCTGAAGCAGCCATCAGCTGGCAGTGGGGATCGGAGAGGAGCTAGAAACCTGTAGGTCAAAAACTTTCCCTGATACTGACTGGTTTATTCCGTCAATGGGAGTACAAAGCATGGGAAGGCAGGTACTATTCTGATTTGGTTATCTCTCCATAGTCACTTGTCTTACCTAGAGGTAAATCATTGGCGAAAACCAGCAGCTGAGGAAAAGCAGGCTCCCAGCCTGGTACACACCAGCCTTGAGGTGGTTTTGGTATGTACAGTCAGTTAATAGAGAAGACCAACTCTGCCTCCCTATCAGTCTCTAAGACTGCGTGATAGACTGTGGAGCAACAAACATACTAATTTTACACTCAGGAACTTAATTTGTGATTTTCTGGTCAGAGACAACAGGACAGTGACAAGCACAGTGTTTGAACTGCATGACACAAGGCTGGAACTCTAGTCCCAGTTGTGCTGTTCATCTCATGCCCCTCAGTGAAAGACTAAGAGAGAAAGCCCTGGCTAATTTAAGCACAGTAGGAACCTTACCACTGCTTTCCATGGCAGCAGAATCTCATTGCACAGTTAAACCAACACCTTCCAAGCCACTGCAGCTTTATAGGATGCCAGCAGACCTAACATGGGTGATACTATTTTTCCAAGGAGTGCCTCTATTAACAGTGACACCATGGCTTGTCCAGCCAACACAACTGTGCAAAGGTCACCTTGAAAGGAATTGTACTGAAGATTCCAGTCCTCTCTTAGCTAGAAGATGCAATTAAAAACATATTACTTTAAATAACTCCCAAGGTTGTGTCCTCACTGCTGCAGGATGTGGGGAAGGCAGATATTTAAGGGATTCCTTCATTCAATAAGCTCATCTTAAGAAATGTTTTTAATGCTTAAAAAGGCTTCCTTTGTGAAATTAGCCATTTAAAGCAGAAAGGTAGCAGGACTTTACACAGCCAAGCATGCTCCATCAAAAGCAAACCTTAGGTTATCTGGCACACAGAGCACCAAATAAGGCCAGAGCTTCCGTAAGGAAATAATTGTACAAGGTGTACTCTCTGAAACACATGAAGATTCAGTTTTCCTGCCATGGGTGTAATTTCCCCTGACCTCAGCAGGCTTGAGCCCAGAGGGTGCACACCTTGCAAAGCCCTTCTTCTCTTCTTGCTCCTTGGAGCAGAATTGGTCTAGGTGTTCAGGGACCTCCTATGACAGCTGTGGCTTCCCATGGGACCTGGGCAACCAGCAGACAGGGAAGTGGCATAGTGAAATACATTTCTATCAAGCCAGAATCAACTTGCCCCCACTGGACAACTTCACAGGCATTTTATAGGGTGTCTTTGTCTTCTTGTTGCTCTCGCTGTTAAGCATCACTCTGATGTTTCCTGTGCTAGAGCTTGCCACCATCACTTGCCCAGGACTCTCCTTCAGGAGATATGGCAGATATGCCAGTCCTCTGGGAACACTCTACCCTTCCCAGGGTGATACCATAACACAGGCTGGTAAAATGATGAGATGAAGAAAAGTGTTGCTTCTTCTATGCATTCTAGAGAATGCTCTGGACCACGAGTTGGGGTCAAGCAGTTGTTTCTAAAATCGTAGGGACTGCCTGTATCAGGAACAGCGCCTTCACCACGCTGTCTGCTTTTGTAGCCCAGTTAAGGTTTGTAGCTCTGTGAGCAGAACAGCAGAAGTTTTCTAGTCCTGTCATTGTTCCAACAAAAAAGCCTCAATTACTTTTGCCAGGTCATCTTTGAGTCACTGCAAGGGCTGGCCCAGGATGAAGTGAGACACATCCATTCCCCAGACACTGACCACCAATCCAGCTGTTCCCAAATTCAGGGTCATGACCCCATTTGGGCTGCGGGAATTATGAGGGTATTTACAATCCTGACTAAAGTTTTGTTTCATCCAGTATCTGTGTTAGTGCTACAGACCCACAGTCACCCACACCTACAGGAAAACTTTGGCTTCCCAGCCCCACAGAAGCATTGTTCCCTCATCTGTCTTCTTGCTGCCTTTAAACAAGGTGAAGAAACAGGCATAGTAATATTGCATTTCTAGCATCCAGATCTCAAAATCTGTGTTACTATGAAAAAAATTCCACAATTAGTCTAGATTCTCATCAGTATTTCCTTTGTCTTAGCAAGTGATTTACCTAAGAGAAGAGTGTGAATATGAGAAAATTTGGCTCCCTTGGTACTGTTAATATAGTTGAAAAATTTGGCTGGTGGAAAAACAGTACCTGTGTCAGTGGCTTTATAGGTAAAACAACTTCGCTCAAACAAATTACAAGGAGCATACATGTTATTAGAAAAAAATAAATACAAATTCCCTCTCAAGGAGCTGTAGAATTCCTCTCTGAAGCCACTGTCTGGGGCCATATGACAGCAATCTGCTTATGCACCACCAATATGCTCCAGTAGGGAGCAGATAAAACATACATTAGATAAAGGATCAGCATCTCCCTGCAGGAATTTACAGATTCAGCCAGAAATTCTTTATGTACCAGGCCTGTTAGGAAAACATGTTTTTTAAAAAACACAGCCTGGTAACAGCTTACCACAAAACAATCCCAAATCCTGTAGAACTGCCTTCCATTCTCTGCCATTCCCTAGGATTAAGGAAGCCACAGCACTCCAGGAACAACAACAACAAGTCTCCAAAATCCTTCTATCTTTTGTTGTGTGCTTCAAAAAGTTGTCATTAACTTTAACAAACTCAGATCCAAAATGTTCAAATAAAATCCCCTCCAAAACTTTTCACCCACTTGTCTATGTCAGCTATACAGCTATGTGGTATAGCTATGCCACAGTTAGTTCTTTTCATATGAGGATCTACCTGGAAAACAGGCAAGTTTGATTTATACCTGTTTCATGGATGCCTGAAACCACCAGGATGCTTCCACATGGCCCTGCTAAAAGGGCTTCTATTGTGCTACTTGGGGGAGAAGTAATAAGGAAGCCTTGGTGCAGCACAGGACTTAGTCTTTAAGAAGTGATTTGTCCATGAAACTCAGACAGGCACATGGAGATCATGCTGATACTACAGCCAAGACCCATAATTCTTCACTTTCTTCTCTAATTTGAAATAATTCACAGTCATTTGTACATCCTAGACAGTTTCCACTGTGCTTGTCATTTTAAATCATCTCAGGAACATAGATAACTAACATGGATTCAGAAAAAGGGCAGAATGCTACAGTGAAAGAAAGGCTTATGCTACTCAAACAGGGAAGAACCATCCTCACCAATACGAGGGGTGAGTGGCACAAATTTGGTGCCTCACCCGCTACAAACATGGATACAAAGGAAGTTTAGGAAAAGTGCGTGGAGATCAATATGTGCCTCAGCACAAGGTCCAGGCATAATTCTAATGTCCTTTTAGATTTTAAAACTGACTCATAACAGGAAAAGACAGAAGGAGAGCTGCAGCCTCTTTGAGATGATGCAGGACAAGCCAGCCTGGAATTACCCTGGCGACAGGCTGCTGCATACTGAGCCAACGCAGGCAAGAGCTCGATGGTACTAACTAGTCCAAAGAGGGAAATATAGACAATATAAATCAAAGATCAGTGACAGCTTTGGAAATCAGCTAGTAAATTGCATCCTGCCAGCCCGAAGCCCTGTATCTTCTCAAACCCAGAGGAACTGTCAAAGTCATTATTGAATAACTGAGGAGAACAAAATATTGACTTCAAGTCCTTTGCACTCATAAATCAGAGGATTCATTTTCCAACCTGCAACATTTTCCTTGCCTATGCAAATGCAATAGCTCAGGAAGTCTTTCTGCAGCAGTTTGTTCCTATCAGTGTACATTCTGGTAGCAAAACAAAGTACCCCTGTTATATAAACTTCCTTTGGCAAAACCCAATTATTTTTCTTCACTATTGTGTCCATCCTTCAAAAATATGTAACCAAAACAATTATCTTCCCATTAATTTTGTTTCATTTTGATCATCATACTCATTACTGACCCAAACACTCAAACTGAACAGATAGCAAACTACTTAAAACCCAGGGTCACATGAACACTGGTGCAAATCTTGGGCCCAAAGGATGAAGTATTGTCCATCAAAAAACTCCTGGGCTTGTAGTACTGGTTTAAACCATAGCCTGCACATGAAGGTGACAACACTGATAGTGCAGACTTGGACAAAATTTGTCTGGGAGGAAGCACAGATATAATTGTATCAATGCAAACAGGTCTTCTTGTACTGATGGTGAATTTAATCCAGGATACCGATTTTATTTCCCTTGGAGGTCCAGATAACCATCTGGTATAAGTCAGACTGATTCCTTTGACTTCAGTAGGATTATAATGCTCAAAGCCAGTTACAGATCTCATCCAGTGGCAAAGGAATATTTGCTCTTTTTCACTTACAGCTACCAAATACTGTTAGCTTTAAGTTTCCAACCAAAGGCAAAAGGGAGAAGAAACAATTTTTTTTTTCTAAACAATTGAAAAAAGAAAACCAGACATTATTTCAGGTCAGTTTGAAACATTTAGTTCCAATTAAATGGAAAGGCTTAAACTGAAAAATGCAAAACAAAAGTTAAAAGCTTTTCTTCAAAAAACACCCCATCAAATGGCAGTGGGACAGGGGGCATGAATCTCTACACTTAAGGGTACTGGGTCAAAACAGAAAGGCAAAATTTTCTTTCAAAAACAATTATTTCATTTAGGGAACCACAAAGAAACCTTTTTTAAAAAAAAAAAAAAAAGAAGAAGAACAAGGCAAGTTCTACTCTATATGATAGGTAATTCTTAAAAACCTCCCTTTTTCCAGGTTCAGTATGACGTGGCCAGGGGTAGAAATGTGTCCTTTCAAGCAGTAGCTAGTTTGTGTTTTCTGTGACAGCAGCAGCACAGGAACCTCACAATCTCATTCATCTCAGCTGCTCAGCTTTCAGGATCTGTCCTATGCCTTTGATTCCTTTGTAGCATGAGTAGTCTTTTAGCAACTGGCCAATCTAGGAACTTGAAGACACCTGGTTTTCTACTGCTGAGCTATTCTTGATACAAGAGATAGACATGTTCATGTGTGTTTGCATAGGACAATTCGTGATTAGCTGTTGCATTCACCTCCTACATCACCGGTTGTTTCACCAGGCACTTGCACACAACACTCTGAATGCAACCACAGAATCCAACAGCCTTGGCACAGCTGGCACTGGGAGTGTGGCTCTGTCTCCCGGCTAAGTCACCTGGAGGTGCAGGTCCAAAACACAGGAGGTCCAGCAGTAAAACACAGACCCACTGTAGTTCAGTAGCATCAGAAATAGACTATTATGTTTGCTGTGAGCTAAAGGCTATTCAAACCCTTGTATTAGTTGAGAGGGACCTGAATGCCTGGCTCTTTCATCTGTTTCTGATGCCTGATGTCCAGAGACAAGGTGCTGCTTCTGAGCAAGGCGACCTTGAAAAGTCCGTGTGTTTGAAACCACAGCCGTTCATGGTCCAGCCAACCTGTGCTGTACTCTCAGCAGAAGCCAAACATGGCTCATGTTCCCTCTCTCCCTCCCAATGCACCTCCTCAGGACACAGCCAGATGCTTCTTCAAACACAGCTCCTGCCTGCCCCCAGTCCTCCCCTTCCCTGCTCCTTGCCTCCATCAGCTAACATCTGGAGGGTAGCATGTCCCTACACATGGTGGTTAATACAGTTTGTCAATATAAAAAACCAAAAGGTAACAATTGCAGTTGTTTAAAATCGGGCACAATTTGGATGAAATAATCTCTCAACTTGCAGAGACAGCACCGGATTCTCTTGAAGATGTGAGCTCTTGCCTCCAGGGAAAATGTATCCAGTGCCCAAATGACTTGTAATTGCTCCTTGGTATGGCTTCACTCCTACCAAAATAACATTTCTTTAGTACATGCTACATAGTCTGATGTCAATCAGGAGGAGGATACTCACACCAGGGACTGTGCAGACCTTGGGATGTGTGTGACCCTTAAAACCAACTGAATTCAGCAGATACAAAACACTCAAGTGCAGCAATAGTAGCTTGGCACTGCCTATTTCTTTTTAAAAGCAAAAGTGTGTTACCTCCTCACAGCTGGTGCCTGGGTGGCATCACCATCTGGAATCTCTCTAGAGCTTCTCTCTAGGAACTTTGTTTTACCAGTTACATTTTCATTTGCTCTTCAGAGTTAGAAAGCAAGTGAAAACCAAGAGATCCTGCTGCAGGATCTCAAATGAGCAGCCATTTGACTGCTGGCCTCTGCTCTCTAATTTGGTTGTGAGGTATTTATCTCCATAATGGATGGACTTGGTGCTACCTTTCCAGAGTTGTTTTCTGACAAGGAATCTGAATTTGAGGTGACTGTGCAAAGTCCTAGCAGGACTGATCCTGAGAAGTGCTCAGTATGGGTGTAGCTGGCTGTCCCGCGAGAACAAGACTATAATTTTTAATATGTGAGGTGGGAAAAGAGAAAGACACCGGCCATTTGGCCCTAGGTGACTGTGATTTTCAGTAGAAAACAAGTTAAAACTTGGCATCAAATTTGAGACATAAAAGTAACAACTATTTATTCATTAAATATATTTCATGTTAAAATAAATGGGGTTCACCTGATTCAAGGGGAAGAAATTTGTGTCAGCTGGACAGTCAGGAGATACCATACAGGTCCCTTTCTGTTTTGGGTTGTTTTTTTCTGAGGTGCATTTTATGTTTGACCTACAAACCTGAGAGAATGGTTCAGCTGTGACCCAATCAATTTTTTTAACTAGTTTTCAATATAAAGAGGTATTTAAAATCCTAAATGTAGGACCTGGGAGAGAAAGGAAAATGGAGAGATTAGTAGAACAAAAGAAACAAGAAGGTTTTCACCCACCAAACCTTTCAGATAGATAAATGAGCTTCCAGAGCAATATAAACTCAGTGTCCTGGCCTTATGACATGCTGGGTTGGGAACACCAATTTTACTACCCAACTTTCAGGCACAGGTGGCTATTCCAGCAGAGTGCAAAGGTTACCCAGCAAACATCTGCTCACCTGGGGAATAACACCCCCTGACATGCCTGATCCCTGCATGCATCATACACTGAGCAGCTGCAGGGTTGGTCCTTTACCAAAAGACTGAAGCAATGAAACTCCCTGTCTAGTTCTCCTATTTTCACTTCAAATCTCATGTCTATAGTATTTCTGGTCTTTTTTTACCATAGTCTTACACTTTGCTTTCCTATGAAGACTGCCTTGTAAGTTCTCTTACCACCCATTTATGCAAAGGGAGACAAATGACATTTTCCTTGCAGTTGGATAATCTCATCTGTATTCACGACTATATGAATTTTAATGCAAGTGTTTCCCTATTCCTTTCCTTTTCCCAATACAAAAATCCTGTAAGGAAGAGTCCTAAGGAAAATCTGAAAATTTTTTATAGTGACTCATGTTTATTACACCCCAGCCGGACTTTTCTTATATAAGGCTGAGTCACTTATTAGCTGGACCTTTGCAAAGAAAGAAAAAACAAAATAAGTTGTGGGATTTTTTTCAGCAAACATTCAGGTCTCAATTTTCTCTCTTACAGCAACATGGATTATGGCTTCACCAGAATTTCCCTTTCTTTTTTTTTTTTTTCCCCCCAGTATTTTTTCATACAGCAGCATCCTCATGCCACTGAACTCAATTGAGATTTGGGCTGCCAGGCAATATATTTTGAGGTGAAATTGGTTCTCTTGAAACCTCTTCTTCCATTTCCCATGCTCTGGGTGTTTCATATTTATTTTCCAAAGCCTCAACAACACACCTGTGACAGAGATGTATTTTTTTCTTGTGCATATAAATGCAGTTGTTTGAGAGGTTATTCCTAGTTCAGACCTCCAGCATTGCCTTACACACACAACCTTCACTCCATGGCAGCCCAGCCTGCCTGCTTTGGGGAAACAGAGCAGACCTGTGGCTCTGCTCATGTACTGTGAACCTGAGCAAGCCTCCTGGGGGCTGTGATTCCTGCAAAAGCTCCCCACAAATCTTTCCTGCTGGTCTCTGTGAATCCAACACATTTGAAACAAACGCTAGTGGCACCTCTGTTTCTGACCAAACCTTGTTGTGGTCAATCTCTTCAAGTGAAATTATAGGAAATTGTCATCTTCACACTACTCTTAATATTTCTTTCATCTTTTAGGTTCAAAGCACTCATGTTTTCACATAAGAAAATAAATTGTTGTCCATATCATAGTTTCCTAAGCTTCATTGACAAGTCTTGACTGTGATGTTGGTGGATACTGTCTGGATGGCAAAAATGAAAACAGATTTACCAGATTTTCCCAAGAACAAGTTTTGGAAACCTATGTGACTTCAGCTACCCATGAAAAGTTGACACAGAAAAAGAACCTACCTTGATCTTTTATAATTACATAGTAAAAACCGAGGCAGTGCCCTTGTCCAGTGGGAAAACAAAGTGAACAAAGATGTGCTGGCTTGTGACTGGCAATTAAATCACGTGTAGTGAAGTGTAGTTTATATCTTGCAGGGATTTGATGGACGTGTTTGCACATACACTGCTCAATAGCCAACAGTATAACTCTGTACAAGCTTTTGTGTGTAGCAGCTGCCAATGAGCTTCATATTTATTTGAAGGGGAAGGTCTGTGAGGTTAGGCACAGAGTTCAAGCCACATACTTAGTTTTGAACCTTGGCCTGCAGGTAGGCTTGCACATCTCTGAGATATCCATCTATCATGTAATATCCATCCTTCTCCAAATGAGAAGCTGTCCCAAAGTGGCTAATCACTATCATGTCTTCTCTCCATCAGGAGCCAGTCAGAGATTACACACATCTAACTCATTTAGACATTTTTATAAGTATCCCTGTCGATAGATGGACATGAAATATTTGGCTCCAAACCTGGATATGCTTCAGGCAGAGACACTCACAATGAGGCCACAATTTCAGACAAACCTTAAACCAGGATGTGTCAGCAGTCCCCTCCCCTGCCCAGCAGATACCCCTCATTCCTGCCCCTTTCCTGCCCTTTTGCTGGTATTGCCCCAAGTAATCCTGAAGCTTCACAGTCCACAGGGTGAAAGAAATGATCCAGGAACTATAAACTCACAACAACAAAAAATAAAGCTAAGTCTCAGCATAGACAGGTCGTCTAACCACCACCAGTGCATGACCCCACCAGCATGTCTAAGGCCACTGTGGACAAGGTGGAAGGGCAGAATTCTGTGGGTAGGCAAAGGAAGAGCGTAGGACTGTTCCTTCTTGTGATAGTTAATACCAGGACAAATTGTTGGTGAACTGTGGCCACAGCTGTGGAAGGGATGCAAAGCCCCCAGCGAGGGATGAGTGAGGAGAGCACCAGCCAGGCAGCACAGCAAGATGAATTCTCAAAGGTCCAAGCATGTGTACATTTTGTTTTCATTTAAGAGTCACATGAATAACTGTGACTGTTTTCCCTACCATGCATGCTGTAAATAAATACTTCTGCTTGTGTTTTATTTTAGTGTTACCAAAATAACTATGGGGATTTCACCATAGATAGCAGACATTTCTTTTCCAAAAGGTGTAATGAAGTGTAGTGGATCTGAAAGCTCTAGATCACCTTCAGTGCCCTAGACCTGAACCGTGTTTTCCAGAGTATTCCAAGGGTACAGTAGCATGCCTCAAGTTGCAGGAGATGGCCGGAGAGATGGCACTGTGGGTCAGAAGAAGAAATGTGCCTGTCTGGACCCTGAGTATCCCAGAGAATTTGACTTGTTGACAATGTCTTACACAGAAGCAAGCTGCAGCAGGAGGAATTTCATGCTCTTAGCATCAAACACATCAAGTTGTGATGGAAGTAGAAAGAATACACCAAATGTTGATTTTGAAAATGAAATTTGAACTGCCCACAGACAGTTTTGCATGTCCTTTTCTGTTGACACAGAAGAGGGTCAATATTTGCCAGTCTCTGGCTCCTATGGGCTTGCTACAAATATATATTTGCATGAAGCTCAGCACTACCAAAACTTTCTGACAGTGAGCTAGAAGAGCAAAAATGTTATCAGCGTGCTGTAAATGAGTAGGAAGCTTCTCCCCAGACTAATTCTTGTGGACAAGTTTTTCGAGGTACTTGTCTCATTTAAGTACTCTGTAAATATTATTTCCAAGAAAAAAAGCTCTAGACCAACCTGAACCACACCACAGCTCAAATGTTGAAACAAACTTCTGAAAAGATCCCTGTGAATACAATTTTGTCAAGTAGAGTTGGTGTTGCAGGCCAGGATCAGCTAAGAAATGTGGATTACATCTGCCTCATTGAGTCCTGTTATTATCATTATTACTTCACAGCTCATTTTTCCTTCCCAGCGCGAGGCTCTCCAAGCACAGGAATTTGCTGAGCTCCTGGTAACTTGCCACACACACTAACAAAGCTGGCATTTATCATGGCTTATCAGAGCGACATTGCAGCCACTGTGTTCCTGAGCCCTGCTCCTGTGAGAAAAGCCCTGGGCCCTGCAGGCAGGCAGGCTGAAAGCACACACACTGAATATTGCATATTGGCACACTGCTTGATTATCCCCTCACCAGAACCTGTTACCTGCACTTTGCCTCATTTCTCTTTCCCACCTGCTTGGGTGAGATACTCCTGCTAAAGACAGCTCTCTCTGCTGCAAAGGCTGGCTGTCTGCTCTTCCTTCCTCCTGCCCATTTTCACCAGCACAGCTCTGTTTCCCTGGATGGGCTTTTCCACTTGGTCCCGCACCCTGCAGTGGCAAATACCAGTGCTGTGACTGGACCCACTGCTGATGGTCAGGCTGGCACTGGTAATACTGCAAAAGAAGTTTTTGACAAGCACCAGAAAGATCATGTCCTACAGTGGACATTTCTCAAGGCTACCAGCTTTGGTGTAGGTTTATAGAAAAGGAAATCATGGAACCATATCAGCTCTGCCTCCTGGCTCAGCTGGCAAAGTTTGTGTCATGTTCATGTATACATGAGCCATCCAGCCTCTCAAAAGCGTCACCAGCAGCTTCTTCAGTTCATTTTTCCATTTTTGAAACATACATTTTTGAAAGGTCGTGATATCACAGGCTCTTGATGTTTGCAGCACACCTAATTCCACAGAGGTGGCATTTTGTTTGGCTGTGTCTGCCCATCACAGAGTTTGCTAATTCTTTTATTTTCTTTTGGCAGGATTAATGAGCTCGTGCCTCACTTTCATATTTCTAGTGCTTTTGCATTAGCACACTTTGGGAGGAACTACATAGAAGTGTTAGAGAGATCTAAACTAGTCATGAAAGAGATGACACATTCAAAATCAACTTACTCTTTCTTTGCCTCCTTAAGAGCTCCTTCTGTGACCCCTGAAGACATGGCAACTCCTCCCACCAACTCATAACCCGTTGAATTTCCTTTTTAGGTGCCCAGTACTGGGGACAAACACCCAAAACTACCATGTCCTGTTGCCCACACTTCACTCCTCTGTTGAGACGAAGACTGAAATGGGGGGAAAGACAATAATTATTAATATAGCCAATTCTATACAAGGACTAAGATCTACTAACCATCATGAAAGTAAAACCTGACTCCAGAGAGTAACTATTCCCAACTTCTCATTTGCGTATCTTAAATGAGAAATAAGAAAAACAGATGGGGGAGAAAAAGGGGTCTTCTCTTTTTCCCTCATTGTGCCCCTCACTGCACCATTATGATTGAAGGTGCTTAAAGACTTTCTCATCCTCAACTAATTTTTTCCCACAGCTGCACATGGGCTTGTGGTATTGGTGGGAGAGTGGAGAGACCAGCCCACGTAACACATGAACAGATATCCTGGGTTTCTTTCATTGCCAGCTCTGGGGATTACTTCCACTTTTCTGTTTTTTACTTTTGCCTCAAAAATCTTGGATACACAAAGTACACAGGACAGCTCTTTTCTTCACCTTCATCTACGTCTGTACCAGGCAATATTTTTACTGCCCTCTCTATATTTTTACCAATGTTTAGGCTTCTAATGGATGCTTTTCATCTCACTCTCTTTTTCTTTCAGCTGAGGCATGTTAAAGCTCATATATCCTCATGGGCCAGGATTAGAAGGTCCCACTACCCACCCCATGAGCCAGAGAGAGAATATACCCAGTGTGAGCTCTCCTGTAGCCATCTCTGCATTTTCCCCTCCTCTGGGCTATGCAAACTTCATGAAGACTCTCTGTGGGAGATTGTGGGTGTCCTAGGCACACTGAAAAGACAACTTATGGGATTTTCAATTCTTCTCAAATATTTCCAAAATCAGATTTCTTCAGAAAACTGCACTGCTGTCACCTGCAATACTTGGCTTTTTGAAAAGCTTTGAACTCTGGAGCAAAAGCTCAGTGTGGGACATGCTGCCGTTTTTCCCTTTTCTGTTGGCTCTGAGACTGGGTCTCATGGGCTGCTGAAAGATGTTGTGACATTTCCAGCCCCATTTCTTGTCACACAACTTACCCCATGCTTTAAATGACATGTCATTTGTTAGTTCTAACCCATCCTGCTTTCATCCTTACAGCTCACCCAAGCCATGTGCATGAGGTACCACCCTAGAGCACTGTAAGCACCTTATCCCCAGACTGGCTCTATGTGGAACAATGATTATATAAATAACCTTGCTGCATAGTGTGCTCTGTGTTAGCACGGGCAGGGCTAAGGCAAACCTTTGCATACAAGTAATGGATCAGCCCAAGAAAGAGCTGAGGTCCTACAGGAACTTTTCCCCATGGCTCCAGACAAGCACTGCCTCCTGTTCAGGTGAGATTTAGTATTGCCACCAGGTACAAGACTCTTGCTGCAAAGGCCAGGGATGTTTTCCACCAGCTCTGCCTGCTCCATGGCATTTGGCACTAACCTGAAGGCAGCACTGAAAACAACAGCATTATGCAGTGCCTTGCAAGTGTGGCTGCCTGCTCTTGCCCTTTGCCAATGCATTTGCTGCACCTCCATCAGCTGCTGGTTTAGAGGTGCTCCTGCCAAAAGAAAGGCACGACCCTCTCTGTGCCAGGGCAGCCTCCAGGCTCCCACTCTCAATGGCTGCTGCCACTGGTGAGCAAGTCTGCAGCTCCAAGGTCAGCCACTGGGAAACTCTCATAAATACGGGGGGAAATGGGCTGGGTTTATCCTGACAGGCATTAACAGAGCACCCAACAGCAACATGTACCTTTGGGAAAGAAGGCAAGGAGAGGTCTTGCAGGCTGATTGGATTCATACACAATGCAACTTGAAGCTGTAGATAGCTGTCACTGCCACAGCAGATACCACAGTCTAGGGTAAATCTGGCTGTGTGCATCCTCACTGGGGCCTAAGGTGTCCAGAACAGCAGGTTTTATCATTTTTGAGCAAGAGAGGATCTAAGAAACGTCCATCAAGGTGTATCTCCACCCTATTAAGCAAATCTACCTCAAAATATATCCCCTTCCAGGAGGAAGAGCAGTTATTCTGAGGGCTGAAAATTGCTTAGACTTCACAAACTGCTGTGGTTTTAAGTTTCTCATTTCTCTTTTCATCATGAACCTTTCTTTTTGATGCTTTGCATTTTTTTAAGTGTCTCCTGGAGAAACTGGATGAAGTAAGGTTGCTGACTAGATGCACCCAGCAATCCATACCTGTGATGCATAAAAACAGCTACTAACTCTGTGAACACCAGCAACATGGTAGTGGGTTAAACAGTTTCTGACTGAGGAACTTTAGGAAGGACTGCATCCACTCATTTATGAAATGTTTAATTTAGGAGCTTTCGGTTGACTTCAGATACATGTTGTATGTTTCAGGAATGACCAAGCATTTCTCACACCCACCCCTGCCCTAGCCTGTTTAATAACCTGTGACTGGAAAAGATGGAGTTATAACAGATCCTTCTGCTGGAAAGGCAAAAGGCCATATTGGACTTAAGATGGTGGAATTGAACACAGTACTCTGAGCTCTGACAGAAACACCAAAGCTGGAAAGCAGTATTCTTGGCTCTCTGATGTTGAGCTTTCTCCCTCTGTAAAAAAGGGATTAATAGTACTTACCTAGCCCATAGACGTGTTGAGACAATTTGCCTACCACAGTTTGAAGTCTGCATCTGAGAGATGTTTTACAAAAGCAGACTATTATTAAAAGCACAGTCCTTTTGGAAAAGCAGTTAAAAATAATTAGTTGCATATTCAAGTGTGTTCTGCAGTCTATTTTTTCTTTTCACTGCTGGTCTTCATTGAATATTTATTCTGTATTTTAAGCAGGACATGACTGAAAAACAAATAACATCTGCCTGAGAAATCTTCTTTCAAACAATACCAAAAAATTGGGCAGCTGAAACAGAAGAAGGTCTTTGCCATCTCTTGGACCTTTCCTTTGTTATCAGGTACAAGCCTAGAAGACAATAAAACGTAGCACCATAAATCACAGAGATCTGCATGGCATGGTCTCCCTTGATGCTCACTGCACTGAACATGCATTTTGCTGGGCTTAGTCATCATCTTCACCTATTTTGTTACTAAGGGTATCTATTGCTGGCAGATTAATGTAAGTGGATTCATTAAATACGTTTTCCTTTGAATATATGCCTGTTTCACTTCCCCCTCCTCAGAATACAAATGCTGTTGTGCATCACTGCAGTGTGAATCAGTAGGGTTCTAATTTTACAGGCACAGCCAGAAAACAAAAAAATGGCATGAATTTTTTCTTTTTTTAACCACAAGTTAAAAATAGCTCAAAACAAACCCCTTTGTCACACAGGGATGGATTCTGTTCTAGGAAAAGCATGGAGTAGGAGTAGTCTCACAGAAGTGAAAGGAATTATGCTGTACATTCCCTAACGGAAGAGAGGACTTCAGCACTTTGAAGATATAAAATATATATGAACCTACCTCAGCATCTGCCTCTTCCCTGTATTGCCCCACTGCCAGCCCAGGCCCCAGGGGCTCCCACACTTGAGTCTTTTCCAAACCAACAGAGATCTTAACTTGGTGCTAGATAACTACAGGACTTCTCTCCTCCAAAGGAAGCCAAGGCAACATAACTGGTCTATTTGCCCCTGCCTCCCAAATTAATACTGAAAACATCTCTAAATGACCTCATGGTACAACCTAAAGAAAACCCCTCCAAGCAATTTTAATTTACTCTGTGTCTGACCTGGATTTTACATTTTTAGGCAGAAAGACAAACCATGACAATGAGATGCTAACTCATGGTCAAGTGTAGCTTTGAATTTCCTGGCTGAACTGTTGCTAGCTTGTGTCAGAAAATCAGTTCTTATGTAAACAAATAAAAAAAACCCTCAAAACCAAAGAGTCTCTTCTCCATCTCCCCCCCAAAAACCCCAAACAAACCAAAAAATCCTCCGAAAAACCCAAGCCCAAACTGCCTCTTTCAGCACATATCCTATAAATGTTGTAGTACTTATCCTGAGGAACAGAATAGTTCATTGGGTAAGTTTGTAATTAGAAAGTTTTACAAGGTTCATTTCACCTACTTCAAAGACAAGAGCATCTCCACCAGAGCCCTTCTGGTCTGTCAACTGCATAAATTCTTGCAGTTAGATTTTTCTTTTTACTAGACATGTTTGAATCCACTGGAAAAGAGCAGTCCCAGCCCTAGTCAATATATTCATTTGATGCTTATGTAGTATGCCATTAATATTTTGAAATTATTGGATCTCAGAGCTTTTCATGAACAAAAGACAAATGTCATCTCCCCATCAACATCAACATGAGACATCAAACTTCTTAAATACTGTTATTCCCCCATTCTCTGTTTCTTAGAATATCTTAACACTGACTGTATTGATGCATTTAAAATTACCAGGGAAAATCATTTCTTGGCTGTCACTTTGCTAAGTTTCACTGTGAAATGTGTTTTTATATCTCCATTATGAAACTCTGGAAGTTGGGAGCAAAGAGCAAAACTAAATCGGGGGGGATATGGAGCTGCAATCACCACCCAGCAAAGTAATTTGCTGTGGCTATAGCTCGTCTGATCCTGCTTGTTTGGTGTCTAGACAAATGTATTAGCTGAAAGACAAGGAAAGAAGCAAAAAGGAAGCTTTCCTTGGAAGATCAGAGCATCCAGGTGAGCCTGACTCTGCTTTCCAGCTGCCTGCAAAGGATTCTGAAATGCAACAATCGCAATTTAGTGATAGCGCTCTACAGCACAACTATTTTTTTTTCCACATTAAGTTCAATCTGAGGCAAGATGCTGAAGAGTCAATAGCTATGATACTGAGTGTTAAGTCCCACATGTTTTAAGAATGTCAGCACCACTTGCTTTTTCTCATACACATTAGGAAAAAGCAAATTGTTTCACTACAAAAGATCAAAGCCACTGTTTGCCTAAACCCTATTATTTTTAACTTTAAACCCCCCAAACAGTTTTTTGTCCTTGAATGTGACTTACATGTTACAATGAGATGCACGAGCCATTAGGAAAAATTTGCTGTTTCTTTTTATATAACATTGCTTCATTATTTCTAGCTGTTGTACTTGGACTGACTTGGTGGATTGAACTGATTTTCCAACAGGTAATTGACTTCAAGAGAAGACCTGGAATAATTCTATCTGGCTGTTACACTGTGAATGAGTCTCCTTCCATTAATTAATCACTTTGAGGAGAGTATTTCTTTCTGAATAAACTCATTATTTTTAAACAAATGACATTTAGCTGTATAAATAAATTCTAGAACTGTGATATAAAATGTGTGCTAACTGCAGGCATGGCATGCCACGGATAGCAGAACCTCCTCTGCATTTTCTGGAGTGACTTTATCTTCTGATTACAAAGAAATGGGGGCAGGGAAATGAACTGACTTGTGATTTCACCCACTTAGTACCAGGATTTCTTTACTTGCATGACTGTTGCGTTTAAAGACACACTCAAGGAGACATCAACTGTTTAGTCAGAGAGGACCAAAGTGTACTCAAACAAAAAAGAAACCTACCCGAAAAAGACAAAACTCAACAGAACAAAAAAAAAAAAAAAAAAAAAAAAAAAAAAAAAAAAAAAAAAAAAAAAAACCCTGACAAATTAGTCTTTTTAACACAGAGATCTTCCCTCTGGTTCAACTGGATCAGTTCAGTGAAGGTAATTCAAAGCTTTTTTCATTTTAAGAACTGTTTTTCATAATAAGAGACTTGGACAGATGTTCTCTTCTAAATCTGACTTTAAGAACTGAAGATATTACTACCCACGCTGCTAACAAGAGGTTACAAACTCCCAGCTAATTATATCTCAAATGGACTGATATTTCTCATCAACGGGGTGGTGGAAGTTTGCCTCTAATGAAGAAGCTGATTTTTTAAAAAAACATCCCTCTGGTAAAACAAACACTGAGTGTCTGGTAAGACTTTCTGTCTGCAAGTCTAGAAAAAGACCAAGAAAATTTGCCATGCAATCTACTATTAAATTATACAATTCTTTCCTGTATCTGACTAAGGGAAGGGGATTAGTCCTAATGCGCATTGTTCAAAAAATGTGGTAGTGAGAAGTTTACATTGAGTTTCAGAGACAAAATGCATTGATGGATGGCAGATCCATTGCTTGCTGGGCCACGATGGTCCCAGATGCCAGGTCTGAGCCTCTGAGTGATGAAAGATGTACATCAATGTGCCTTCTTTAAGCACTCACTACTAGCCACAGTCACCTATAGGGCACTACCCTGACCACTTCTGTCCTGACAGTGTTGCTCTGCATTAGTTATTCAGAAACACCAGTAAGTGAATACTGGCTTCAGACTCAGCCATGACCACTTGACTTCTGCCCTCTCTTTCTCTTCCTCTGCTTTTTTCTAGTCTTCCTAGAAAGGAACCCAAACAGTTCCCCACACCTACCCAGGATGAATTGCATTCAAGGCAACTCTGCTTCAAAACCCAGTCCCTGCCACTTTTACCAAAGAAAAGCCATCAGTCACAGCACTATTAGTACTTCATTAGAAGTCACAGGAGTACTTTCCATGCCTGGTACACTAGCCCACAGCAGACAGGAGTGCCTGTGGTTGGCAAAGTGTCCAGACTCCAGCAGACAGGCAAAGCACTTGACCAACTGGCTACAAGCAGGCAGGAAGCCATTAAAAACAAAAAGCCTCTGCTTCCTCAGGTATTAACATGATGCTCTAGAGCATACAATTAGAACAAACATTAACATAAGCATGCTTTTTTTAGGGGTCCCATTTTAAAGCAACATTTTTCTAGTAACACCTCTTCAACATCTCTCCTCCATTCAGCTACACACGGGGTATTAAACTGGGGCCAAGCCAGAAACAACAGCAGAGCCTGGCAGTCCCAGCAGTCTGCTCCAGCAGTTCCCACAAGCCTATTGAGCAACACATATAGGAGGAAAGCTGCAGCTGTAGCTCTGGCTGCACTTCACTCAGAAGGTATGCATTCCCCCTTCCAAAACAGCCAGGGCTTTATTAAAGCCCTAACTAAAAGACGGGCTGGGGGGGGGGGAAGAAAATGAACCCCAAATTCATTAAATTAATTTAAACTTTTTCCAGTCGCTGGGGAAGCTCCAGTCTGTACAATGACTACAAAAGCAAAGCACCCAGCATCCTTGCCAAGCAATTCAAAAGTGTGTGTACAAGACAAAAATTCAAACCTTTCCTACTCCAGCTATCAATCAAAGTGAAGCTAAAATTACAGTTTAACAAGCAGGTATACATGTTTTAGTTAGCAAATAAGGTGAGCTGGACACATTATTTTTAGTTGCAGTGATGAGGAAAAGAGTAAAAAATAGAAGGAGGAAGGAAGGAAGGAAAAAATGTGTCTCTCCATTTGGCTCAGGCTTCTGAAATTTTAGTTAACATTGGCAGCATTTGGATATGATATGTCTCCTAATGGCAATCAAGAAGTCTCTTGGACTGAACTATTGCTGTGCATGTAATTATATAGTAATTTGACTATTTTAAAAAATGAGCTAGAAAAGAGTGATTGAGCTCACCCCAAACTTGCAAATTAATTTTTAACTGCTTTATTAGGTGAGCCCATGGGGCCAGGATGACCATAAAACATTGCTTTTCCAAGCAGATGCTTACTAAACTCCAATGTACATCAACAGGCACTTTCTCCTTGATTCCAAATGCTTTTCAGCTGAGCCCACAGAAAACTTTCAAATTACTTATGACAAAATCTGGATCAACAATGAGCTGATTTTCTCTCTTTTAAATGATGGAAACAATTTGCCCGAACACAGCCATCATTCATCTTCCCTAACACCATACAATAAGACACCAGTTGCAGGATTGCTAATTGGACTCTTTAGACCCAAAACTAACCAAGTTTCCATTCTCTGCACTGGATCAGCAAAACAGCTTCTCATAACACTGGATGATGGAGGAAGATGTCCAATTTATCATGCAGGTACACACTGCTTAATGTAGTAAGTCACAAATACATTCCTACATACCAAGGAGTAGTTCCAGCAGGGTTATAGTTGCTGTTGTATGTTTTTCCTAAAGGCTGTTTGGTAAAAGTGCTCACCCTTAGAGCTTTAACTCTGCCCTCCATATACATACACCATCCCAAACACAGTCACAACAGTGTTAGGAACAAACAAGTTTCTCCCAGCACTTTTTGAAATGTAGAAGACCATGACTGTGGATGTCAGAACTCTGTCCTGACCTCATCTTTCAGCACATTTTCCTCCAGAACCACTATCCTTTGCCCTGGCTAAGGCATATCCATCCATAACAGTACCAAAATCAGGTCACAGAAACTGGACATTTTTGCTAGAATTTGACTTAAACAAGAGTTGTCCTGGTAAACTGCTCATCATAAACAACACAAGGCTGCCTTCTCAAAAAGATGTGGCAAAATCCTTTTGTCCAAAGACAAAAGGTCACCTGTGAAACATAAGTGGTTTTTCATAGTAAAAAACTTTATTTTTTCTAATGTTTGGTGGGAAAGACTCATGGGTGCTGCTCAATCCGTTTTCAGAATAATCAGCCAAAGCAAAGGTTAGCCTGTCTCACAATACCAGAATTTTCTGAATGCTGTTCTCAATGGTTTGATGAATGGAGAAGGCAGGAGGGATCTCTTTTCCGTTTCATAATTCTTTCCCCATAAGGAATAATTTCCCAGAGGAATTATTAATCATAAATTGCAGCTAGTAACTCACTGAAGAGGAAAAAGAAACAAGTCAGTAGTGAAGAATCAGCTTTCTGGTCCCAGCAGGGAACAGAAAGAAGCAGCTTTTTTCTATTACTGTTTAGCCCATCCTGGGGTGTGATTCATTAGTGCCTTCATGCCTCATAGGGATGTTTCGGTCAGTCTTTTAGTTTTAAGAACACTCTGATCTGTTTTTCTGTTCTTTCAGGGCACACGTATTTTTTTAGCTCCTTCTAGAACTGTCCTAAATGCTGGAGGTGCTCCACGCTCAAGACTGCACTTAGGTGATAAAAAGGTCACTGGACCAAAACGAACAGCTTTAGTTCCCCACCTGAAACAGCTCAAAATTTTCAGTGAAGCTGAAGTTTGAATTTCTGAGCAGCTGCCATCCCATGGGCATGAGTGGATTCAGCAGAGCAGGAGGGTCTGCTGGAGAGGGTCTTGGGGGTTTGGTGTGCTGTGTCCCTGAGCATAAAAAGAGGCCAGGAGTGGAGCTTGCAGAACAGAAACTTGGACGGGCTGGGTCCCTGGTCTGACAAGAGACTGTGTCACTGCCGTGCAATGTGTGCAGAGGAGTCTGGGGTGGGATAAGGCCATTGTGTTTACCAACTTCGAAGGACTTTTGATGGGTTTTCAACTCAGGGGTTGAGAGATTTCATCCACAACTGGCAGGTGTCCTGGAAAAAAACAAACTTGTCCAACTGAGTGTAAACAGGTCCTCTCCCCAGCCAAAGCAACCCCGCAAGCAAACAGCATGGGCGAAACAGGAAAGTTTGGGAATGAAGTCAGAGGTAGGAGTTGCTGGGGAATGGAAAAGTGACAGCTGAGAGCCAAGTAAACTACCTGAAATAAAAGCCTCCATGTATGCGACTGTGCACCCCCATCTGTCGAGGCATCATATTCAAAGTGTTTCATTGTCTTCTGAAATCTGGTGAGGTCACAGCCTCAGTAACAAACTTTGACAACTAATCTCACAGTTTGTTGACCTTTTGTCCTGTGTTACCCTTCTCTGTGCAGGAACAAAGCAAGTGTAAGCAGGATCTAGGTATGGAGAAGGACGAAGAAGGGTGAGATGGAGATTTTCAATAGCTTGGACAGAAGCAAGAAATGTGATGGTCAATAAAAACAAATGTTTGATGTGGAAGAAAAAAGAAGACAAAAGAGGTGCAGGTGGCTGAACACATCAAGAGTACCGTGAGGCATGCCCTTGCAAGATTCCCAGGTGCTGGCTGGGGGCCTGAGAGTCGTGCTGGTAAACATGCTTTTAGAGGGGGATCAACCCAGGACACAGCAGTACCAAACAGGAGCACTCCCCCAAGCAGGCCTGTGCTGCCTCAGAGACCAGTGCAGAGGCTTCATTGGGATTTTCTTACTGAATTGAGTCCTCATGGTTGCAGGGAAAAATCTGTTGCTAAGCTGCCCCAGGCACAAACCTTAATAGTGATTGTTGCGTTGCATCTTGTCTACCACGTTTATCAGCCTGGAAAATCAGGAGACCAGGAAAACAAGCAATGCCATGCTGTGCTCCACTGGGTCTTCCCCCTTAACACAGAGTGTCACCAGTGCCAGCTGCAAGGAACATGGGAAAGAAAATTTGCGCAGCTGCAACCAAGACATTTGTGCCCACTAAAAGTATTGCATTGGATACCACAAGAGCAGCTTACTTGAACTCATCACAGCTGGAAGTAGATCTGCCCCTCAGGAAACAGAACTGCCACAAAAGAGTGGGGTTTTTGTTGCCTTTCTGCCCTAGGTGGATTCTTACTGTTGGATGTTTGCAGGCACTCCGGAATAAGCACTCTTGTAACCAATTTCTTTCATATGGTGAAGCCTGGTACTCAGAGCTTCCTGCTCCCATGTTATTTCTTTTGACAGGCTGTAACCACTTGATTTGAATTAACCCTGACGGCTTCGCCTGGTTTGGTTTTTTTAATTGTTTTTCTTTTTCAGCAGAATCGTTGGACGGTTTCCAAAGCAGAAGCTGTTGTTTGTGATTTTATGCTCACAAGATCCTTGCACAAGCAACTCCAAACCGCATGCTCTGGAGCAAGAGCCTGATATTTGCCACTGACACAGTCTTTGCATTTAAAAAGTAAAAACTCATGTAAAAATTGACCCTAGCTATGAGCCTTTCAGGGGCAAGAAAAAGAAAGTGGAAAGTGCAAAAGCAAATTTCTCCTTTAATAGTTCACACAAGCTCTATAGAAGCTTCTAGCACAAATTCACATCCCAAAAGTTCACCCATGTTTGACATGTTTCAGCTTGTTCTGATGGAAAAAACAGAGGACCCTGGGGGGGTCTGTATCCAACTGGCAGCAAGGTAGAAAAAGAGGAGTGATTTTGCTTACTAGAAGATAACACTGCACTACACTGCACTGAAGAAATGGAGCAGATGTGTATTCACTGGCTTTTACAAACACACATAAAGCCAGTACTGTGGTTACCATATGAAGCAATTAACGTTGTTTAATTCTCCCTGGTTCCATGGTATATTTCCAGCAACACAGGAGTTAACTAGGCAGCAACTGAGCTGAAAACAGGGCCCAGTTGTTTGGATGCAAGACAATAGGCTACAGAGGGAGATGTGGCTACACAGGGAGACCATGTGATCTGGACTTGGAGAGAGTATCAGGAAGAAAACAAAAGAAATAATAATGAATTGTAGTACTTGGGGCTTTTCAGACTTGATATGAACATTAACTGATGAGATTAGCTTGAAGGCACATTCCAGACAATGACAATTTAGGTAAAGAAATGAGCACAGAGGAACATTTAGCCAGGAAAAGGAGAAAGCAACATGCTCTAGAGAAAGATACTGTTGGCCACTAAGGGTCAACCCACTCTGGTGCACACCTTCAAAGAGAGAGCTGCTTCTGGGAATATCTGCTGAGAGGCTGAGCACAGCAGTGGGAGGTTACAGAGGACAGAGGTCAAGCTCCTTTGCCAGCCACTGGAACAAGAAGGTTTCACATTTTAGAGTAAGCAAAAGGTCCTGGACAAGGAGGCTGAAGAGTCTTTGAACTGCCTATACTAGTATAGATAAATGACCCATTTGGTCTGCTATCCTGGGAACATCTATCCTGAGCTCATAACCCCGTGTTAAGGGGACATCATTAATCCTGGATTAAATTCTATTTTTTTTCCCCCCACAGCTGCAGAAGGAAAGTTATGATCTTGCTGTGCCAACAGAGTGGTAAGCATCACCACTGTTGACTCTCCATCACCAGCGGGCTCCTGGAGAACACTGGTGATTCTTCCCACAGTAAATCTCTCTTTCCCTTCCCCTTTCCATGACCCAAGGATGACCTATCTGTTAGATTAACAGTACTTCAGTGGAGTGTGGCTAATTGGTTTGCACACTGCATTGTCAAGAGGCATGTGGAAGTCAGAAGAAGGGAAGAACAGTACTGATGGGCTGATAATCTCTATACAGACAGGAAGGAAAGCTAGATTCATCTGTAAAAATACAGTATTTTTGGAGCTGAACTCAGAAAAAATTTCTAGTTTGGTTTACTCTCATGTCTTCTATGGTTTCACAGGTAAAAGTCTACTTTTTTTGCAGAGACATCTGCAAAAAATACTTGGATTCAATGTCCATTTTCCTATGGCTATTGAAAGAAGGTGGAGTGATGAAGAACAATCTGGTAGGAATTGTAGATTTATATGAAGCATAATAGATAGAACTGCATAATAACTGATCTGTCAGCTTAACAACTGGCCTGCAAAAATAGAATGGGAGGGGGGGAAATCAACTTCAGGTCAGCCTAAACTTAGTTTCAGTTATTCCTGTCAAAATGGAAAAAAAATAAATGCGAAAAAACTGGAGGATTTGAGTCCAGAGTAGAAGCCTGGAGATGACTTCCAAACTGCAGCTGTGAGCTGAGCTGCTGTGATGCCGGTTTGTTGGCTTCTTGTCTAATGGTCACAAGAAAGAATTTATATGGAAACCCACCCATTGCTAATACAAGTCATACTTTAAACATTTGATCTGCAATAAAATTTTGACTTCTCAAGAACTGACAACTAATTCACACTCTGTCCCAACAAACTTGGTGTCACTAAAAACATTCTAGGCTAACAATACCAACAATGTCACCAGCATGGTTTCTGTCATGCCAAGAGTTATATTAAAAAGAAACCCATACATAACTGGGAACAAGAAACATATGTAGGTGATTTAGACACACAGAATTATTTGGGGGAGGTTTGTTTTGTTTTGTGATGTCTTTAATTATGAATCCACAGGAGATCAGTGCAAGTATCAAAATCATCCTAATGAAATATTTAACTTCCTAGCTGGCTCAGGCAACATGACGACAGATGCTGCCACATCCAATCTCTGTGAAGAAACCAAATGGTAAGCAGTCACTTCATTGCTTGTCAAGCTGCAGCCTTCTCCTCTGAAACCAAGTATCAGTAGAGACATGGGAGAATGACTTGGCTGTTGCAATCTTTTATATAAAATAGCTGAATATTGAGAGATGATTTTGCCTTACTAGTTGCAGTCCTTTGTCTTTGAACATCAAAACCTTATTGGAAGCATGAGTAAATGAAGTCCCAAAAACACATGATAAAATCCTTCTCCTCACTTCTCAAGTCATGAAGCTTAAAGAAAACAGAAAAGCTCTAAAATTAATTTGTTTCAATTTACATGTCACGTTGTGTGATTTTGGATTATTTTGGCCCAATTCATCTCTTCCATGGTCTTAGAAATAACAACACAGTGTGCATTTTGGAGCTGGAAAATGAAACCATCTGCCATTAACTTTGAATGATCCACTCTCACTGGAGTTTTGCTTGCCCCTCACAAGTCCTGTCAAGGCCCGAGCCTGGGACAAAGGAATGCTGACATCCTGCATATTCCCTCCCATCCCTATTTCTTCATCCACTCATGTTCACCTGCCTTGTACTGCAAACAATTCACCAGACTGGTCTAGAAAAATTAGAGTGTAGGACTGCAAATGGCCATGCAACAAAATGAAAGTTTACATTTGTACCTGGTACTATAAAATCAAAAATAGAACAAGCAGCATCTTAAGGAATTAAGCACTTTGAGGAACGTGAATTACTGAATAAAGCTACATTCATATAAAATAACCTTTCTGATCACTTCCTACTAATGAAGATTTTCAATGTTAATTCTGAAGTGTGAACTGCTTTTTATATGATGCTCTGCACCACAAGAAGAGAGGATGGCATGCATGTATGCACACACACTTCTTTTTACCCATGTATGTCCTGAAATACAGTCATGCTTTCATGAAATGAATGGTGGTGACACAGGAGCAGCCTGATGACAGTGTGCAAACCAGTGTCACACCAGCAGGGTGACAGCTTCACACCTGCACATGCACAGCAGTCCAGTGGTACTGTATCACCAGGCTCTCTGCAGTGACAGCTTCAGTCTGACAAGGGAATACACAGGCAAAGTTGTAGTTGTATACATGCACATACACAGAGGCATTTCTGCTTTGGTAACAAAACCTGGCTTTGGTGCTCCTCAGGCCTGTGGGGCAACACTGTAGAGGAGCTGTGAGCTCAGGCTCAGCTCTCAGAGCTTAAGTCTCACTCCCAAAACCCAGGCAAACAAAATTAGAGACAGCTCTAAAAAGTTCAACACTTCTACTCATAGATAGGATATAAATCATAGTAAAAGACAAACAAGGGAGAACTTCAGAGCAGAGATCATATTCCTGGAGGCTTTGGCAAGTACAGCATCTGTGTCCAGACACTGGTACAATCACTGGTATTTGCAACACACGTAGATCACCCCCTGCCCAGCACCACAGAGAAGATGATAGCCTTCCTAACCCAGGATGCATACATCACTGGTCTGGTCCTGCCTAGTGCTATGTGCCCTTGACTGTCAGTAACTTTAGAGAAGACTGGGGGCATGCTGCTGGGCCAGTTTGGTCTGAGCATACAGGTTTTTAAAAGCCTTAGTCCCTGTACTAAACTTTGCCGGTTTGTAGGCTGGTGCCTTTGGGAGTCTCCTGACCTGTGATGCAGGACCTTGGGTGTCTTCTCTGTACCTTTGGCTTTCCTCATCTCCTCAGTAAAGCCCAGTGCTACCCTTTCCTTGTTCCAATGTGACCAAGGAGTGCTGCTTCTCCTCTTACCTTGGTCTTCGTGCAGCGGATTTCTCACAAGGAAAAGCAGATTAGAGAGTGGAGCAGTGCAGGTGGGGGTAATAAGGGCACCAAGTACCTTGTTGGGCCCACTGTTCAATGCAATTTCTTCCTCCGTGTATCATTGCCTTCATTTCATTCCCACCAGATACTTCCCCCAGCCCTTCTCTTCCCCTCCACAGTTGGAGTGGAGACCTCCTTTAGGACAGGAGGGCTCTGCCCTGGGACCCTGGGGCAGCAAGAGGGAACAAGAGACAGAAAATAGCAGATACTCAGGAATCAACTGAAAAGGAAACAAACAACAAATGGAACAGCATGGCCTGAAGACCACAAAATGGTCTTCAGTAGCCAGGAGCACTGGGAATGTTCATAGACTGCTTTTTACAAAAACCTTTTGTGAACATCGATGCTTACCTCTATTTTGCCATTTTTAGATCCTACTTATGTCTGAGCTGATCTGTTAACTCAATTTCAGCTGTTGGCCAGTCAAGCAACAGCAGGACAGTAAACCATGCTCCTTCTCTGCAAAAAGAGAAAGTACACTCCCATTTGTCCAGTGCAACACAGGTAGGGGGATTCAGGGCAGAAATATGCTGCTAATACTCAGTACCAAATCGGTGCTAAAATTTCTGCAGCTGAACTATTTTTTTATTATTATTTTTAAAAAATGGAGGAGAGCATGAGTTTTTAATTTCCAGGATCCACCTAAGTACAGAGTACAAACCCTTCTCAATAAAGAATAATTTTAAAAGTTCTTTCCTGTCTAACACTCTCATGTAGAGTGAAAAATATCTTTCTCATGCACATCTCTATGTCTGTTCTCCTTTTGCACTCCACAAGACAAAAAAAAAAAAAGCTCTGTCCAAGTTCATTGTGCATGTTGTATGGCAGGTGTTTGTAGGGAAAGCCAAAATTACCTCATATGTGCCAGTCCTTCCAATGAGCACTTACACCATGTCAGCTTCAGGTGATGTTGAGTTATACATTCTGCCAAAGCACAGATGGACAGAGCACACCTGCAGTCTTTAAGGAGTTTGCTTCTTGAATATCTTAGGACAGCTTTGGTTCACTAGTGTCTGGTACTTACATCTAGGATAAGCTCAGGATCTTAAACAAATGCCTATCAAACCACCTCTTCAGACAGCAGCTGATGAGTGCCAATGTACATTAGCTTGTGAGATATTATATCTCAAAGACTTACATATTCACACTTGTGTTATATTATATTGCAGTAGTCCTTAGGGTCATGCAGAATTTTCCTGCAAGACCTAACTGAAAGGCCAAGGTATAATTTGATATTCAGAATCCTAATTAGTTAAATTTTCACATTTTTATGTTAATGGCAAGTTTGAAAAGGTCAAGGCAAGGTAGGATTTTAGAAAACGTTTAAAATAGTTGTTGTGGTTTATTTGTGTAAGATGACTAGGCCCAAAACTAGATTTTTATCTGGTCCTTCACATCAATATTTTTATCTATCTTCCAATCAGTTTCTATGTGTTATGTAAACACTTGCACACACTTTGTTCCAACACAAATTCTTCCATCATTGTGAGACCTCTTTTATTATTGATGTTCCAATCCAAATCAATGTCCATGGAAGAGACCCAATTCACATTCTCTGTGTTAATGCTGTCTCCACTTCTGCCCCTGACAGAATGTGTATTACATTAAGTCTTCAAATACTCAGTCTTTGTGCTGAATGCATTTGAATGGACTCTGTGATATAGAGTTCCCTGCACAGAACATCACATTGATTTTGTCAGCAGTTACTTCTGAAGCCAGGCAAAGCGCTGACTGCAGTATCTAAGCTCCATTTCATAGAAACTTGATGTCCCTTTTGATTCTTTGGTTTGAATGAATTCTCCCATTGGAGCAGCCTGGCATGTCTTTGGGCATCCCCAGACCAAGTCTTTCAGTTCTGTACTAAAAACGACACAGCCTACTTTTCTCTTCAGGACTCACTACCACACTGTGCGACAGAATTGTTTACTTTGATGATGTTCTTGTAGGAAATGCCCAGTCAGTAAGATGCAAAACAACAGAAACAAGCCAGTGAAAGTGTAACTACATTCATCTTCAGCCAAATAACCTCTAGACTCAAAATACGAGACAATGATCCCCTGGTACTGCAAAAAGCAAGCCAATAAACAAGGGCCATTAACAGGATCAATAACAGTGTATAGGGAAGAGAATAGTGTTAGTCATCACTTTGGTGTTGAAATGTTCCCATGTTTCTCTTTAAAGCTTCTAAGAAACACCTATTTTTCTGATACTGAAGACCATGCAAGCAGCATCTGCATTATGAAAGATTTTACAAGAAGAAACCTGAAATAACTCTCTTCTCATCACCTTTCTTTCACCAGAAAATCCATAGGACAGAAGCACTTATGTTTTTCATCACATCCATCAGCTGTATATTGCTGTAGTCAGGGAAGCCTGCCCTTGCCTCTAGTCTGTCACTATGTTCAATTTATCCCACATGGGATCACTTGAGCTCATTTCCTTGGTTTTCATCATCTTTCCTTACCTGATGAAACTAAAGCAAAGTGACAGGTACATAGATACTAAACAGCTCGAATGAGCTGGACCTCCAAAGGGCTCAGATGTTCTGACAGTGCTCTTTTCATTTAGTCAGCTTCTTTGAAGATGCAGCCACCTGAGAAGAAGCCCTTGAATTTCACCGTGTGTCCTTGGAGGCAGCACAGCCTTTGCTTTTATACAGCCCTAAGCAGGAACCCACACAAAGCAATACTACAGGAAATGATGCATCCAGAGATTCCTCAAGGCCTCACAGTTTGGTGACCCCAGGTGGGCATGGCACTGGGCTTGCAAGGGGGAGCAGGGACAATTGCCTGAACAAGGACATCTCCAAGTGGCCCAGAGGACAGATGCAATACTGGGTGGCTGATGGGGAGTCTGTGTCTCATTCTGAATAATGGGGTTCTCCCACCTCAGATCCTGTAGGGTTCAGAGCTTGGAATTAAATTCCTTGCCACTCTTCATACTTGCCATATAAAAAATTTTCAGAAGAATATTTGGCCAAATTCCCAAAAAAGAATCCTATAATGGTATCAGCTACTTGAGGGAGGGAAGAAGCATTGCTGCGGTTACACAGCTTCCTAAACTCCCCTAGACTGTGGCTGGGAGGAGCTGCGCAGGTGCTTATTTGTCCCTAACAGTTATCTCCTCACCTGCAATTATAAGGCATTTTTAGAAGTTTTCTACAAAAAAGGAAAGGAAGAACTCAAACTAAAAAAAAAAAAAAAAAAAAAAAAAAAAAAAAAAAAAAAAACAAAAAATCATCCCACTTACCTGTGCTGTTTAGGGCTTCTCTAAGTCTGTCCATTCCTGGGTGGGGGTCAAGCCATGAGTGAGTTTGGCACACCCTTGGAGATTTCATAAGGTGGAAAAGCGGAGAAGTAGTGCCATTTCTCAAGTAGATCAAAGCAAGACCAAGGACTTTGTAGTTGTAAATTGAGGTAGAGCCATTTATTTCAGTCAGCAGCCAACAGACATGAAGTAAAAGTTGCCACTGGTGTCCAGTCCAGGACTCACAGACATTACCCTGCACTGAGCTGAAAACAGGAGAATGTAAGATGGGAAATGAAGGAGAAAAATATGACACACAGTCCTTTGCATTATATCACACACACTTGTGCTGACTTCAGGGTCACGTAGTGAAGCTTTGACTGGGTAGGTCTCTAAGCCCAGCAATAGCTCTTCTTCAATATTAAGCACAATGCAGAGCACAGATTCTTGCATATGTATAAAATTGTCCCAAGTTGAATAGACCCCCAACAGACACTAAAAAGCGCTTGAAAATTAAATTGTGCATGATGCTCCATAGCCCAGCACTTCGCAGTCAAGCATTGCCCACCCTGCCAGCCATAAGCCCAGTCCCCAGCCCTGGCTTATGAGTCCCATGCCTCTACATTTTTCAGCATACTGCTCACGTTAATTTTACAAGATCTCTGAATAAGTCTAAAAGCTGACCAAGGTTGAATCACATTAATAGAGCCAACAGCACATGCAGCTCAATTCTTAGTAAGCTCAAAAGTGTGTTTCTGTGTGTTTTCCCTCTTACCCTTTTCATTTCTTAATTTGCTGCAAATAAATTAATGAGTGAGGCTTCCAGAGCTCTGCACTTTTAACTGCAGGACTTGGCTACACTACCTTCAGCAGCTTGCTCTATTGTCTGGCCATGAAGGTCTGCTTATCTACTCATGGATCCAGCCTGCAACACTGATACTTTGCTCCTTACCACTTTCACTTATATGATCTATAAAATCACAAATGGGAATGAAAAGAAAAAAAGAACTCTAAAAAGCAGCTGTTTTGAGACCTTTGAAGTGGCTGAAATATATCTTACAAGCAGCAAATGCTTTTTGCAGGAAAACCTAGAAACTTGAACAGACATTTGGCAGTCTTCTGTCAGCTCGCCAGGCACTGGTGAAACATGTACAAAGAACACCCATCTGAGCTGAATTTCATTTATTGGTGAACTTTGTTTTTAGTAAAGAGCAAAAAGGGAACCTGAGAAAGAGTTAAGAATTTCTTCTTGTCTGATTACTGCTGACCTTCCATTAGTCACTGAAAATGAAACGGCTTGTAATGGGATCTTGTGGTTTCCATGGCTCTAAAAAAGCCATTTTTACAAGGTTGCTGCTTGATGACTCTGATGAGTCACACCTCATGAAAACAAAAAAATAAAAGGCAGATTTTAGAGCAGCCAGCTCCAGCAGCCCAGGGGACATTCCCATGGAGAACTGTCGAGGGCTGGGGAACAGGTCCACCCTGGTCTCAGAGGGCTGACCCAGAGCTGCTGGGGGTGCTGCCAGTCACAAGCACTTGGTGCTGGGGAGCACAACTGGAGCCACGTTCACAGAAAGGTTGAGGAGGAACAGAGGCAGCTTCTCAGGATGTGCTTGGATTTTCTGCAAGCAACTGTATCAGACAGCACAGCAACAGCCATAAAACTATGTTTTTCTCTCTTTTGCAATGGATTACTATGCATCCACAGTAAATTATAGAATCATTTAGGGGAGAAAAAATGTCTAAGATCAGAGAGTCCAACCATTAATCTAGCACCACCAAGTCCATGTCTAAACCACGCCCCTAGGCACCACATCTACATGTCTTTTAAATACCTCCAGGAATAGTGAGCCAAGCGGTTCCCTGGGCAGCCTGTTCCAATGCCTGACCCTTCACCAGCTTCACTGCCTTTCTCTGGATACACTCTAGTGCCTCACACACAGAAAAAGCAAAACACTCAGAAGGAAACAAAAAGGGTTAAAAAAAACCCCTACTCCCCTGCTTCTGCCAAAATAATTTCAGAACCCTCATGGCACCTAAAGGCTTTGGATAAGCAGGACAAGCTATACTGAATGTATTACATGCATCAAGTGATGTGACAACATTCACTTGCACTTGCTCTAAGTTGAGTGTGTTATCCATACATACCAGTAATATCTATTAAAAAGGTAGAATTGCTTTTTAGGAGGAACTTAATACAATGACACTCCAAGGATGAAAGTGAATGAGGCTTTGAATTAGTTAACTATCACAGAAAATTTTAAATACTTTTGTACAAGTCAGCCACTTGAAATTCAAACAATTTCTGTTGATAACTGGAACAGAAAAAACATTCCTCCAACTTCAAGAATGGTCATAATAAAAATCTGAGGAACTACAGACTGGTTGGCTTCACTTTAGTCCCTAAGAAGCTGATGGAGACAACTGTCCTGGAAAGCACTTACAAACATATGAAGGATAAGGTTGTGATTGGGAACAGTCAGCATGGATAAAAGAGAAATCTTGCTTAATCAACCTAACAGCCTTCTACAATGTCATACACTTCCTTTGTATGTCTGAATTCAGTCTGGCACTCCTTGCTCATCCATACAGGCTTCCTGCCACTTTTGCTTGATTTCCTACCCTTGGAATGGTCTTTTTTGGAGTACCCATCACTCCTGGACTCCTCTCTGGAGCCATATTCCATAGGATTCTAACAAGCAGACCTCTGAAGAGGTGCACTTTGCTCTTCTGAAATCCAGGGCTGTGATCCTGCTTTTTAGCCTGCTCTTAAGGTCTTCAACCCCACAGCCCCATGGTCACTGCAGCCAAGGCTGCCTCTGACCTTCATGTCCCCAACCAGTTCTTCCTCATTCACAGTGCCAGGTGCTGCAAAGAACCTTCCCTTGTTCACCCCTTGATCCCTTGTTTGTACACTTTGCTCAATACTGTTCTGCATCAATGGATACCTCCCAGTGAATATTGTTTGGAGTTTGCAGCACTGACAGCGAAAGCTGTTCTCAGTAGGCACGAATGCCAGGAAGCCACATGCTGCATCACTTTGTTTCCTGACTGTACCAGCATAACTCTTCAAACTGAGACTTTTGGCACAAATAACCACAATTGCACTGACAGGATATTCTATCATCACTCTTTAAAATGTGATGTTTAGTAAAAACTCTGCCTGATGTCTCTTTATAATTATTCACACACACACAAAAATCAAACAAAAAGTAAGTGTTAAAGCCCCAATTCAGAAAAGCACTGAATATTCCCTTTAAAGCTCTTTTTTATACCAATCTGAGTTTGGCAAAATATTAAAGTTAGCATGCTTTATTTAAAATATTATATTTAAAATTTAAATTTAAAATTTTAAAGTGGGCTTGAGCCCACTGCTTACTGTAAGGTTAATTCTCATAGAATTTAAGATGAACATTTTACAATCCTCGTTCATCTCTACACTGAGAGACTCAATACTCTTTCAAACTTCAGCTCTGCAACACTATCAACAGAAAGCAATAATTTTGGCTGCCCAACTGAAATAGCTAAGATAGCCTTTGTTTTCAAGGATGGGGGCTCAAAGCTCCCTGAACATGAGACATTTTTCGAAGGCATCTGAACTGGAGTTCCAAAAAAACAAAGGCAATGAAAATCATAAACAGCTACAGAAAGCAGAGTGTGACTTCAGTGTTGCCTGATTTCTAATGGTTGAAAATTGGAATCTCACTGTTATACTAACACATGTTTTTACATTTTCCCTAGAAACAGATGGAATAACGTTGCTCATGCTATGCCAACACTATGTTGTTATATAGTCTTTATTAAAATTGCTCCAAGGCAAAAAAAACCCCTGTATGCATAAAGGCAAGGGGTGGGGAAAGTTGGCAATGCCTTGGACATTCAGGCTTGAGTCCTTTAACTCTCAGACAGCCCTGTGCATCACTGAGAAATCCCCACACAGGGTAGGGGAGCTGGGTGCAGTGCTGGTACTGGGCAAACTGCATCCACGAGACCCTTGCCAAAGCCAGTGGGGACACACAAATCAAGAGAGAAAAGAGGAGAAGAAGTGACATGTACAAAATGAAGAAAACCAAGCTTCATGAATTAAAGCAGCAGAGGAAAGTATGAGAAGAATGGGATTTAAAGGACATCATCGATTTGGCAATTAACATCAGCTTTTCTTTAAATGCAGGGAAAAAATTCCAAACTTTCCTTCCTTGTCTTGCTCAGAAATTAATCTCAGTTATGGCAAATGACATGCAGAGCAGATAAGCATCTGTGTGTGTGTATACATATATAAATGTGTCTTGAATATGTTTCTAAAGCACAATCCAAAGCCACTGAATTAGATGGAACGATTCCCATTTGGCTTTGGTAGGTTTTGGACCAGGTCCCCAAACTCTGTGATTCAGCTTTTAAAAAAAGTAAGGGACAATAAAATGCCAGATTAATCCTCATTCTGAAAAATCTGAGTTGATTTACCAGAGAGGAGAAAAAAAAAAAGGGGGGGGGGGGAGGGGGGAACCCCCACCAAACTGAAACAAAACTCCCACAACTTTTAATCTTCCAACCATGTAAATGTCTTCAATTAATGAACATTGATTTCCCTTTGCTTATATTGAGAATTTTTATGTCCCAAAAGGAAGCAGTAAAAACATTTCCATGATAACCATAAAGATTACTGGAAAGAAAATAAAGTTTTCTGTTTCATTACCTTTTCTGTGTGGTAATCAATTACAGAGGAAGAACAGTGCAGGTTCAATTAAGTAACTAAATAAAAAAGAATTAAAAGCCACAGGGGATCTTTATTTTACTTATCTTCAAGTAGGGTCCAGCTCCAGGCCTCATTGACTTGTTTGCACCGTATAATGGGGTTTAATTTCTGTGAACCACTCTGTCAGCATTAGCTGATCACAATTAGGAAAACAGGGTTAGAGAAAACACAGCTACTGAAAATAGCTTTTCCCAAATGTAGCCTTCCCTCCTCTCTGCTTCTCTCCAAACAGGATTATCCTGAGCTCTCAGCACAGAAATGAATCCTTCAGCAAAACAAAGGTCCTTCCTTTGAAACATAAGATACAACTCAGGAAAACACTGAATGCTCTGTCCCAAACCAGCAAGTGCCTGAGCACATGCTCACCTTTAACTGCTTGCTCAGATCTCCCACTGACTTTAGGTTTAGCATCTGCTGAAAAAAGCCCTCTGTGTCTTGCAGAACTGCAAGTTCATACTCAGTGGTGAGAGATTCATTTAAAAAGGAAACACAATTTTTTTTTTTTTTTTTTTTAGAACTTGAAAAAAGTAACTGTGGGTTTGGGTTTCTTATTTTGAAGTCTGGTTTCTTATTTTAGGCAAATAACTCATGACTTCATTACAGACAGCTTCACATGGGCAAAAACAAGACTCATGGAGACACATGCAGTATTAAATTTGTGCAGATAGCTGAATGGAAAATTTCAGAGCAACTGGCACCTATGGGATGCTTTGCCAGTGGAAAGCAGCTTTGTGTGGATCTTGGATTACATATTCATGTATGCCAGTGCACACACACACAGAAAAATCATCATAGGAAAATTAGGGGTTCTACTAAAGGCAACAGCAGGACTCTTAGAGACTCAAATTTAGCCATCATTTAATCCACAACCTTCACACACACTGTCAGGGACTCATTCCCTCTAACCCGTGAAGTCTCATAGTCACTTGCCCCTGGCTACCCCAGCCACAGGTGGGTGACTGGGGGTGGCACCTAGAGGGGCAGGTAGACTGTTTCTCTGGCACTGCAGGACATAGCAGAGGGATCAAAACACCTTTCAATCTCCTCAGTCTGGTCTGAAACCCACAATACACTGTTCAGCTTCAGCAGGGACCTGTGGCACCTCTGTTCACCTGTGGTTCACTACCCCTCTCTACCCCAGGGAACTGCAGGGCTCTGCACTCCTGCAGCCAGCCCTCCTCTCCAACCTCAGCACCTGAAGAAGATCCAAAGGCAAGAAAGCACCAGCCCCCTGGTATGGCAGCTGATGTTCCACAGAGCACTTGACCCAGCCATATAGAGAAAAAGAGAGACTGTCCCATCACGTGCCATAAGCAAACAGTATAACCATACATCTCACCAAGAGCTGCAACTCCAAAGGGCCCGGGCTGAAAAAAAATCACTCTCAGAAATCTGTTTGCAAAAAGATAACTCAGTATTGCTCATAAATCAGGCCACTCTATTTCACTGCCAAAATATTCAACACATTTCTTTTTTGGGCTGCTCATTTTTCATTCCTTCAGGCTACATTTAACCAAGTAATCTTCCCATAAATCCCGGCTCCTGCTGCCATTCGCAATGCAGTGGGTCTTGTTTAGAAATTCTTAGAATCAGTGCATTCTTGCTGCATGACAATCCTCCAGCCTCTTCCCTTACGAAAGGAGCAAAATGGAAATCAGTCCTTCTCCAAGTTTATCAGAAGGGCAGCCAAACGTTGCTGTTATACAGTAAGATCTTGAACTGGGAACTAGGCAGCTATTTTAATCAGTGGGCTTATTTCATGTCTGTCAAGGACAGTATATTTAGAATGGGACAAGCTGTTTCTTCACTGCACCCCTGATCTGAAAAGAATAACCCAAGCACAGCATTTCCCAGATGGACTCATGCACTTTGGCAAACCCCTGTGAAAGAGAGTCTAGATAACATACCAGCTATCAACAGGGCCAAGATTTAAAAACTGCAAAGAAGTGTCCATGCAGTGAAGATCTGGGGCCATCATTACTGTTTAATCAATCATAGCTATTTAATCATACCTTCTAGGTACCATCAGATTATTTGAGTGAATCACTTAGGTGAAGGCAACAAAATAAAACAAGCTCTTCTGTCACTGCTTACCTGCTCAGAGTAAAGCATATGTGAAAATGATGTGATGATCTCTGAGCAACTGAGCAGGAAAGCTCTCCTGAGCTCCTGAGAAAGAAGGAAGAGCTTCTTTCAAGTATGCTTTCCCAGACACACCACTGTGCATTAGTGCAGAAGGCTGCCAGACTTTACAGATGAGCATAGCCCCTTCACTGGGCATCAAAACAAACAGAAGGATTTTGGAAAGAGCTTGCCTCCAAACCAGCTGTCCCTACCAGATGCAAAGGTGAGACCAACTGGGTGGGGACCAGACTCTGCTTAAAATTCAGGCTTTTGTTTAGTTAGTAAAATAGGGATGGAGAGGATGTGAAAATAGGATTCTCAGAGAGTGTTGGCAGCATAAAAGGTCTGCAGTGACCACAGAGATGACTGGGGTTTGTCCAGTTCTGGCTAGGGAAATAAGGAGTCATTACATGCCTCACTGCTTGGCTAGAAACACAAAAAGAAACCTGTGGATTTACCCACCTGAAAGAAACTGCTGCAGCAGCATTTGATTGCAAGAAGTTTTCTTTCTTTTTGATCAACCGTTTATATAACAAAGAGATTCGGAGATGAAGGCATTACTGTCCAGCATGTTCCAACCATCTGAGCCTAAGACAGCAGAAATGTCACCCATCAGTCACCCAGCCAGCCATACACCATGTCTCACCAGTTGGAGCTGTGGGCTAAAGCAGGAAGAGAAGATACCTATGCTATGAACAACAAAGATCTCTGCAGCCTGTGCACCGCCTGCAGGGACTACTGCTTGTCTGCTGCACCTTGGGCACAGAGCTGGCTTTAATGTCAAGGCAAAACACATACGTGGCACTGTACTGTCCTCTTCATTCCCCCACTAGTAGCTGGGGAGCTTGGATTTGGGACCTCCTGTAGTGAGACATCAAGAGTCTAAGAGTCCTTTGGACTTGCATCCTAATGATAGCAAAGGCAGCAAGAGGAAGAGCCGCCCTCTGCACTCATGTCAGCACACTGCCCCTTGAAGAACTTCTCAGCATGCCTTTATAAGTACAAGAGTAGTAAGAAAACACAGAAGCACAATGAAATCTGGACCAGTCACCACCAAAAAGGAGTCTACAAGGACCTTGGTATACTTCCTCCTTCTCCACTCCTCTACTTTTTTAAGTGAAGAGGAAACAAAAATGAAGTTAGGAGTCTGTGTCTCAGATATGCCAGTAAACTAACTGCTTAGTCTGGCTTGAATGAAATTATCTGTTTATTCACCACACAGCCCCCACAGCCCAGGGACTGCTCCACACTCACCCACCACAACTCTCCAGGGAGCCCCACACTACATGCTGTACAGGGACCACTGCAGGTAACCACATGGCAGAAAATGCAGGAGCATTAAAACAAACAACCCCAAAAAAACCTCCCTTATGTCCACCTGCTCTCATCACAAGCCATCACACACGCTTAACAAATCCCAGGGAAAAATGCTTTTATGACTGTCAGAAGCTTATATTCTTCCAGGGTGCTGATGACAACAAAAAACCCCCCTGACACCCTGAGGCAAGGAGAAAATTCCATCCTGATCCAACTACCAATGTAACCGGGAGCACAACAATCTGACAGATTGGTGAAACACCTCCCTTGCCCTTCACCCTGCAGTCTCATTTCCAGTCTCTCCCTGAAGGGGAGAGCTGCATTGCCCCTTGCCATCATTTTGCCCCACCTGATGCAGCACAATCTTCAGGCCTGGACTGCCCCCGGGGTCTGCTCAGCAGGGCCCCAGCTCTGGCCTCTTGGAGGGCTGCAATCCAAACCTGCACTTCTGATGCTGATTTAATCTCCCACTCGTCTGCTCCCTCTCCTTTTACTGCACATCAGCTGCATTCCTCCCATGCATTTCTCACTTTCCAGCTCTGTCTTTCCTTTATCTCCTTCCCATACCCATCTTGTTTTTTGCCGTCTTTGCCTACACATATCAGTTCCATAGTCACAGGAGTCACCCTTCACTACTGCATCCTCTCCACATGGAAGTGACACAGAGTGACACCTACACTTCAGTGACACATTTTCCTGCAGCTGCAAACTACAGTTTAAAGATTAAGAGCTGGGGTCCTAACCACTTCCTCCAACACCCATCCAACCTGAAGTTGCATTAAAAATAGTATTTCAGTGGCAAGAGGTATAATGCCAGCCAGCAAAATACCATTTCCTCCATTAATGCCTGTGGAGTTATAACATTCTTGTCATAATCTGCCTGCAGATGTACCATAGGTATTGAGAAAAAGCTCAGAGCCTCAAACGAATCAGGAAATGACCACTTTCTGGGGTACAGAGTCAGCTTGTTTTGTACAAACTGTCTGGCTTACTAAGACAGTCTTGTCTTAGACTTGCCAGCCAAGCGATATGAGCTACTGAGGTATGTCTGGAAAATATTTATGATAAAAATTATGGTTGCAAAAAGAATAGCAAGTAAGTAGCTGATCCAGCTGGCATGCAAATTGGTCATGTTTATCAGCACAAATATGTTCATCAGCACTACCACCTAGTTCTTCTGGAGAACGGTAGGTACTCAGGGACCTTTCATGACCATTAAGCAGTTGGGTTTTCTGCAGCCCTGATAATACATTTTATTCCTGTCTTAAGTACAACAGGAGAGGGTGTTTAACCATCTATCTGTCTAACACAAAGACACAGAGCTTTTTCCATCTCAGAGTGTGCAAGGGCAAGTGAGGCACTTGAGTCCCTGGACTTCAACTCATATTTCCTCAAACAGTGCAACACCTTGGGAGTTCATCAAGTCCCTGGCACTGGGTAGAAAAATGCTCAGCAAAATCAACGCTGTTGGACAACAGAACAACTGAGCATCATTATAAAGGTACATCCCATCTCTGCCACCCCTCCTCTGCCTAAGCAAGCTCTACACACTGCAGCAGCAACAGGGGACCTCCCCCAGAGCAATGGCAATGCCAGCCTGCACCGAGTGGGCACTATGCAGGGGCAAAAGCTTGGAGGGAATCAGAGGGGACAGAAAGGCTCCTAGACAGGGAGGTTTCACAAGGACATCTGTGCCACCAGCGCCCCCTGGCACAACCTGTATCTCCCCAGAGCCCCCTTCCTGGGGTGAGTCCTGTGCTGCCCACGAGCACTGCTAAGCTCACACTGCTCCTGTCTCTCTACACAGCCACCTGTTTTCACAAAACTCAAGGAATTGAGTATTTTCCTTTTGTCTTAAGAGTGGCCAGAAGACACTGTGATACAGCATAATCAGGTAAACTTATGTTTCCATGGGAAACCAAGCTAATGGCAGCCTGGTAAGCACCCATGGTCTTCCATGTCTTTTGAATAAAATAATTAATCTAGGAATTGCTGTATTAGAGCACACATTAATGTTGCTGAGGGAGGAGAAACCAGCTCCCAGTTACCTTCCACATTACTGTGGAAAGATGAAGGCGATGTTTAGGGAGATCTAAGTCAACCAGGATCTGCTTTAGCATCTGCCCTTTCCAAAATATCCTGACACCCACTCTGCCAGCAAAGATCAGCAAAGCATTCGTGCTCCCTCAGTAGCCCAGTAGACCTCAGTCACACTACTCTTTCACTCTAGGTTTTTCCAGTCCTGTGACAATCCTACATTAGACTCTTTTAAAATGGCCAGATAACTACAGCCATGTCACCAAAAAGTGGGATTTGGGTCTAAAACCTAAAATTCTGTGCTCAGCTCCTTGATAGGCAAGGTCTGTTAGTGTGACCCAGTTCTTTGTGTTCCACTCTCTTCCCATAATAAAAGAGAAAAAAAACCTCCCTTTCCACCTGATTTCATATAAGTTTTACTTCTTTGTCTCGGGACAGCTTGGCCAGCTTTGGGAGCCAAGGCTGGCTGAGTGCCCATCCTGCTCAGGCTTTCTAGAAACAACTTTGTTCCAGTGTGGGTCACTCAGACTGTGGGATAACTGGAAACTTCAGTGTTTATTGGTTTTCATTTTCAGTGCTGAGTGATTTTTAAAGGAATAATTGCTTCCAGATGTCATGCATATTTTGCTCTGAAGGAATACTGCAATCTCTGTTAAGGTTACAGAGCTAGAAAGACTGTTTTTCCCTATCTGAGTGCCTCCCTTGAGAAGATTTGGGTACACCACATCTCCCACATGGACCCTGCAAATGCAAGGAAGAGTTAGACCCAAGGTCTCTGAAAAATACACTTGGTTGTATGACACACTTTGTAAAGCCAAAACGTTGAGTGTGCATCCATGATACAACCTTGGTTTGTTCTGGAGTGAGAATGTTGTATTACGGTGTTGCAGCAAGGCCCAGTCAACCAGCCGTCCTTAGAAGACCTAGATCTCCAGTTTTACAGGAGCATCCTCAGACTAGATGCAAACACACTTCTGGTGGCTTCGAGTCCTCTTTGACTTCAGAGTGCAAAGGCTGGAAAAGATGGAAGCACTTGAAAAAGAGGTACAAGTTAAAAAGAAAACTCTGCCAGTAGGGACGTTCTCAGTCTTGACTGGTTTTAATTACATTTCTTTAGTCAGCTGATTTCTGAGCTTTCACTCTTAAAAGATGGGCACACATATACAAGTAAGGCATAGAATTTATATAGTATCAATCAAAGATAAGATCAGAGCACAGAAGAAATACAATGCTATCCCTTACGGAAACCAGTAGTTACATTATCCAAACTTCGAGAGAATGCCCTAAATTACTCCTGAGCAGCTCAAAGTTACATGTTTGTGTGCTGTGCTTTCCAAGATCTGTGCTCTGTCACACTAGAATATTACCTAATGAAGGCCCCTGAATCTGTAACCAAAGGTATTCTTTCCATAAACATAATTGCTTGTTGAAAGGCAGATGTTTTCTACACATCTGAGAGAACATGAGCAAGTGTTCATGCAAGCCCCCAGAAAGAAGGATGCCAAGAGAGTACCTGCTCCAGGATGCAATGAGAGACTGTGTTTTGGACACAGGCAGACCAGCTAAAACACTCACACCAACATGAAAAAGACTGACGAAGATGGAATAGTTGTATTTTGTTGTCTGTGAAATCCTGTAGATTTGCTTACTTGCAAGGAATCTTGTATGACATCCAACTATGCTTACAAACTGCTGAGCAGCTGCAAGTGGAATGTGGCAGCTTTGGGGGGAAAATAATTTTATAAGTTGATAACAGAAAAGTTTAGTAAGATTCAAATGCACTATTTCAACCTGTCTGCAATGGAATGATCCATTTGCTATTTTGAAAACATTTTTTTTAAAGTCTAAGGAATGCAGTAAAATCCACTATGCATTATTTGATTAGCAAGATTTATTAATTTTTCTGGGTTTCTTTCCCATCTTGTATCAAGAAAAAACTCAAAATGCAAATGAAATCTCCACAAAATGAAAAATTAAATTATCTCATTGCTCTACAACTAAGAGTGGGTGGTGTTGAAAAGTGTCCTAATAACACAGGACAAGACTGACAGCACTAAAAAAAGGGCTGGTGAAAAAAATACAGCTAGAAATAAACTGTCCTCTGCATCACAGCATTCCATAATAGGTAGGAAAATATGTTTCTTTTTGTACAGAAATAGATTATACAGAACACCATAATTTTGTGCACAACACCTACTTCAAAATAGCCCAAAAAGCTGTAATACCTAAAATAAGAAAATGACCAAATTTGTGTCCACATTCAGCAAAACTCCAAATTTCATTCCAATGCTATAGCACATGAACAGTTAGTAAGTACATGCTAAAATATGCTGACAAATGCCAAGAAACATGGGTTTAACTTAAAGGCTTACCTGGCTAAGTCACAAGGGCACCCAGGACAGTTTAAGTGTGTGTTTAAGAAATTTCTTGAATAGGGACAATTAATTTTAGTTGAAGGCATGCAAAGCTGAAGCACCACAGAATTTATTATAGTGGTGGAAACAGGCTGTAGACACCAAATCTGCACCCCTAAATGCATTTAGTATTTGACCCTCTGAAGAGTAAACAACTAAAATATTGACAGAGTTTGGGAGAAGCTTTGCTAAGTATTCAACAACTGATTGTATCAAAGAATTACTGCAGACAGTGGTAGGGCCACCTGTTATCATGAGCTGCCTGGTGTGCCCTTTCACATTCTCCTGTTTTCAGCTGTTTATAACTCTGTCAAGACATAGACTTTTTTGATAGTATGTCTGATGCCATTAGATCTTTCTTTGCAATCAAAGACCTCTCCGTCATTACCAAGATGAGATTCTGAAATGGGCTGTTTTCCTCAGGTTGAATTTGTCTATAATTTACTCATTTTGCTGAAAAGTCCTTTTGCTTTCAAACTACTAAAGCTGGGAGTGGGATTTGGCACAGACTTCTGCAGTGAGGAATGCCCTTTTTGCCATCCCCACAAACATTATCCCAGACCTGATCAGGCCATGGTGAAAAGTGATCACAGTTCATGCAGGGCCAAGAGACCCTCGTCTCAAGGTGCAGGGCTACTGGCAAACTGCACAGCTCTTCACCACACACAGCACAGGCTCTTTTGCAATGCACTATGCAAGGGATTGAATTTACACAGGCTATCATTTAATCTGATTATTCTCACTCTGATATTCCCAAGTGCTTGTGTGCTTCAAGCTCTTTAAATTATGTTAGGACATGGTACAAAGGACATCAAGCCAGCCACAAAACCTTCACCCAAAAGTGCCACCAAAATGTTTCTCTAAATATTTGCACTTTAGCTAAAAGCAATGTAAAATCAGTGTAAGAAATAGCCCACAAGGAGAAAAAATAAGCTTTTTTTTCCCCTTAACAACCAAAGGGGCTGCACGTTGGGACAGCCCGTGTTGGCCACAGCTCACACTTGCATAAGAGGCACTTGCTCTGCATTAGATATGCTTTCACAGGTCCTGTAAGCACAAGGAATGCCAGGAGAGGCTATGCTGTGGCTCAGCACTGGGTATACACATTGCTTTTGCACATTTTAAACAATACTCAGTACCTTTTATTTATGGCTGCACTAAAAGGTGTTATTGCAGCATCTGGAAGAGGTACTGTGGAAAGACCCAATTCAAATTCATGGTTAGGCTCATTTTAAATGTAAGTCTCCAATTTAAAACAGAACTAAGTCTTGTCAGTGCCCGAATCTTGCAACATGATTACTTTTCAGTGGCAGAAATCCTACAAGACCTGATACTTTGCAAGATTTCCCATCCACATACTTTCCAGCTTGAGAAGCTGTTCAGAACCACAGCTATGGGCACACATCCAGGCTTCAAAGATACGATGTGGACTAATCTCTATTTTAATCCCCACTTCTCTTCTGCTGGGTATTACAAAACACAAGCTTCTGGCTTTGAAGTTTCTAACTTCATCACTCTAAGTTTGGAGCTGATAACTCTTGGTTCAGTTGAGAATGACACATCTAACAACCTTACCTGGTAATTAGCTTTCCCTGCTCTTCTGACTTGCATGATGAAGGCAGTGCCCTGCCCAGCCAGCATGGATCAGCAGTGCTGGCAGCTGGTGAAAAGCAGAGATCATTGTCCTTTAGGGGTGATGCCCCTCTGGAATCTCCTTCTCTCCAGTTGTGACTTCCAGGATCCTCTTCTCACTGCATCAGAACATCTCAGAAATGCTCCAAACCTTTGTTTGCTAAGGTGGAAGCAGCAGTTTGAGCACTGCAAGGTCAAACCACTGACATAATTGACGTTTGGACACCTGTTAAAATGAACAATGATGAGTTCTGTATGCTGGCACTCCATATTCCAGCTTGAGACTGAGGGAACACCTTTAAGTATCCTTTGATACAGTAGAATAGCAGCTTGTTTAGATTGAGTTAGTTTGCAATGGAGATTAGACCTTTCTTTATGTGATGCAGGACACAATGGGATTTGTAGCTTCCAAGTTTTTCTGAGACACAGTAGATGAAGTTGTAGAGGAGCATAACACTCCCAAGAAAGCGTCAGTGATTCAGTACACCCTGCTCTGAGCAAACAGGCCCCTGGGAACAATGCATGCCAGTGGTCTGACAACTTCTCCACCCCTGCAGCACTGCCACAATGCTTATTTCCCTAAGGACCTGACAAATGACATTTCCTGCAAGTCTCTTTGGATTCCCCTCTGGGCAGGGACAGCTTCTTTAGCACTGTCTGGTACAACAGAGATTTCTGAGCCCAAAAAGGAGCCTTGCTTTGGCTTCCCTGACTTATTCAGCAGCCCCTTGGAAACGTGTAGCAAGGGAGAGAAGCCTGCTTTTTCTGACACCATTCAGCTGCCAAAACCAGTATCTGCTCCACAGTGCTCCTGCAGCCATGCCTGGCCCTGAGGCGTCTCAAACTTGGAGTGGGCAAGGGAGGTACAGCATAGCTGAGAGGGAGGTGCTGATCGCCTTGGCCACCTCAGCCCCTCTTGTCCTTACAGCTCTGCACCTTCCCCGCCCTGTAGGTGATAGTGATGGGCACTGAGGGAAACAGTTGGCTGTGCTCAAAGAGGGAGATGGTGGGCAGCAGTTAAAAGAAGCTGAATTAACAAAAAAACACTAGAAAGGCCAGCAGTGAGACCCCCATGGCACAAACGCTTTCCCCTCTAACGGTACAGCCACTTACACATGTTTTCTTCTCTTGCTTTGTCATTTACTTCCTAGATCAATCCATCACCTCCATCTGCTTCAAACCAAATGTGCCAAGTAAATATGCAGATTATTAGGAAGTTTGGTTTTTTCCCCCCAAGAGCAAATTAAACAGTTGAAGGTTACTTTTTTTTTTTTTTAAATATTGACAAGCCATTACCAGGCACAACATAAAGCAGCTGGCTGCAAAAGCAGCTCTGCAATGTTTTCCTAGGCTGGTATAGCAAAAATCAAGGAACTTGTGCCTTGCACACAGCTGCAAAAACTGGAGAGGCTCCTGAACACCACCAATTTTATGGCAACTGTCATACCAGAAGAGCTGATCCTCCCAGACAGTGGAAGTACACAATTATGTCACATTAAACATTGATAAAATACCACAGCAGTTCCACATGCCAGCTACAAGTGAGCGACACTGGCAAATAGCTCCGAGCCGGCAAAAGCCATCCCAACATCAGTGCATGTTTTCTGCTAAGAGTTTACAGATGAAGTCTGCGGGTGCAGAAGCGTGAGCAATCACCCAAACAGACGGAGTCATAACATTTTCACACCAGGCAGAAAAGCGAGAGGGGCAAGCACCACAGACAGGTTTACTCCCCCGAGAAGTCGCCACTACCTCCCTGTTCACAGAAGCAGAGGGGCTGGGTACCACACTCCTTGAGGAGGGTTTCCTTTAGGGTCAGAACGAACAAGATGAAGCAGTGGAGCTCACGGCTGAGGCTTCAGACTTGGGTAGACTTTTTTTTTTTTTTCCTGTGTACAGCAACAAGCACAGCAACTGGAGATCCTAGCTCTGCCACGGTAGGAAAGAGCATTTGCATTGTCTTTATCATTGCACCCACGCATGACAAAGCATGCCCTTGCACAGAGGTGGACTGGGGAGAAAAGCACTGCCCACTCTCCTTACAGAAAGTCTTTTGCAACGTGTCAGCATCACCTAATTATGTTCAGATGAGTCTAGCCTTGAAAAGCTGAAATGAAAGTTAGTTGTCATTTTGGCAATCAGTTCTGTCACAGATAACAGACACTCTGCTGCACAACATTTGGTGCTCACCACAAATTACACTGAAAGACTTCTATGCCATTGCCACACCACATTAATAAAAGGGCTCTGTGCAGGACCTCAAAAAGAGGGCAATGATGCATGGGGAGAGAATACACCATAAAATAAACTTCAACACTGTCAGAAGTGTCAGTCTATGTGTTTTTACTCCCATGTACCTTGAAGTTACTTGTGGAGTCTATTGATTACAAAACATGTTTAATTTTGCCTGTGATCCAACACATGCCCATGATGCAGCAGCAAGCAGCGCACCTCAGAGAAATGTCACGCAATTTTTGGGATGGTGAGTGGGCAGCACAGCTTTCTCAGCACATGAATTAACACCTCAATTCTTTAAAAGTTTCCATTTTTCCATTTCTTCACCAGGCTTTTTCAGTAGCAACACTAGTTGTCACGATCAGCACTCCTGTTGCAGTATCTCCTCTGTGTGCATTCTCACACAGCATCCCCACAGTTTGCTCCTAAACACCAGAGCAGGGCTATTCTCCGCATTTTTATGCCAGGAGCTGAAAAGCACCCTTTGGCCCAGGCCAAAAGCAACATCTCATCTCAAAAGCAGCTGTCAGAAAGGCACAAGGAGAGGTGCATGCAGGCAGCAAGTTCCTGAGGTTTCGCTGCTGCTGCAGTGCTCATGACTAGGGTCTGAGAGCAAAGCCATGCACCAGCACACACTAAGAACCAAGCTGACCACTTAGGGGAGACAACCAACCTCCAAAACACTTTGAATCAGGAAACTTAATCTACATTCCATCCCACAACAAAGGTGGTCAAGTTATGACCCTCATAAATCAGATCACAACATCACACTTTCACAGAATGGTTAAGATTGGAAAGGAACCACTCAAGGCACCTAGTCCCTGGTCAAGCAAGGGTCCCCAACAGTATGTTACTGAGGATTGTGTCCAGATGGCTTTTGAATATCTCCAAAGAGGGAGACTCCACCACCTCTTCTGGACAGCCCATTCCAGTCCATATCACTCACAGAGTAGCAAAGTTCTTTCTCATGTTCAGGTGGAACTTCCTGTGCATCAGTTTCTGCCCGTTACCTCTTGTCCTACTGCTCATGACCACCAAGAAGAGCCTGGATCCATCCACCCCCCTTCAGATACTTATGGACATTGATGAGGTTCCTTCTCAGTTGCCTCTTCTTGAAGCTGAACAGGCCCAGCTCCCTCAGCCTTTCCTCATGGGTGAGGTGCTCCAGTCCCCTCTGTTGTTTTAGCATAGCCCAGCGAGCAGAATGGCTCCAGCCCACAGACACCCAAGAAAATCTAAGATTTCTTTGCTGTTCATGCAGTTTTCTCAAGCTGTTTGTCAAAAGTTATTGGTGGCTATTTTTTAAATGAAAAGAGTAGTGAGAAAATAACTTTGCAGCATATTGGGCTAGCAGATTGTTCAGACACTGTACAGTGACAATAAAGCCTTTAAGATCCTTTGATTGACATATATAATGAATGTAGCTGTCAAACTTTTGTGCAGTAATTTCATTTTGTATTGACAAGCTATTTTGCTGGCCAGGGTTTTGCATAAAAGGAATAATTCACATTGTTTTAGTGCTGCTATTTACAGAGCCTGGAGGACAATGGCATGTCTACAATATAAATACTAATATCCAAATTTCTTTTGAAATACATAATTTTGTATGCAACCTATACTATGTACAAAGTCTTCATATGGGAAAAAAGGCATTGTTCTGCAGAGAGAAGGGGGCCTGGATCTGCTGGGGGTTGTTGTTCATTCACTGATTCATTATGTGGCCTTTGAAAAGGCACTTAGTCATTCTGCAGTTTAATGTTTCTCTCTGTGGAGAGCAGAACAAAGCCCCAACACAAACTGCACTCATTGTTATCAGTCAGAGTGGCAGAGGTCACAAAGGCTGCGTGGGGTCAAGGGGCTGCTCAGAGCAGTCCTTGGGTGCACAAAACCCAGGACGGCTGTGCTCTTCTGTAACAGCTTCTGTCTCACCACAGCAGTGGCAGGGTTAGCTTGGGCTACCTAACACAGAAGTTGCTACTTGCCCGTTACCTTACTTTGGCTATGAGCAAATAACTTGCCATGAAATCACTAGCCTTGGAGAAAACAGGAAGAAAGCAACCAAGAGGGGAAAGCAAAACATAAACGAGAGGAAAAAAAATATCTACACAATCAAGGATGACTTTCCCACAGCATTTGCTATGCAGTCAAGCCCACAAGTGGGTTGTGTATCTGAAGGTGGAAATACAAAGATATGTCCTGTTCCCTAGGGAAAGGTAAAGCAACTTCTGAAATTATCTTTAGAGGCTATTATTAGCCCCACACTAACACTGATGTACCCTTTGCCCAAAGCCACAGCACAGGGACACTGTATCTGTAAAAAGAGATATTCACAGCTCTGCCACCCATAGAAGTGCTGGGCCCATGCTCTGGTACCAGCATCATTCCAGAAACATTCCTGAGTAGCAAGCGAGGGCATGGAAAGAACTTAAACAGCACAGATTTGGAAAGGGCATTGTAATCCATCTTGGGGTGCTGAGTTCAACAGACACACCAGTTTTTAAGAGTGCAACAGGTTTGTTTGTTCATTCATATATTCATGTTCATTTTAAAAAGCCAAGAAATTCTAGAGACAGGAGCTTCATCTCTACCCTCAAAGTTCAAGGTAGCTGTTAGCAGCACTGATGCCTCTGGGTTGCCAAGTTTATTAGTTAAGATTAAGGTACAAACCACAGAGCACAGGAGGCCCAGGGGTGTTCCTCACTGCCTTCAAGATGAGAGTTTCCTAAAAGCAGCACTTTTTGGTTGGCACTGGTTTGCTGACCAGCAGTGCCACCTCCCCATCCTGCTGCCATGGTGCTCAGCCTTCCCTGGTGTCAACAACAGAAAATGGTATGTTACTCTACTTTGCCAAATTTTAGCACTGAGAATTTGATTCTCAACTGTTAGGCACCTGCATTAGCCAGAACAATTCAGCCATTTCCGGGAATATTATTAAAGGGAAAATATACTGCTTGGCACATGTTAAATAAATTCAGGCAACCTTTTATATGAGGATCTGTAGCTTCAGAAGGGGAATTTTCAAATTTGGCAGAGAGGTTGCCTTTGTGGTAGAAATGTGTCTATCCCTATTAAAATCTACCCAATTTTGGCCAGATTACAGAGCAAGGAAAAACTGCAGTTAAGGGCTCACTAAAGACTTTTGAGAATTGCAGTTACCTGCTATTCCTGCTCTGGGCAAGAGGTCCCTAGCTCCTGCAGAGCTCCAGGGACACAGCTTGTGCTCACACAGTACTTTGGCCAGTTATGCCTGCACAGCCCCTCCATAGCTGGATGACAAAGGTATGGAGCCAAGGATGGGCTGGAGAGACCAGCATTCCATCTGACATTTCCATATTCTAGGACAGCACAGCCCCACCTGCCACACAGCCCAGGTTCAACATCAGCATCACAAGTGCTGAGCAGGTAAGGGGACACTGCAGAAAACAAACTGCAAACAAATAAATCAGGGCAATTAAAATACATAGATGTGCAGCTGGAAGAATTAATGTTAAACAGACAATCTCATTGCAGACATCCCCTAATAATGAAGTCTTGAAAGTGCTGTCTCAGTAAGGTGTGTGTGTGTGTGTAGTATAGGGAGAGTTTCTGGAAAAAAATATAAATATAGGCCCTCATTCCACAAAGTTTCACAAACCCAAACCCTTGCATTCAGGTGCCATCTCACTGACTCTGCTGCAAAATCAAGGCCATTCCCTTTAAAAGTGCAGAAAAGAACATCTGTTCAAACTGATCTGTTTCAACCATATTAGTTAATGTGATGGGTTTGATAAATCCCCAAAAAAAAACTCAGAGTAAGGCCTTGGTGTAGGTCTTCAGCAAGCCTCAGTTTTGGGCTGGGGGGCTCTCCGTAGGTCCAGAGAGACAGGTATCACCTGACTTAAGCAACCAGTTAGGTATTTCATATCATATGATGTCAGGTTAAGTAAAAAAACCAGTGGAGATGTGTTCTCCTCCCTTCTATTCCCCTGGTGTGATGTGAGAAGACACGCTGTTGCTGATTTCTAAAGTGACAGGCCTCACCGATCCTGTGCTGAGATATCCATAGCAGCTTTGGTCTTTGGGAAGTAAAATACTTTTGTTTTGTTTGGGTTGCTCTTTCC
>JAWWEU010000111.1:27291259-27381249 GCA_035583155.1 Acropternis orthonyx | reverse complement strand
TGTCTTTTATATTTATACATATATATGTTGTAAATTTGTGTAAATATATGTGTATATATATCAGTTTCAGTTTTAAGTTTTTTTCCTTTCCTTCACTCCTTTGCTGAAACTCTGTGCAGCACTGAGAGACTTGGCATTTTGCCAAGGTCAAACAAAACAATAACAGTTAATTATTCAGAAAACTCTTCCTGTATCATGGAAATACAGTTTGAACACCAGCAGGTAAATTCTTTTGCATTGGACAGGGAGAAATCAGTATTTGCATTGTATTTCTGGCAGGAACTGTAGTGATGGTCTATGACAAGGTGGGCTGCAGGGCTCCCATTCATCTCTTACAAACAGGGGTGAAGAGGATTTACAGACTTACAATGAAAGCACTCACCCGATTGATAACGTTGCAGCATTTCTGTAATTCTTCAGTCTTAGCTCATGGAGAAAGGACAAAGCCAATCAACTTCCATCTGACTTAGCTTGTTAAGAAGAGTTTATATAGACCATGAGAGTCCTTCATCACCACTCCAAGGAATTTACAGCCCAGCATGCCAAGGAAATGGTTTCAGGGCAAGCAGAAGACCTGTAGAAGAAACACCCAAAGCAGCTACCAGACAAAACCACCTCACCTTTCACACAAGGGTATCTTCTCCCCAATCTTCAGCAGACTACGCAGTCTTTCATGTGGGATCTCAGGAGGCATTTTCCATACACTGAGAACTGGCATGTCATCATCATTCTAGAGAATTATTTCAGTTCATTAAGTGCTTCTAGGAAAAGGATTATCATTCCTTTTACCAAAAAACCCTCAAGTGGCTAGAAAAGAGGAATCCAAGGAAAAGTTAACATACCTCTTAACTCCTTTCTTTGGGACACATCTGCCTTCCCCCTTCCTCTCCCACAAAGCAGGAGCAACACAGAACTGACATATATATATATAAATAATCAGTATAGATATAGATATAGATTTCAGCTCTGGTTAAAGCACTGTGCCAAGCAGAGGGACTCTGGTGCTTTCATTCCATGAGAGAGGCAAGACATACCCTCTGCAGGAAGGCAAAGTATCCATACAGACTGCAAACAGCACTCAACAAACATTTTTGCTTGGTCAAACTTAAATGCTTAGTTAATGATTCACTCTAAACAACCAGGCAAGGAATAAATGAGCCTGTTCTCCTTACGTGTATTGGCTGCATTAAGCAGAAACAGCTCAATGTGGAGCCAGCCCAAGAGAGAAATTTCACACCGTGCAGTGCTGCAGTAAACTCTTTCCAGGAGGATAGACTAGGATTACATATCACAACAGCAGGTATGGCTGGACCAACCTAGCAACACCTGGACCTTGTGTTACATCTTTCATTAGCTAAACCCAGATCATTTACACCATTAAGTTTCCTCCCAAATGGGAAACAGGCATAGGAAGTACATTTGGGTGACTTCCTGATGGGCAGAGCCACAGGCACGGCTCAGATCTCCCCCAGCCACACTCTTGGAGTGTCTGCAAAATCCTTCATTCCTCTTATGCCTCTGAAAACTGTCTGCATGATTAAGGCAACATGGTTAGCCATTTTACAGGGAATTTCAAGAAAACAACATGCTTGTTGTTTACATGTTTTTGCCCATGAGACAACATTGATATGCCTTGTGAAACACATGCTTTCACAGAAATCTGAGGAGGAAAACCACATAACCAGGAACAGTAAAATATCATTCTGTTCGGAACAGACAACTCTAGCAAGATTGTTTTAATGGGAAGAGGATTTGGTAGATATTTTAAAATGTTGGCAGCAGTTTTTGCTAGACAGAATCTTATGATATCATTCATCAGATAGATTGCTTTTCTGCAAAAACTCAGCAAAGACCATGTTAAGCACACAGAAGTCCCCTGATTTCCATATGCAGTTTCAGAGACAGTGGCACAAGGTCAGGTCATTTTTGACTCTAAGTTCTCCCCAGTACTTAGTTCTTCCAGGTGACACTCATTTGTGCCATGTGACTGCTTGAAGGGCAACTTGAGTTATTACAGTGGTTCCACAATGGACTGCACAAAATGATTGTGCTCTCCTTCCCTTTTAAGAGTTGAGTAAGCAGATAAGTGATTCCACGTTTCATAACTAAAATTAAGATTCCCTCTGCCTGTAGCCTCCTTCAAGAATGCAGCTATTCTGCTTGAGAAACCACATCCTGCTCTACATCCTATGAGAATGTCACTCTGTCAATAAAGAGAGACATCAAGTTCAGCAACCTTCCAGGACTGCTGCTGATGTCTTTAGAGTCCACAGCAATCATTTCTTTATGGTCCAACAACTGATCAGATCTGAGGAGTTATAAAACTTCACATCACCGAAGAAAGTGTATTGGACTGACTTTAACCAAAGCAGATGCAGGGTGTGTTTATGGGCCAAATATACTCAGCACCCTCTAGGAAAAAATATTGTCTCTTTCCTAGTCAGAGCTTCTGGACAACTACTGTCCATGTTTTCCCAGGACTTCTGTGTGTCCAGCAGTGGCTGGAACTGCCATGCAGTAAATCCACTCAGGCTTACCAGGGAACTGGGAATCCAAGGCATGCACATGCTGTAGCACCCATACCCTGCCTCTGGCTAAGGGTATTACAACAATTTTGAAAAGTCTTACTCCAGATATTGTTTGGGGCTGCACAGTGGATTTGCCCAAGTCTGATCCTGCTGGAAAGCAGGTCCTACTGAGTAGGGACAATTCACACACATACAGGCAAAGACCTCCCAAAGCATGAGAGAACTCATGTAGCATCTAGGCCATGTTCCCAGTTTAGGCAAGGGCGATTTTTCATTTCTTGGATAATGTCCTGTATTTGCAAATTCAAATATGTATTAGTACAGGCAGTAGTAGCACTATAGAGTGTATTTCCAGACCCAGCCCCTTGAGATACCTTCAAACAATTCTTTGCCCACTTCCTACATGCCTCAGCAGGTAAGAAAAATCAGGCTGAAGCGCCTGACTTCTGCCTTCAGCCAGTTGGTTTGAACAGACCTAGTGCCCTGCCATCAGGCACCTCCCAGAGCACAGGCAGTTGCCCTCCAGCATTGCTGACATGGTCAGGCAGGCAGGCTGGACAGTTGTGTTGGCACTGCAGTGATAGATCCACCAGGTCCCATCACACTCCACTCAGAGGATGTCTCATGGGTGCTTTGACTTGAAGGTGGTTGTTATCCCGCCTGATGAGACCACCAGCACACTGAGGGTTAGGCTCAGGGCCAAAGCCTGTGGAAACATCTGTCAGGAATCAATCAAATGGGCTTTTGCTATGGAAAAGAAGTCTGATCTTGAATTCTGCCCTAGCAATCAGTAGCAGAGTGAGCCTTCGATGCACAGACTGAAGCATCACATCATGAGCGGTCTCAGTCAAACCTGCCTATTTATGGTGGCAAGTTAAAGGTGCTATGAGTCAGGTGTCTGAACAGGGATCTCTAATAATACCTTCCAACTACATGTAATATGTAAATATGCTATGTGGGCAGGAAATGTATGAAATAAGAAGGCATTTATTATAATTATTTTAAAAGAATTTTAAAAACATTTAAGTATTTAAACTGTGTTTACAGCATGACAAAAGCTGCTGGGAAGAGAGCTGGACATGGATAAACCTTTGTCCAGCTTTGTTACTGGCCACTTGGCAAGACTGGCTTTTGTCTGCTGTGCTCTGGAGTGAGATCACCACATGTGCCCAGCACGGCTCCCTGGGGACAGCCCACTCCTCTGTCCTCATTGCAGGATATGCCTATGCAAGCTCCAGGAAAACCATTTAAGGTGGCCACAACATAGCTGCCTGACCCGAAGGGGATTCCCAATAAGAGCCAAAGACATTCAGGAGTATTTTAGAATCATCTCTGCAAGAGCAGTCTGAACCTAAGGTAGGTTTTGGACAGTGACTCATGGTGCCTGGTGCACAGCTGGAGCAAGACTGCACACACAGTTACAGTTATTAAAGTCAGTCAGCTATAAGAATACTGCTGCTTCAAAGTGGGATCTGAGAAACCACAATTATTTCCCATTCAAACTGTAGGAGAAAAATGTGGTATTTTTTGGTACCAGCATGCAGCAGTGTTTGCAACAGCTGCACATGTTCAACTGAAAGGGAAAGGATGTTTTCTGACAAATTTAGGTTCTGATATTAAAAGTCTGGTCAGTATTAGAAGATCCATCAGCCATGAAATGTAGGTGTTATAGATGCAACTTTAAGCCCTTAACTGTCAGGGCAGGCTTTGGACCAGTGCTGTAGCCACAAGTAGGCTAAAGTACCATGTAGCAAACCTGTGTCATGTGTCCCTTCATTTCTAATTTACAGAGAGAACAAAACTCACTGATACAATTAAAACTTTCTAAATAAAATAAAGACACAAAAGTTGGGAACAGCAAAAACATTGAGGAAAACAACTGCTGAAGTAAACTCTCAAATCAAGCAGAGGGAACCTTTGACAGCAACTGTGGCTCAATGCTCCCCAGACACTGCGAGAAAGCAGTGAAGCAAATACTCTTGTGCTTGGCTTATTTCCTGACATGCATCTGGGGACTCCTTGGACAGAGCTGGCATGAAGCCTTCATGGCAGAATAACCACTCAGGGGCTTTTCAGGAAGCACACCACAGAGAAGAAACCTGTCCTGTACCTACTTCCACGGATCAGATGGAACTGTCAGTCCAGAGGAGGGATCTAGAGTTAGTCCAGAGTCCTCTCACGGGAGAGAATTAAGAGCAAGGAGCAACTGGATCTCTGTGGTGCTCCCTGTCTAGTGGGTAACTGTCCCAACATTTTGGGTTTGGGCAGTTTTAAACAGTCAGTTAAAGTGAGGTGGGGCAGGGAGGAGTAGCCTGAAATAACAGTTCTGTGTATGTGATGCTTTCCAGGTCCCTCTGATAGGATCCCTCTGGAGGGCTTACTACTTCTTCTGCTAGCTCAAAAAATTGGCTAGGTACAACAGCTACCAAGCTGGGCCTTTCTGTCATTAGATTTGTCCAGAATGTGATTTTTGCATTGCTGGAATCACACAGCTGACAGGCAAAGAAAACTTGAAGCTTTGAGAGAGGCTATTCCAAGGCACCAAGGGGAGGTGAGTTCCTCAGAGCCTCTGGACATTGTGGTAACAGACTGACTTTGCTGGGAGCAATAAAATCTGCACCCATTCCGCAGTCCCCCAGCTTCTGTTAAGGGTTCTCAAAGAAGCTTGGGGGTGTGTGGATTGGAATTGTCTCTGAATTCAGAAAAAAAGAAAAAAGGCAAGCTGTTGACAGCATTCAGCTCATGTATCCACCATAAGAGAGCCAACAGCAATCCTACAACAGCACTACATCTCTGCTTATCTACACACTTAGCAGAATATTTTCTCCTCTACTTCAAAGCATTCAACACATCTCTAAGAGTATCCCTTAATTCAATCATCCAGATTCTGCTCTTTACGGTATCAAGCATGGAGCTGAATATAATTTTTATGTGATAAATTCACTACTTTCAGGTCTCTCTGATAAAGTTTAAAAATCTGAAAATGCAGATTGTTTAAAAAGTGGGTTTTTTTAAAACTTTCAAATCTGAAAAACACAATATTGGGGCTTTATGTACTCAGAAATAACCAAGATTAGATCAGTCTGACTTCCTTCATTATCACAAAGAAAATTCAATGTAAATATGACACATATCTGACTATTACCTGTAGCTCTGTTAACAGAACTATTGTTTGGTTAATAGATTTTTTTCTTGACCTTCTACAACATAAGGCACTACAGTATCCTCACTAGTTTTAATGTGTCTCTTTACAGACTATAAACCTTTCAGGTGTTGCCATTAAGGGACATTACTGTTTTACATAATAAATTGGACTTACAATTCCCAAAATGAACAGTCCCATTATGAATGGGAATGTGGGTATGTCCCAGTTTGCAGTGTAAAGCTCTAATGTCACAATGTAAATTGATTTGTAATATTAAAAACAACCTGTTTCTGAAGGTTTTCCCCTGTGTATCCAAGCAAAGTAAATTCTACCTAAATCTTAACTAAACAGATTTTGAAAACCCAAACCAACAAAAAAATCCCAACCAGCAAACATTCTCACCAGAACAGCAGGTCTAGTCTGTTTAAATTTCAACAATAACGATATGAAAGAAAAGGCAGTTAATTAATTACAACACTTTTTATATTTGACAGCTTAAAAAAAAAAAAAAAAAAAGGAAGAAGAAATCCAAGCTAGTTTTTAAATATCTACATTTTTAGTCAAAATAACACACACGAAGCACGGAGACACACAGGACTTCATTCAAGTGACAACACGTGTAAGTGAATTCCCACGCTCCATGTTTGCACAACCCATTTTAATCATAGTTGGGAAGCTGAAGAGCCTTTCCGTTGCACAAGTGACTGCTGGGATCACCATCAAAGCGCTCTAGGGTGTGTCCTGAGGCACATACTCATACAATGAACAGTTGCCTGCAGCATCCCCTGCAGCTGGTTCCCCTTGCTACAGCCTTTGGCCATCTCAATACTGTCACAGCACGAGGCCTTTGCCATGGCCACGTATGACTGCTTTTGACAAGTATGCTCCAGGATGACCATGTGTAAAAGAGCTTGTTTGACTGTAAATACACACAGAAGACCTGGGAGCAACAGGGAGCGCTAGCACGCTATCCCAGCTGGTTTGCTGAGGACAAAGAGCAAGCTGAGTCAGCCCACAACGTGATAATATGACAGAGGATGAGTACACAGCAGTGTAACAGGCCACCAAATAGCACTGGGGCCCCAGCCAGACATGGTAAGCAAGGAATAAAGGAGACTCAAACTTTCCTTCAGCAAACACACAAGAAACCTCTTATTTGGATGAGTGACCTAATGTCAACAGGGAACAAAGCACAGCTGTGTTCCTGAAAGACTATGGCCTTATAGAGAGGGTCCAGTGGAGCAGCTGTGACCTCATGTCCCTGCTGTGGGGCATTTTGAGGAAAGAGGTGAGTCTGCACCATCTGTGGCCACCTTACCCATGTTGGAGCTTCTGTGCAAACAACATACAAACACACAGCTCAAAAGCTGCAATCATTTGCCAGGCTGGCTGACTGGGAATAAATGGCTGTGGGGTGCACTCCACAAGGTAATCCAGGAGCGCTTCCCAGCCCCCCACAGACAGGCAGTGCTGCCTAACCCAGTCCACCATTTCTGAGTCTACTTACTCAAGTTCCCACAATAAATCCAAACAGCCCCTCACAGATTTCCCTTAAGTCTCCATTGTAAATTCATACTAATTTCTCATCTCAAACAACAGCATTTAATCACTGTAGAATTCAAATTCTGTATTTCTAGATCTAAAAGCTAACCTACAAAAAAATTACAGGTGACATGCTGATCCAGGTCTGGATCTCATTCAACTCAGAAGGAATCCCAGCCCTGTCATTTGCCCTTAGGTTCCAACACCTGTAGATGCATCAGACACATGCACATCTTCTAACCTTTCCCTAATGCCTATGCTGACCAACAACTGCACAGTCTGTTCTGGAAGGGGATGCTGTATGTATATATATGTGTGTGTGTGTGTGTATATGTATGTGCAGAAGTACAGTAGGTTAAGTAAGCTGTACAATGAAGATACAGCTTTGGAAGGTCATTGTGTACATGAACACACTGTAAGAAAGTTTTAAGCTTCTTTTGCGTCTTTACTAACTAGCTCAAAAAGCTTTATATGAAGGCATTTACTTAAAGTTTTTCAGTCCTTTTCTCATCCATGTAGAGATTGGTTTGGCACAGAGAAGCATCCTCTCAAAGTACAACTTCAGTAAGCTTGAAATTTTTCAGATAATTAACCAAAAAAAGTATGTATCTGTTAAGGTACATATTCACTGCATACTGGTTGAAATGTATCAGAATACTACTGCAACCATTTACTCGATGCCCGGGGTGTGCACTTTGTTTACCTTGTGTCTGGAGCAGATGTATAGGCTTCACCTCATTAAAATCACTTAGATTAAATGTATTTTCAGAACAGGTCAGAGTGTGATTTTTACAGGAGCAACATCCATTTCCACAGACTATTCACCTGGCAGACAACCCTGCTACCATCTGAACCTGAGAAAGTGATGTGGGGCAGTATTTTGCAGTCCCTGGGACAGGGGTGAGCAGGTGACTGCTCTGCTGAAACCTCACCATTCCTGGAAGCCCCCACATCAGCACATTCCTCGGTAAAGATGCAGCCACAGTTCCACATAGCTGCTTTTGTCACCCAGTTCACCAGAGTTTTCCAAGCTTTGCTGGGTGGTATTTTAAGCACATTTAATATTTTCATCCTCTCACTTTCGTTCTAGGCAGTGTCACAATCAGCTCTTTCATTTCGCAACCTAGACAAAACAGCCGAGACCTGGACTTCTGTTGTGGAAGGTGGTCCCAAACAGTAAATGCATTCAAATAGAAAACCAAAAGGTTCCTCAATCTCCAAGAAAAAACGAGATAATTGAGGTACGTACATCTGCAGTTTTGGGAAAAATGGTAATTAGCATAAATGAAACTCACCTCAGATAAAACAGTAAAGCAAGTGCAAAAGCTAATTTTGTCAAGACAGTGCAGGGGAGGGCCAGCTATCAGGGCATGTATTGCTCATCCTTGTCATTGATTTGACAGCCATGAGAATGGTTGCTATGAGCTCAGTGATGTGATCTTCACAGATGTCTAATCCAGTTTAAATATCCCCTAAGGAAAGAGGTTTTAAAATAACATAGGGAGAGGAAAATTAAAAGAAAACGAAAGGAAATGTTTCCAAGTCCTTAAGGTTTCTACCCATTATAGGATGGAGGTTAAAAATAGTGTTTCAGCAGCAAAGATGGCCACAGACAAACTTCTAACTAAGAAGCTCAGATGCCAAACAGTGTGCCAGAACCAAAGGGAGGAACACGTCCCTGAGGAAAAGCGATGACTAAACCTCAAGTAGAGAATTTAATTACTTGGCTCAGGCATTCATTCCTACTGTTAATTAGGGTGTCTCCCAACAGAAAAGCAAAGTCATGATTTAACACAGGACCACATGACTGAGGGCAGTGAACAGAGCTTTGAGTGGAGATGCAGCTTTTAAAAGTCTGTGAGCAGGCCTGAAACAGTGTTGATCAGCACCTGCTTGATCAATTGGTAAGCTGCTTAGTTATTTTTGGCAAAACTTGCTGTAGCAGAACAAGTTATAAGCTATTACTCACTCGAGTTACAATGGATATGAAGAGACTAGACAGTGTGCTGAAAAATCCAAGAGGAGCCCTTTGTAACAAACTGATGAGGACAATAATACTGCAGAAATTCTCCTTATGCAAAACTGAAAGCAGCTCACTGCTCAGAGCACAAATCATTCTCAATATGGGTCCAGAGACATTCTCTGTCCATACTCTAGAAAAGGCAGCCTGATGAGAGCTGTGTTATTAACCAAGACAGATGGGTAGACTCTCTTACCTTGCACATGACAAGAGGGATGCCCGAACCGGCCCTGTTAGGATGGAGCGATTTGGTCAGCAGGTTTACTCAGGCAGGAGCCAAGGTAGATTTTCTCCTGTCAACCTAAGACTTCTGGCAAAAGGAGGGTTGTAGAAGCTCTCTGACTACAGGGGACGGAAAGTAGGGATGGCCACAAGATCAACTTTCTGTCCGGTCTGAGATGAGGACCAACTCTTGTGGCTAATCCCCTCTTTTCACCTACAGTATCTCCAAGAAGCAAAGGAAGATTAAACCACATTCAGACCATCCTAGGCTGTTTCATGAGGTGGCATTGGTCCTGGGAGGAGCACAAGGATTAGAAATGGAACATTTGTGAAAATGTCTAAACTGTCAGAAACCAGGACCTAAGGTAAGCTCTGGAGGGCACCACACTCTATGAAGCACTTAAGAGGAGCAAGTGATGACCTGCTGGAAAGTGACTTCCATGGCATCTACCAAGGGCTGCAGCCAAGTAGTGTTTCAGGGTGCTGCTCAACTTTTCTGGGCAACTGTATCTCTGGAGCTGGTGCCAGTCTTAAATTCCTGTGAGAGATATCAGACACCTGAGAATTTCGGGAGGTCTTAAAGTGACACAGATACCAGCCTTGGAAATGGCTCTTCAAAGCTTGGGCTGGAACTATTTACCGGAATTTTTTCCCTTTTTTTCCTTTCTCCTCTGACAAAAAAAAAAAAAAATCTAGGTGAGGTGATCAGGCACAAAGATTAAGGCTCCTTGAAGTACAGAGTCAAGATGAAAGTAAAATCACACAGAAAAGAAATGGCAGAAGCTGTTGAGGTTTTTTGCAAACTCTTTGTTTAAAACCCTCCTCACAAAATGTTTCCCACTGGCTTTTTCCTGAACAGCATAAACTCTGGCAGTACTCATCTGATGGTCAGCATTGGCTCCAACACATCTGGAACAGCTTAACGCCACAGAAACCCACAGCCTTCACGCAAAGCCACGCCCACAAGGTCAGGAAAGCAAATCTGCAGTTAATAAGAACAGCTGGTTATCTCCAGCTCCAGTGGACAGTTAGAAGAACAAAGGTGAAAGTGTCCTCCAACCATGAGTACACAACACGTGCACCAGGCTGGAGGAGAGGGAAGGAGAGTACCCTTAAGAACACTGCTAGGGCAGAAAAGTATTTGGCTCAAGCATCAAGGCGTCCACATGCCCATAATATGAATGGTTATGCAAGCAGCCGCTTGAAGGAAAAGTCTTGTCTTTTTTCTTCTTGGCACATAATGAAACTGAAGACAAATGGTGTATAAATAAAACAGGGCACTTCTGTAGTACAGAATGATAACAATCTCAACAATTTGCTAACTCCTGCCAGGAAATTCTCCTCGCACGCTGCTCGCAGGTTTATCAGCCTCATCAGGTTGGCCACAAAAAATAAAGTTACAAAAGTGAGGAAGCAAAAACCAGTGTCTCCACAAAAGAGCTTGTAAAGGGCAAACACCACTTTAGGTGGGGAAAACCCAAACTACAGCTTGACAAAGGGCAGGGTTAGGAAATAAAGGGCATATGGCACTCAGTGCCATGCCACTACATACCGGTGCATCGTATATATCATGTCAGTCAGTCCTTCAGCAAAAACACTGAATTACAAACACTGGGGGGGACGCGCACCTACCTCAGGTCTACTGCTCACTGAAGGAAGGGCATCAAGACATATGCTGCTCGTCACTAGTGCGCAAAGTATTTCACAGATCAATCAAGCATTGTTATTCTTCTTTCACTAAAGGGAAACCCAAGCTAGTGAGCAGCGATGTGTCCAGCTTACTCCACATCTAGAAGGTCCGATTCCATGTAGCTCTTTGTGACCTTATGTACTCTGTGTCCCACTCTTGAAACAGTGATGAATTCACGTATTTTTACTAATGTAACGGAGAAAGCTACAACTCAAGCTATTCTGAAGATCAGAGATCCTATAAATAACAATTTTTATCCATTCTGTTAAGTTTTAAGGAGAGACTGTGAAACCTCTCCTGAAGGTTTACAACCTTGACTTCTCAGATGCCCCAAAACACAGGATGGGAGAGCGATGTGAGAACAATCTCACAAGTAGGTTGTGCCAGCACTATTTCATCCACACCTGAGCATTCCCATTGGATGTTGAGAAGTCCAGATATGAAACCATACTAATGCTCCTCAGACCACCAGCTGCTTCAGAGGTGAAGAGACACCATACTCCTTCTTATGGATTCATTTGTCCAGGTCCTCTGTGCTTGGTGGCAACATCACTTCAGGAACATCCACTGTGCTAAAACCTCTTGTGTTCTTACCAGCATTCGATCTGGGTAACCAAATAAATACTTACATGGACAATTAGAAGCCCAAGAAACACTGTTACAGGTACATATTCTCTTCTGCACAACTTGCACTAGTGTAACCAGCCACGTTCATTCTAGGGCATCTCCTATATTTATTCTCTATACCAATAGGTTCTATTCCAGATACCTGCAAAGTCACAATACAAGAACTTTCTGAGACAGAATCCTAAAATTCCCTCCCCTAGGACAGTGACACAGAAGATAACTGCTTCTAGAAACCTGAGCTTCAGAGCACCTGGTGTTTTGAAGCCCTTTTGAAATATTACTGTATCTTCCTTAGCTAAGTACATAAAACAATCATGTAGTATTATGATGGTACCTGCCATAAATGCAACAGTACTTGTTCTTCATATTTCACACCCACCACTATAATTGGAAAGTCAATGTCCATGACTTTTATTTATTAAACAATTATGGATTTACTTCACCTGAGTTTAAGACACTTAGGCTTCTGCATGTTTCAATGAAGCTAACACTAGAGAGGCAATCTCTGTATAAAACAGTCAAAACCCCAGTTTGTTTTCAGGGGTTTTATTTTCTGTTAGTTCACTACTGATGAGAGATAAATACTTCAATGGAGCCCAAACTAAATGTATTTTTAGGAGCAGTGGTCTAGAATATATATATAATTAACAAATTAAGAAGCCTGAAACAGTTCTACAGAGCAGCCCACGGATACTTCTTCAGCTTGTCACAAGGTTGTTGCTGTGCCCAGCTATAACTCTTCACCAGCAGCGTTTTGTTCAGTTGTCATAATTATCTATAGAGTTTGCACTAATTTGCTTTCTGAGCAGCTCCTATCAGGCACAGAAGAGAAACCCTCCCAGTTTACAGGATGACATCTACATCTGTTCCTTAATTTATACTCATAGGGGCTGTGCTGTAGAAGACACATTTATGTCACAAAAACATGTCCTTAACCCACAACTGGAGAGAAAAACACTTCAGATTTAAGTGAAATGCTAAATTAAGAACTTGATGGAATTTCAGAGTGCGGTAAGACTTCTAAAGACAGTCACTGTCACTCTGTGGATCTCATCTCAAGTATTTTAGATGCAACAGAAATGGACTGGAACAAACATGAGTTACTGATTACTTTGATTTAACAACTTACCGCTTTGATATGTACAAATAAATATATGTAAAACCATGTATTTAGAGTATAGACTTAAAATAAACTCATTAAACCCATAACTTTTTGCTCCCAAGAAAATATAAAAAGAAAACAATACAGCAATTTATATCCCATTTATTAAGACAGAGCCATCTATTACTTAATACACTGGTTGGGTAGCCATAAATCACATTATTTTCTTACTCTATTAAGATGAAAGACAGTTTGGCAATCAAATAACAAATTAGGCAGGGTGGAGAAACATTTAAGCTGCAGCAAGTTAAAAAACATCTAGGCTAGGGAGACCTAAACCAGCACAGTTATACAAGGTGCTGGCGTCGGGTGACGCTCGGCATGGCGTGCTTGCCAACCTGCTCCTCAAGTGCTCAGCGGGCCTGCCAGTGCCCCTTCAACTGGAATGTCGGAAAAGGTCCAGAGACCGTCTGGATGCTGCTTTTTTGGCCACCTACCAAAGAGCGCACCACCAAAGCTACAGTTTCTGTGCAGGGATCGCATAGTTCTTTGCAAGAATGAAGGCTTCTGGTAAGAAAGTTTATAGTGCAATCTGAATTAATTTGTGCCCACAGTGTCATTATTCATTTTCCCAAAACAGTTTAAATGTAATTGTGTAGGAATTTGCAATCTCTGTATAGATATCACAAAGCAGTGCTTATACAGTTGGTGACTACGTAGATTGAACTTTAATAAATATATCCCTTCAAGTTTTTTCAAAACTACAAGTAGGAAAGCAAGAAGTGACAAAGCAGCCAAGTGCTCCTGTATCTCCCAAATGCCATTAAAACTCTCAGGGCTCTAAGAAGTGACATACCTTATCGCACAGGAAGTACACAGTGTTCAGTTTAACAGCTGCTCAGAGAAGAACAAAACCTAATTCTGCTTCCTCTTTGCCAACGTGCCACCAAGTTACAGCTCCTGCTGAGAAGTCAGAGAGGTTCCTTTACTCCAGACAAGCAAGTTCAGATATGTCTCTGCTTGTCAGTGTAGCTGCATGCTTAACATGGAAATTTGTAACACGAGCTATATCACACAGAGTTACGTACTCTTTTTTTCCTACTGAAGACAAAAAAGGGTCAAGCACCAGGAGCTTCAGCTCATAAATACATTGTGTTGGCCCTAGAGAACCCAGCTGGTAACAGCTGTAGCCTGAATGCAAATTTACAAAGTGATCACTTCCTCAGCTTGAAAAGCATACACACAACAGTTACCCTGATAACAATAAATACAGTATGAGGTTAGCAACCTGTTGATAGACAATTTCTGTAAATGGAATATTTTATAAAAATAAGAAATGGCAATGCTTCATTGAAATAACAGATTTCATTTGCTTCTTGAAACAACTACTCTTAAATCAGTCTGACAACATGCAAGCAAATTAAGGAAAAGCACCAGATTTCTTTTCAGTCTTTAAATGATTGTAAGGTTAAAGTCATCAAGAAGTTGTTTGGATTTTTTTTCCTTTTTAAAGGGTCTTGATTTAAGACACAGTGAGAGGGGGAAAATTTCTAAAATGTGTCTCCCAAGAGATCCTTACCTCATTGCAAAACATTTACTTTATATATATTGCCATAAAAACATCAAGCCTTTTTCTTTTCAAAGCCCTCATCAGTGGCATTTTCAATTAAAAACCCCAAAGCTTAAAATTCAGACATTTTATGTCAACTGCATTTGACCTATGGTCAAGCTAAATGATTCTTTGTACATCAGTACTGCAAAAAGGGAGAGCAATTAGCAGTGTTATACCATGTTCCATAGGAGTTAACACCTTAAAAGCCAACTAATTTGATTTCTGTTGATTTAAAAGAAAAAAAAACAATTATGAAAAATCTCACTTGGTCACAGTCCGGAGACAGCTGTTCAGGTAAGTGTGACAATAGCAGAAAAACACACACCAACCAACTGGTCATAATATATAAATACAGAAGATGAAGATGCAAATAAAATAGTCCTTTTATTTGCAAAGCATGCCATGCACAGACAGAAAATTGAGAAATTTTAGAACTCAAATATATTAATGCTCACCATACTGGTGAACTTCAGTAGCTTCAAAAAAGACCATGAATGAAAACATGCTGGGAGGCATCTTATTAACATATAAATATATATGTGCTAAATTCCTGCAGACTAAGGTTTGGCACATATGTACTCATTTTGTAACAGTAGTTTAGGAAAATGAGGCTAAAAAGCATTTCCATAATTTTAAATGTTAATGGTTTTAAAAGGAGAGACATTGCTATCTTAGAAAGCATCAACTAAGATTCAGTTAATACTTTTCCATTAAATACTGTATATTTCAAGATAGCTTTAAAAAAACCCAAAACTCATGATCCCTGCAGATACATCTCTCTGGTACTTCTGACACGACAGCTTCTCTCTTATGTGCAACTTTGCAGCAGAGACAAGCTGGATAACATTCTGCAAATATTTTGGCTTGCACACAGATACTAAAGCAAACAGCTTTTTTATCACAGAAATTCAGAATCACTGCTTGTTTCTACATAGCACAGAACCTTAAAGTTAAATATGGACTTCAGGATTTGAGTGACTGTCAGGATGGATGTCTAAAACGCTTGACTTCATCTTATCAAACATTGTGAATACACAGACACATCTTTCAAAGACTCTGCTTCTGATTTAAAGACAATAATTTTGTAAGCAGCAAGCCTTCAAATACACATAAAATTTAAAAGTACATAAATGCAAAACATGGATTTGTAAATTACAAGTGTCTACTTGCCTTTAGAGTATTTTCAAGAGTTATGCCTTTAAAACTCATAAAAAACACCAACTCACAGAACCTCCTATATACTCAAAATATAGTATACTTTCTTTTCTCCAATTCCATGGGGACATAAAATACCTTTAAGATTTCTCACAAAACTATCCTATGGAGTAAGCCCTTTCTAAAGCCCTTTGTGTAGAAATGAGCATCATCTCCAAAGAAAACTTTACAAGATTGAGGCTTAAAAACTGAGCATCTGTCATGTAACCAAATTAGATTGGAATTAATACAAGCATACTTTATTACATCAAATCCTACAGCTAAATAAAACAAAATAAATCTGTGGTTTGTCCACAGCTGTAACAAGGCACAGAAGATCATCTAAACCAAACCAGAAAGTCAAACAGAAACTGAGAAATCAACTCTTTGCATTCTCCACATACTAGCAAGTTAGTGCCTTTAGAACTGAAAATGTAATCATTCAGAAATATACTGAAATTTGAGTAGTCAACACTGAAGTCCACCATAATTTAAAAAGTGATTCATTTCAGCATAACCACATCAGCAAATTACTCTGTATATTTCAGTGAAGCAGAGCTTTCAAAAAATTGCAGAGAAATAGATCATTCCTTTTTTGTGCGTTATACGGGAACAATAAATCTCTCTATAAAGATTATTTACACAAATACAAGAGCAAACTTTCCAAGATAAGGGTTTGGGGTTTTTATTTTTTTTTCCTCCAAGAATTCCACCACATGATTAAAAAATTAAACGAATGTGTATTCCTGACCACATTGACAATGTCACAGCTAGTTTATGACAAGAAACTGCAACAGGTGTAAACAAAAAACAGGTCCCTACACAGGGACGAAGCTTGGTTGCAGGCTGACTGTATGACACTAATATTGAAAGCAAGATTTTAAGTAAACTCATCTGGCATTCAGATCCAACTGAGGGAACAGTGAGAACGACACAGTGAAGGTACACTTAGGTGCAATTTCATGCTGGTGACTTTTTCCTCTTTTTATGCTTAGAGCAGATTTTAAACCAGTTGCATATCCAATGACACACATACAATTCAAAACTTAAAGAGACCATTAGCACAGTTGTACACGTAATTACATAAACTTAGTATTTACATATTCTAAACAAAGTTCCATTTTAACAGTTGAAGTCTTTTAACACATGAAAGAAGATAATCTACTACAAAGAATGCATAACAGGATCACAAATTTTCCACAAGCGCATAAACACATGTTTTAAAGTGCTTTCTGGGTGCCTCAGATTAATCCCTCGTGGTACGAGATTTTATGTAGTGCTGTTCCAGTCATTACAAAATTATTTAAATCACTCCTCTTCAGGTGCATTGCGAGTTCAGGAAAAATGACGACACTGTTGATGTAAAAGTTTTAAGCTCTACCAACATAAATGCATACATTACTTAAGGTCAGATGAAGTTGTCGAACACTTTGGTTTTTCATAGCTTGGGATAAATATTTGATAGAACAAAAATTGCACCTCTCCAGTCTTGAGGGTTTTTTTACTAAAAAAATACCCCAACATAAATTGACAGTATTCTTTGGTAAAAACAGGACATTTGGCCAGTTTGTGTTGACATCTATTTATTAAAATAGCCTAAAAGTGAACAAATGCCACTGCTGTACTGTCAATTTACAGGAATAACTATTCCTTGCTCAGTGGGGAGTATCAAAATATAAACCGTAGCAGTTAGCTGTATAACAAGCTGAAACACCTTCAGTAACCATTACAGGGGATCAATAATGTTTTAGAACACTTTTTGCTTAACATTTATCCTTTACATTACAAAAACCTGTAAAATGCTCTATGCCTGCAGACAAGTCCATTACTTTGCAGTGACTACAGAAATGTTATTCAATGGTGTACACTGTCAAGTTTCTGTAACAAAAACCAGGAATACAGTGTGCTGATCAATTTGTATTCAACTGCACAGTGCTTGTGCGTTACCTATTCTAAGTACTAAGAAAAGCCTATTAAAAATTCAGTTAACTGCTACAAGTTACGTGAATATATAAAAACAGAGCAGATATACAAGTATAACACTGAACATACTGTACTTTATTAGCACAAAGAGCCAGAACAAGGCACAGCAAGCAGAAAAATACATCAATAGAAGGGTTAGTGTAGCATACAAGAATAACATTTATTGTACTCGCAGCCAAAGTGTTCCCTACCTCGCACAGGTCACTGCTGTAGAGAAGTAAGAAATAACATACTGTAGCAGCTGGTAAAGAAACTAGGGAGCACTCATAATTGGTACAAAACATTAAACAGGGGTCAGGGCATTCCAACAAAATTTTAGTGCAAAATGTCTAAGACAGAACTACTTTAAGTTCCATCTCCAATTAAATAAGCAAACAGAAGTTAGAATCTTGTTTCTAAGTAATCTGTTGAAATTATAATCAGTGCATATTACTTTAAAACATTTTTAAAAGCGCAAATGGAAAGATATTTACAAATAAAGTGTAACAGTACCTTTGAAATCTGACATTTGTTTCAGATATGTCAGATTTTGTACTCTGATTATAATAATTCAACCACTTATCATGTTCTGCATAAAAATATCAGTCGACTTTAAATAATTTAACATTTTTTTCTGGTCACTATTACCTTCCATTGTAAATTACTAGCAGTCAGGCAACCAAATTCTGTTTCAGAAAAAACCCACAACCTTGTATTTTATGGCAATAATCTAATCCTGTCTCCTGCCACTGAAGCAGCAATTCACGCTGGAAGGTATTTTTAACTGTCCAAGACAGTATTACTTTTTACTAACAATGCCACTTAAATCTCCAAGTGTTTGTAATAGAATTACAGTACTGAGCAGGCATATTCAAGTCTTAATGATTAGGAAACCTTATACACTGTGAAAAGCATGATTCATCTGTTAGCATCAAAGCACCATTAACTCTTAATGGACTGCTTCTAATGAACTGCTCTTCATCAAAAGAAAATATTCACTAGTATTTGGAAACTTGTTTGTGAGCTAAATTAGTGCTTTGAGCAGTGGAAAGTTTTCAAGAAGAGAATTTTTTAAAAATACTTCAAATATTAGCAAAAATGCTCCTCTGATAAAACCTTTCTTTATTAGCATTACATGAATGCCCCATGGAAAATGCCTCATAGTTTCTTCATCCAATTACTACAGCTAAAAAAGGGAAACAAAATATTTAGAAATCAGCAAAAATATTTTCATTAGGCCTTAATGAAAAATGTGCAGAATTTGTCTGCTTATTGTTTCCAAGAGGCATCACAACTTAGTTTGATTAACAGCAGGCAGCATCTGACAGGATACTAACACTTAGCTTAAATAGGATATTGCAGAAAAGCTAGAGGTTGTCGGTGCGCTTGCTGCAGTTAAAGTGTAATACACAAAAAACAAAACAAAACAAAAGCATGTTCCAGAAGCTTATTTTGATTTCCATTTACTTTGTTTTTATAGGTTCCCGCTCCAGCCATCGCACCCTGACTTTTTGTTTATAGTGATACTCCTTTAGAAAGTCTTGCAACATTGAGGGTAGAGGAAGGTCATCAATCCCATCATATGTAGTGCACCTGCAGATTACTGCCCGGCAGATATACTGCAGACTAAAGGGGAAGGTCCTGTTCAGAGATACAGTAAGTAATGGTTCAAAGAACATGCAAGAGCTGGGGTCTTTGTAGTGTTCCAGAAGCCCTGTAACAGTGGAGGAGTGAAACACACAGGGATCATGGGCATCGAAACTGAAGTTGTGATTCCACTGCTCAATGCGTGCATGCAGCGACCGGTTGTAGCGACGGAAGCTCACAGAGAAGAGGTAGTCCTCCTGCGCAGAATCCCTGAGCAAAAAAGTGCCTTCGGGTTTACCCTCCAGAAGTGCTTCTGCTTCGTAGCGGTCCATCACCCCCCAGTAACACGGGTTACCTGTGATCTGAAGTAAGTCTGGCACGAGGCAGTGGATGTAATCAATCTGAGTGTGCACTTTCCAAGCCCCCTGCCTGCTGATATGGCCATGGCTCTCCCCAGACATCTGACGCTGCTTCTGTCTGCGTGACTGCAGGCAAAGCGTTGTTGTGTCCTCTTCGGAGTCACAGTTCCCTGGAGGTGTTATGGTTTTGTCCCCAGTCAGCTCAGTCATACCAGGGGCTAACTTTGGTCCCAGTTTATACAATGGATTAACCTGTGCTGTAGCTTCAAAAGTATGTATTTGGGCATTGGGAGGGGGATCAACCCCTTCTTCAATACTAAGTCTCCGTCTCTCTCTGAGCCTGTCTTCTTCATCTTCTGTGGAAACCAAGGAAGGATCAAACGTGTCAAAGAAAGTTGAATGCGGGCTCACAGGTGCTGTGTGTTGTTTAATCAGATGCCACTTCTGAGCCAGATCTGAGCCTGCAGGAAAAGGGCATTTCTCAAGCATTAGTTCAGAGAGATGGATCTTTCTTTTGTTAGAAAACAGAGGTTTAGACTGTTTGCTGTAAGTTCTCATGGGAAAACAGAGCCCAACAGTATCTTGTAGACGCTGTCGCAGAGAACGGCTACCAACTGTCCTGCTGGATACTGCATCCATGTCATGGACTGAGCTCACGCCGTACCTTCTCTCTCTCCTCTGCAAACCACTTCGTGTTCTACCAAATCTTTTCTCAGTATCCAAGGAGCTCTGGGTTTTGGTAGAGCAGGAATGCTTCTTCTTCCCACCCCAAGGAGCATGCCGAGAATAAGAGTCCCTTCGAGCAAGCCTGGCTCCCGTGGTGACACACGAGTCATTCTCTTTCTCAATGCTTATTTCAACAACCTGAGGAATTTCTGTGACACAGTTTTGGTTCCGCCTTGCTGAATTCTTTGAAGGACTTAAACCTAATTGCAAAGCAATGTTTTCTCTCAAAGGGCTGCTGGGTTGTTGTGGAGTCAAATCCGTTATCTGGATAGCTTTCTCTTTAGCAGATGAGTTCACAATTATATTTTCATTTTGGCTTCCACTCTCATGACTAAAGAGGTTCTGGCACCTGTATTTTAAATTGTTCCACATCTTTCCCACTTTATCCATGGATTACGTTATCTAAATTCAAGAGGAGAAGAAATATTAAAATAAAAATATAATTTAAAACCATGAAGATATGTCTTCAGTTATCAATTAAGTTACAGACACAAGATGACTTAACTGAACACACTACATTTGGAAAAGTGCCTTAGTCTTTGTAGGGTTATGTGGAAGTTACATGCATTACGCTGCTTGGATGTTTAAAGCAATCACTATAAGGAAAATTTTTTGGGAAATCAAAACCATTTCATTTACAAGCAGGTCCTCCCATTTTTCTGTAGGCATGTAGGTAGGTTTACATAGTTGTATTTGATGGACAGGAAATACAGAGTCTAAAATCCTTCCTTTGAAAGAATTTTAAGTCATATGTAAGGTATGACTCCCTAATAAACTTCCAATAAGCAGCAGTAAACCAAATCCTGAATAAAAACTGTTCAGGTCACTTCAAACTATGAGAGTAGTTATTGAAATCCAGCAAGTGCACTGCAACTATCCAGATATGTCATCTCAAAGCAAAAGCTCCAGTTGCAAGTCAGATAAATTCCAAGCTATAACTTGACAAGATTTTTTTTAAAAATAGCATAAAAAAAGAAATTTTTTTATGGAAGGAGACCACACTCATCACTCTTAGATGAGCCAATCACCAAAAGACAGTTTTAGAATTATAAAGTCCCTGACATATTAATATCAGCCATTTGAAACAACTGAAAAAAACCCAACCAACCAATAGTCTGGCTTTGCTACTCCAGATATAAATGAATGAAACATTCCAAGGAGCTTTTCTATCTTTAGTAAGAACACCTAAAAAGAAAGCAGGTCCACAGCAGAAACGTGATGACAGTGAATCACGAAGATACAGCAAAAAGATAAAAATATTAGCAGTATCTACTCTGAAACTACATCTTTAGAAACAGAGTTTGATAATTGAAACAAGACTGGCAAAAACACAGGAATGCCCTAGGACAGAGAGAAACAGGCTAATTCTATACTAAAAAAAAGTCAGGCAATGCCAAGCTAAATTAGATCTAATTAAGTTCTGAGAGAAGTGCTAAACTTAAAGGACTAAAACATGTCATCTTATCTAATTAAACTCCTTATGGAAACTGCTCTGTTCTTTGGAAACGTTATTTTGAAACAACATTCCTCTGTTGCTGCAATTCTTTTCTGTTTACAGCTAAAGAGGAATCTGAAGCGGTGTTCATGAAATAAAGTGGATGACACAGTAAGCAATACTCCAGCGGTCCAACCTAGAAGTCCCTTAAGACAGTACACCTGTAAGCCCATGACTTTACAGCAGAATCAGCTAAGACTGGGGAAGAGTCAGAAGCACCACTTACACAAGAAACATGAAAGCAGAATGAAGGTGAAACACCTGACTGTTACAGGATCAGAAAGCAAAAGCTTTCTTCCTCACCCCATCATCAGATGATCCAGCAAACCCAGCAAGTTAGGTATCCACATCCATGTGCACTAAATGAAACCTAAAGAATTTAGTGCAGATGAGGAAGGTGAGGGGGAAGTGGGGAAATCCAGCCTTCATAGTCTCTGGAGTTACTGGTGCAAGTTACCCAGAACACAGTGCTAAGAACAATCTGCACAGCACCCAAATAGTTACTAAGGAGGGAGACACTTGCAGAGCAATGTTACACCTGTATCTTCCTGATAAAAAAAAAAAAAAAAATATCCTAAATTTGTTCAGTTTTCCTGGAGTTTTCTGGATCAAGCTGGGGAACTGGAGGAGTTCTAGGAGCAGAAGAACTAAAAATGTCAGATCACACACAGATTTGTAGGAACCATCCAACCACATAACCTGCCATTGCAATAACCACAGCTGTTTGTGGTGTCTCAGAATATTCACGCTGACCATGGAGGAGTGCATGTTTGCTGGCTGCCAGCCTGCCTACACAGTATATGTAAGGTTGACTTCTACATTTTTTCATGTTGTACTTTTTTTTTTTTTGTCCTCTTAGAGATGTTTAATACTTTTGGGATGGGAAAAGAATGAGAGAGTATGTAAACTCCAGTCCCTTGGCATATCAGGCTAGAAACTGTGCACATTTTTGTGACAATGGAATTACTTTTCTAACCAGTCATATGCTATTCAGCAGTGTCTTTTAGTCTAAAATTGGTTTTTATTGCTCTTCCTTTGCAATATTAGTTTAAAATATCTTAAGACTATTAGATGGGTGGAAAGTTCTCTACATGTGCCCAGAAAGCTTCAAGAGCAAATAAAAAAACACCAGCAAAACCCTCCACTCACAAAACCCCCACCCTACTTGCTTGATAGACTAATTTTCTAAAGTTAAATTTAAAAGGTTAAGTACTTTTTGTCACACTCAAGAGAATACAGATAAACTTCTTACCCAGAAAAGCATATGAGTCACTGTGTCTTGCCTCAAGAATATACCTCAACATGAACTTGCTAGATTGCTTCTCTGGGTTGAGGACATGTTTACTACAAACGGAAAAACAGAAATTTTGTTAGTTGTTAGAATATCTTTTAATTAAGACATTTACTGTTAGTCACTGATATCAAAGGGATATTTTACTATTTATACCTGAAATCTGTGCATGGAGCTGCCCAATATTATCTGTTTTTAACATTTCACAGAACTTTATAATCCATTAACAACATTTGTCAAATAGAGTCACAGGAAGGACCCTCAAATAAAACATTTGACAATCGAGAGCAAAGTCACAGTATCTGAATCATTGAAGAGCCAGGCACAATGGGCATACTCAGGCCTGTGAAATGGTTTCCCCACATTTTGGTCTCAAGTCCAAAGCAGTGGTTCCCAAGCTGTGGTTGGCAGGGCTGTCAGATTACCTCCTACTGTCTCTCTTCCTTGTTTCCAGCTGCTACATCACATCAAAAGGCAGCTAAAAATACACACTTTTCTAATATTACTTTTCCAGGTAAGCAACTGCTGTAGTCACCACAAGGATGTTATATGATTGTGAAGCAAGAGCAACATGAACCACGATTCTAAAAATGGGAAAGTGGAATACAAGACAAGTTCTTTATTAAAAGAGTAGGTCAGCACTTCCCTAAAATAATCATCATTGTTTTTCAGAAATCTAAGAAGAGCTGAGGGATTTAGCATGCTCACACCACTGTCAGAAATCTAACAGTAACAGAACAGAGGAGAATAATTTGCTTCTCCTTGCTAGAACCAGGCCCAGGACAGCAGTAAGAGTTAACAGAAAACACTGGAAACTTATGTTAAAGCTTCGCATGCAGAACAGGAAGAAAAATAGTCGCATGATGCATATGTACTAGGAAAAAAAACCTATGGGGTTAAGCAATCACTAGGTGAATTTTTAAAGTTAGTATTACTAGGCAGAAACTCCAGAACAGTGTCCGAAAAGTACAAACATTTTTAGTTTCCACTCACCTCTGGAAGCACTAAAATTCCAGAAACATTTTTAAAGTTCGGCCACACTACTGCTATTGAAAGATTCCATAAAAGTAACCTTTTCAGAGAGCAACAGTTACAAGTATAAAATCTTTGTACAAAACAAAGATTAAAGCAGAAGTACAGTTCTTTTGCAACATTAACATTTACCCTCATTTCTTTTTTTCTGTAATGTGTTCCTAGCAAGCCTACAAACACAAAACAATAAAACCTACTATAACTGGTCAAGAGCAGGGCCTTAAAAGAGCAAATGGAAGGCAAAGCTGCTAGAATAAGGGCTATCCAATTTTCAACAAAGCCTTACTTAAAACATTAGATTATTCAGGCCTCTGAAGACATACCTGCATTCCAAATAAAACCAGTGATGTTGTTTTACTGGGCACAGGTGGCAAAGGAGCTGCATGCGAACCATTTTAATTCATTAAAAATACAACAAAACCACATGGATGCTTATCTTGCAAAGCCATGCTTGATGGTATTAGTGTTATATATCACTAATCTTCCTCAGTTCTTCTGCTCAGAAACATGAGCAGTCAATGCACAGCCTCCCACATCACCACTGCCAGCTGACACAGCCCAGGAAAGCTGCCCAGTGGCTCCAGGAGGGAGCGGTTGCTTTGGGAACCAGCCTTCCCTAATGGAAAACAGTTCCTTCATTATGGGTGCCTGTCTCACTTAAACCTCTCAACTTTGTGTTAGAATAAAACTTGAGTCATAGGTAAAGTATTTAATATTCAATCTAGTAATTTTACATTAGTTTAAATCAATGTGCAACAGATGTGTGGTTTCACAGATTTCTTGTGGCAGCACTAAAGCTTGACAAAATACAAACTGCTTCTGAACTGGTCCTAAAGCCATTCCAGTTTTACAAAGGAGCACTGCCAGTGGTTATTCTAGCCTAAACAGGAAATAAATTTCATTCCAGCAAAATCCACTCAGTGAATTCAATAATTTGTAGATTTTTCTAAGAAAAAAATATTTTAATTATTTTTCTAAGAAAAATAAAAGTTTTACTAACCTTCCTGAAACAATCTCTTTTCAACTAAAAATTATTTCTGCCTACTTTAAACTGGCATTAGTTATCTTAAGAAAAAAAAAAAAGAGGTAATAAGCACTCTACAGGGATTTCAGAAGCAATGAACAGTAGTATCTTAGCACTGTACTTCCACTTGCAGTAAACTCAGAGACATTCAAAGCCATGAAGTTTGCATGAGTGTAATCTTCAAGTACTCTGAGCGCACAAATGATGAAACTACGAGTTAGGAAAACCATTTGTGCAATATGATAAAGCAACACTTACAACCTCTTTGTAGTCCTGGAATACCACATATTAATAGATTACTGTGAAAACTCAAGACTCTTTCCAGAAGTGTCACAAGATCTACCTGGAGCTTTCGTCTGAGACTTCCTAGGAAGAACAGTCAAAGTCAAGGCTGTGCTCTGTCCTAACAATTAAGTAGATAAGAGTCCAACATATTCTGAGTTGGAAGGAACCCATAAGTATCAACAAGTCCAACTCCTGGCCCAACACAAGACAGCCCCAAAAATCACACTATGTGCCTGAGAGCATTGTCCAAACACTTCTTGAACTCTGTCAGGCTTGGTGCAGTGATATAATACACTAGCTTCACTCTCACAATTTACTCAATTTAAAAGTTAGTCCACATGGTAAATTATATTCAAAATATTAACTCCTACAAATGTACCATCTTCACAAAAGATGATACACGGCACAAAGTATGACACTTACAAAACAGGCATAGTATACTTCTTTCAAAAACAAGGATCTACAACATTATTTGTTTTGGTATTTTCATAAGATGATAGCTTCAAAACATTGAAGGAAAACAAAACCAGACAATTCTTACAAGTCAAAAAATCAGTAACTTGAAAGGAGAGGGGAAAGAGGGGAGGTAGAGAAATCAAGAGTCTCTCTGCTCCTTGCACTCTGCTTAGTTCAACACTAGCAGGGGCCTACACAGGCAAACAGGCCAACACATTCCGAGAGACTGGTGAACACCACCATGGATCATGAAGGCAGAAGCAGAAGGGAGATTACGCTTCTATTTGTATCTTTCCTTACTCTAAAATTATTCACTTAACAGTGACAAGAGGCTGTTATTAAAGACATTTGCTTCCACTAAGGGATGCTTGCTGAAGAGGTCACTGTCCTATGTGCACACTGTCAAATGCTCACGCCAGACTCCTGCTCCTAGGGATGCACTAACAGAGCTGCTCACATCAGCACTCCTCAAACTTATTCAGTCAAAGTGAAAAAGGCTGGCAAACCCCTACCATTTGAGGTAACTCACCGAGGAAGGAGAAAAGGGCAATACTAAGGATTACAAAGCAATTTCTTTCCTCCCAAACCACATTCCATAAATAATTAGTTACTACTGTAATACTAGAGATAACATTTCTTGAAAAACAAGGAGTATGTTGGCTCAAGTAAAAACATGCACTTTTCTACACACACAAAAATGTGCTCACTGCAGACAGCTCAAAGAACTGATTTAGAGGGCTGGAAGGAAGAGGCGGCTGCTATTTTTTTAACTAGACAAGGTAAAGGAGCTAAGTGTCTCAAGTGCTCATGAAAGCCCTATTAGGATAAAGTACTACTGTTTTCCTCTTATTAGCCTTTGATGAATTGGAAGTGCAGTTGCACAGGCAGAAGAATCTGAAGGTCGGAACTGCTGAACCAAAAGTCAAACCTGCCAAGAAGAGGTAAAGGACACCAAGTTGCAATTCCAACAACACACAGAATTGGCATAAATCAGCACTGCCACCAAAAGAAATGGCGTCAGCCTCTTCCTGGCCACCTGTGCTGGTACAGGAGGTGGTCTGTACACCATATGGCTGCTCAGTCAACCAGCTCAAGGAACTGATCCAGACTAAAATGAATTCTCAGAAAAAGTCTCAATCATTTACTCCATCTGGTTTATGACTTCTGTATAAACATTCAAGTTAACACACGGAAGGAGCGGATGAGGAGGGAGAAAGCAGTAGCCAGGGCAAGGCTGCTTCCTTCCACGGCCGCACTGGTTAGTTCTGCTGAAGTTATTAAGCCCTTAGATGGCTACTTTGAAGCGAAGTCTCCATTTGAAGCCTACGGATTAATCAACTCTGGGGCTCAGGCTGCAAAAAGAGATTACGATTCTATTTAAACTGCTGCTTTGAACATTCGCATTGCAAACTCAAGCCATTGAAAACCTTTACTTCAAAAATAAAACCCTGAATTGGCTTGATGCATCCTGCTAAAACACAAGGAAAGCTACAAGTTTCAAGGACTTAAGCTGGCAGACTGTCAAGCCAAAGAAAAAAAAAATGATATTTTGCCATTGTTCCAACCTGAAGTACTAAGTAATCTCCTCACCGCCACCTCCTCACCCCCGCCATGATACAGATTCACAATGAGCAAAACACAGATAGCTGATGTTCTGCCAGTTTCTTTCCAAGCAGCTACACATTGGTAACTTCAGTTCAAAAATACTGTTCCAAGACATATTGAACAGTGGGTTTATGTCCTTGTAGCCCCTTAATTAGGCTTTGGTGTTTGAAAAGGACAATGGTAGGGCTACATGTGTTCACACTGGGTTAGAAAATACTGTAGAGTTGCTATCCACTTCTTCTCTGTTCAGAAAATCTAAAACCCCTGAAGCAGACAAACCATCAATGGAAGAACAGAATGTGAACACCACTGAACCAAAAACAGAGACAACTGTTTTGGAGGTACCCCTTTCCCTGTACTTGGACAGGTCGAGTGAGTAATGACACAGCCATCATGAACAAAGTTAGTACTGCTAATCATATAAGGATCACAGAGCTGCACACAGCAAACACAAATTTCAGATATTAATACAGAAATAACTCTATACAGACCTACCAAGAACTCCACATACTAGTAAATCTCTATGGTAGAAACTCTGCATTCAAGACAATGGTACATATTAATTCCAAGTAAAGAAACCTTCAAATCAATTAGGCAGTATCCTGATGGCCACTCACCTTAACATGCAAATCCACACAAGGAACATTAAACGGAAGCAGTTTCCTTTGAATTACCTCCACACATGCTAAGAAGGCAACTCATAACTTCACCTTATCATTTAAAAAAAAAAAAAAAAAAAAAAAATCATGAAGTTAGGAACATAAGGTACCTGCTATGGAAGAGAACTCTAGGTGCCTCGCTGCAATAGTGTTTTCTGTACTGCTGTGTTTAATTCTGCTCAAACAGAAGCTGCCATATACTTTTTCGAAACTCATGTGGGCAGAATAAATGGTTCTGTCAGTATTCAAGTTAAGTACAGCAACCCTCTTCATGACCTCTGCAAAAGCTGTAAGTACTCCGAGAAGAAGTCAGGGAGCTCTCCCCTAGCAGGGTAGAATTTGTTTCTACCTAATGAAGCTTATCCTTCTCTATAAAGTTCTAAAATATAAATAGGTCTCAAATTGATACAAAGAGTGATCTAATGGTTATTCGTATATAATTCCTGGGAGTTCTGAGTTAAGAAAAAGCATACCTTAATAGCTATGCCCCACTAAAAGCAAAGGAAACTGGAAGCAAAGTTGAAAAGATGAGTCAAATCACATCCCACATCCTTGGCTAGCTCAGTAGAAACATCCAATTTAAGGTATTTTGTAAACAGAGCATTTCATTCAATTGCAAACAGCCTATTTCGAAGCACAGCTCTTCTATTGTGGGATCAATTTAGACTGGTTTAACAGTCCTATTTCTTCTCACTACATTTTTCAAAACCCCAACAGCCTGCCTAATGCCTCTCCCTCACCACTGTACCCTTGCCTCCCATCAGCTTACAGGCATCTCCTTTACACAGAGCCCTTCTCATGCACCCAGCCACTTCCCCTGTGCCCACTGTACCTGACCAAGCAAAAGATCATGTTCTCCCATACGAAGTAGCCAGCTGCCACCTCTTAAAACTGGTAAAAACAAAGTTGTACTTGTCTTTTTCTAGTGATGTATCTACAGCGGGGACTAAGTAGGAAAAAGCATTACTGCTATTTATGCAACTAGCAAGACATAGAAAGCAGCCACCCTTCTTTCAAATTGGAGTGATAGACCCGAAAGTTCAACGATTTCTAGAACCACAACAATCGAGAAGAGTGACAGTCCAAGCTGTGATTTTTAAGGAACTGCTACTAAAGAAATTAGTGTTAACCTGAAGACTAGATGCTGCCACACGGACTTAAAAAAATTAAGCCTCTTGCACTAATTGCTCAGTTAATTAATTTGCCATTTCTGATGAGAACAAAAAACTCAGCGAGGTTTTATGGAGAGCACCTCTATATTCTGTCCACTGCTAATATTACTGGAGCAAATGACTTGATATTAGCAACATCATACACACATGTAAAAGACGAGAAAATCCAGTACAATTCCACAACTAAAAATGAGATTGTCTTTGTAGCACCATAAATGACTTGAAATGTTTAAAATATGAAACACTTAATTGTAAATTGTAGTTCAACTATATTAATGGATCACCTGGAAACTGATCAAACTGCCTTACACCACTGCAATACTGGAGAGAAATTAAAACTTCAAGCTACTGGAGAGAAAATTGCTGGACCAGTCTGGTGTCTTACCCAGCTACAACTATAGCTCTACAGCAGGGAGAAGGTGGGCTGGCACGGATGGTTCCAACAGCACCCACAAACTTATAAAGTGACCTTCATAGTCACTTAATTCCCAGCTTACATTCTTTCATGACAGAAGTTTGGCACATACATTCTTATCGCTACATCACTACTGGAAATTTTAGATCAGCTTCTGTATAAAGTATGCTTTCATAAAATAGATGCATATTTGAATAACTGCAGAATGAGACCAGGGGATTTACCCTGAAAAGCAATTGGCCAGCAAGGAGTTAAAATCCTGCCTGAGACTACCCCACAGCTGCTGTCAGCAGTCAGGCTTGTCAAGAGAAGCTCTGGGCTGTCTTGACAAGACTAATTGGCAGCAAGCACCTGGTTCCTAGGCTGGGCCCCCGTAGGTAAAAGAACATAAACTGTGCAAAGGAGAAGCAGCTGGAAGGCTGCCAGTAGGTCTAGCCTGTTTCATGTTTTCACTTTGATCCACAGGCAACTTATCCTAGACTATACCCAGTTAGAGCCACCAGAAACAGTTTTCTGCAACTTTCCAGCTGAAGCAAACCTGTGCTTTGTGGTTCTCTGCCTGCACCTTCTGCCACTGAGTGCCGACTAAGCCTTGCTGTGAAGGGTCACACTGCAGCACAGCCAAATGCAACATCAACACTATTATTAAATTGCAGTGGAATTGGAATTTTGGTTTTCAAGTGCCACCAAAAATTCACTTAAAGGTGTTACTGTAACTTTAAAATTACAGACTAATATACCAGAAAATCAAAACTAAGACTGTCCTGATTATTCTGTATACTGAACACATAAAGCATGTGCAATGACAGCTTATGAACAGCAAATTACAGTGCACCTTAAAGAAATTTAAAAAACCCCAAGAACAAAAAACCCCACATCTGTTAAAAAATCCTCAACATTATGAAAACTAGCTATAAGTAGGATGCATGAGAAACTTTGAGTGAAACTTCCAGAAAAGTGAAAAGACATTTTAAATATATTTTGACCTCTGCTAAGAATAATGAATTTCACTGAATGTGAAGCTTTCTGAAATTCTGCCCTTTTTTTTTTTTTCCACATTATTAAAACTCCAGTTAAAAAAAAATTAAAGCCTTAGCCTTGCAGGTTCAGCCCCTGAGGTAGGGAGATCTTTCTTAGGAGTAAGGGACAAAAAACAAATCCTTTTGTTAGTTTAGCAGAGTTTATGTTATTGAACCAACAAGTGTCTAATTCTACATACATATAAATTAATACATATATGTAATATCAATACACTATCTTGTACAAAGAAATCTGAAGTATAAACATTAAAAAGCCAGAACTAAATTTCTTCAAAGCAAGGTATTCAGCAAATACATTAACTATGCCTCTGCCAAGTTCCACATTTTAGGCATTTTACTCAAGAATTCCAACAACGTATAGTAGCATGAACATTTCCATATCTTAAAAACTCGGAAATTTAGAAGTGTACTTGTACATAGCCTCAGTACGAAAGATATTTCAACCAGTAAGTGTTAATGCAGAATAATGCTGTTTGGGAGAACAAGAGATTGCCATGGAACTGCTTGATAGTCAAACCAGTGGTATCACTAGATCAAACTCACCCCAAGAGCCACAGGGAATGCTGCTCCGGTTTTAGTAGGACACATTATATAAACAATTGCAACATTCCTGTAACTGGTAGTGACGTTAAACAGTACCAATACAAAGATCCATTAGCAAGCGCTGAAAAGAATAAGCTCAGGATAATGAGATTATAAATTCCTATGTTTAGAGTTACTGCTCTAGCAACAAGTTTCTCTGTGACAGCACAGGAAGGGATCCAGCCCTCTACAACACCTGCTCCACATCCATATTCAAACACAACTAATGAGTAAATCTAGAGGCTCCCTTGGTCTCTAATCAGGAGGAAGAAACCTTCAGTGTTTTTAAATTAAAAAAACCCAACCAAACAAAAACCCAAACCCACCCACACCACACTTTTCTTGTGCCACACAAAACAGGAATGCCCACGATTCAAAACATAGGATCAGGATGTACCATAAAAGCTTCAAGAAAAAAAAATCTGACTCTTCACATGCTCAAAAATTTAAGACTATGACTATGCACAGAACATGCATTAGAGAGACTGCACAAACATTGATCTGAAAATCAGGTCTGTCTTTACTCCTGAGAGCATCTATTGCCTCAGTCCTTTGCAACTGAGGTGTTAACTGAATTATTCTATTACTATCTTATCTCTACGGAGCTAGATCCTACTGCACAGTAAGATGAAATAGGAGAGTAAGAGTGTCAAGATGTGGCTACATTTTTCTTCTTGATCTTATATAATGCGATTACTTACATCAAAACTATTTGAATGAAATGCTTATTCTACCAAAGAAGCGCCTGTTCATGTTAAGTAAATGAGCCCCCACAGGATGAGAATTTTTTGAGAGAAATGTATGTATTTGGTTAGCTCTTAAATTCTTCTGAAAATACACACGTAAATGCATCTATCCAATCCCAAAGCTGACTTTAGCTTTCACTAAGGACTGTTGGACCAAGACCTAGTCATAGATCAATAACCCATTGGTTAGCCAACACGCATTCCTATTAATCAATAAGAAAATGCCCTATTCAAAAAGACAACTCACTAACCTGTGATACCACTCTAATACACACACCAACTCATTCAGTATTGGAAAGCTGCTAGGTATCCAAGGGCTGGTATCTGATATGGATAAGTATAAGTTATAGGCTGCAGGAACACCAAGGAGAAGCAGCAAAGGAACGGGCTGGAAACATTATTCTTTACAACAGCATTACCAGTTGCATGAGACTAATAAAACTAATAATGCTCTTTTGCTCTTCATCAGTTCTATGAAAGCAGAGATTCAGTTGTATGAATGATTTATCCTGCTTGAGCAGGGAGGTTGGAGCAGATCACCCCCTGTGGTCCCTTCCAACCTTACCCATTCTGGGATTCTGTAATGGTTTTAGAGACTGTATTTCATGCAGAAAGAGTCTACAGCACTACATAAAACTGAGCAAACCTAAATCAGACAGTAATTACTCAATGATGAACTTGTCAGAGAGAAGGTATTTAAAAAAACCAAAAACACACAGCTACCAAAAACCACACACAAAACTAAACAAATCCCAAGACACAACAGAGACAAAGGAAGCCACTGAAGCAATTTGACTGTATCAGTTTGAGATGGCAATTTACCATCCCCTGCACAAAAGGAACAGCAGAGTACAGTTCTTTCTGGGTTGTTTCTCATTAACAGAATTTAGCCACAGACAGGGGACCCTAAGGGTGATAGTTCATGATAACTAATCTACCATTACTTTGGTGCTATCAAAAGGGATATTCTTGCTCCCCTCCCATCCCTTTGCATCAGTTCCAACATTCATCTGACTTCCATTTTCACCATAAGCTAATTAATGGAAGCACTAGACAGACAAAGAGCACTTCAGCTAGGAAAAAGAAGCCAGAAGAGACCAGTGGCAGCTTGAAGGCAGGAGAATCTCCTGGGTCTTATTCAAAGAGGGAAAGGAAGAAGAACCATGTCTACCAGTAGCAGCAAGCTGTTAGCACTGGTTTAGCCCCTTCTGTGAAACCCACTTCTTAATGTTAACCCAGATTCCAGAAACATGTTTTATTACATGAAAGATTAAACCAAAATCATAATTGTGTAGCAAAAAGATAAAATGAAGCTTTGAGACTAAGACTCATCCAGAAAAACACTGTATATATTAAAAGATCCTGGAACTGTAACACTGTTAACAGGAAAAACTAACATAAAAATACAAGAACTATTTGTCTTCATTTTCTCAAAAACATGGTTCAACTGTTACTTAAAATACCAGATATTTTCTGGTATTTTCATAAATATTTTCAAGACGACAGGGACAACCTGTTCAATAAATGATCTCAGGAAGCTGTGATCCTTAAGTATTCTCCATCATGAAAAAGATTTTCATTCTTGCTGTAAAAAAATAAAATTGTCCTTAAGAGACATGGCAGTATTCACATCTAGCTACTGTCACACAATGGTCAGGACTTCCTGATGGAAAATATGCATGGTGATCACAAGAATAAGAATTCCAAATTCTCATTCACAGATGAAAACTAAGAAATTTTCTTGAGATACCCATAATTAGTCACAGCTTGAGCACACTCCAAACCATTATATAAAGCTGAAGAGTCCAAATAACTAAAACCAGTTGTGCAACTACACACAGATCCCAGACTCTTCTGCTACAGATTGGTAGGAGTCTGCCACTCAGGTAGGGGAAGGCAGGGGAAAACCAGGGAACACTGCCCAGTGTTCAAACATACATAAGGCTACACATTTCTGATAGCACTGATAGGATCAGTGGCACACAGACACACAAAACTAACCTGTAGGTTAATTAAAATCTGTTATGATCTGAAGAAAATCACATTCAATGGCTTTCCATAGCTTTCTGATTTGGTTTGAATTTCATAGGCTGGGTAGCTACCTAAAATAGTACTTCAAAGTTAAAGTAGTTGTAGAAAAAGTGTTAAAAAAAATTACATTTTGGCTATCTTTAAAAAAACCACCTCCTCATCTTATAAATTCAGGAAGGATGGACTTTGTGCAGAACATCATTTGCTATCCTTTGAGAAGTTCAGCCAAACTTGGTCTAGTTTGGAACTCCTGAAGATAAAAAACTCCTTAGGTTCATCATCACAGCAGTCTTTTGAGATTTTATCTGTTAAGGTGTCTGAAGGATCACACTGAGTTTTTTTGGCTCACTGTCACAGCAATCAGTACTGACCAAATGCGTATCCCCTACTTCTGAGAAGTGACTGAACACTCTCTACAACCACGGTTACACATTAGTGTGGTAAGTGTCATCCCTGTGATGCTCAGAGGTAACAAATCTGTTCAGACATAGAAGAAGCCAAATTTCAGCCCAGTATGAATATCTCAACTTCCCTGGGAAAAAAACCCAACAACTTAGCATAGTCAAAGTCACAGTCAAAAGTGCCAGTGTTGGTAGGAGTCTAAAGGTATTGGGGAGCTGATAGGACAGGAAAGGAGGAGGAATGAGCGCATGATTCTGGAGCCGACAAGTGCCACGGCTGTCTCAGAGATTTCCCACCTGGCTTTGAGCGGTAAGATCTCCCTCAACCCTCTAATTAACCTGGGACCATTCTGGTTCCCAGGTTCTGCACAGCTTACTGCTGTCCAGAGATGTTCTTAACTAAGAATCCTACTGAGCACACAGAGTGCAGTCTCCAGCAAACACCACAAAGAAAAAAACCAAAAAACTGCCATGTCCAGATCACAAACTTTCAAAAAGAAAACTGGCTCAATTTTGACAGGTTCTCACGTAAAATTAAAACAATGCAGGTCAGTCATAGGCTGACCACTGACAAATTTCATGGAGATGTTTCAGTTCAGAGGTGCATTACAATGTATTTCAAAGAAGAGACTGACATAAAAAACCAGCACAATTATTCTAGTTTTGTTTATGAAAGCAGATGAAGACTTTTGGCCGAAATCTTAAAACAAAATGAAACTCAAGTCAAAGAAAAGGCATAAAGTATTTCAGTCCAGAATATTAGAGATCAGGAAAGTTATAAACAACTGAATATATCATCTCTTAAAATTTTTCTAACACTTCCTATTCTCTATGGAAGAAACAGATGAAGGAGGAACACCAGTGGGAACAATGACTCATGTATGAACTCCCATTCTCACTTAAGCAGTAATGCACTTCTCTGCAGAAGTTTACTGTTGTGCAACAAAATAGGATACTCTGTCAGTGATAAAGAATCAAACCATTCAAATTGTCCACGAGTTTGCAAACTGATGGATGAACAACTAGACACTCTTGGAGTTATTCGTGTAATGGCCAAAGTCAGGTTCAGTGAAATGACAGAGCAGGATGACCCAACAAACACAAATAAAATATTTTCCTTTCTAGAAACTCCAACTATTAGTTTTCTCATTGAGATCAGGTAACAGTAACACTATGCCATCTTGTTTACTCCAGAAAACATCTGGAGGTAAATCAGAGTGACCTTTACAAGCCTCAGAGATAATACACTCAATTGGAAGACTTCACAGCCTTGATCTTGCACAACTGTATATTCCATCCTAAGAGTATGGAGTGGGGGCAGCAAACAAGAAAGTGAAACAACATGGACATATACAGAAAACAATACTCTCTACAATTAATACTAAAAATAGAGCAGAAGCTAAAGTCCATAAGGACCAATAAGACCCCTCAAAGAGTCTGAAGAGGGGGAAAAAAACCCACATCAGCCACAAGAAAATACAATGACCATGAGAGGTTTTTTTTCCACTCTTCTGACTCTCATCCAAGCAGGGAAGAGACGTTCTATTTAAATTCAAATTGTGCATTAAAAAACCCAGAAACGGCCATGACTATGCTTAATACAAAGTTATACCTTTGTCTAAATGCTGGTTGGTTGTTGGGATTTTTTTTTTTCAGCCTGTTTGTTTTAAAGAATAGACTATTTCAGTTGGGAGGAAACAACAACGACCATCTAGGCCAAATGCCTGACCAGTTCAGGGCTGACCAAGTTAAAACACTTGTTAAGGGCATTGTCCAAATGCCTCTGAAACACTGACAGGCTTGAGGCACCAACCACCTCCCTGGGGTGCCTGTTCCCATGCTTGAAGAAATGCTTCCTAATGTCCACTCTGAACCTGCCCTGAAGCAGCTTTGAACCATTCCTACATATCCTATCTCTGGATCCCAGAGGGAAAAAAAAATCTCAGCACCTCCCTCTCCACCTCCCCTCCTTAGGGGGCTGTAGAGAGCAATAAGGTACCCCTCACTCTCCTTGTCTCCAAACTATACAAGCCCAAATTCCTCAGCTGCTCCTTACCAGGACATTCCTTCCAGCCCTTGCACCAGCTTTGTTGGTTCGAGGATTTAACATGTTTCCTCAACAGATTTGTTCAACTGATTTCCATGGTCACATGTCCTTTCCACCTGACTAGAGGAGAGAAAGACGCAAAAGCAGAAATATGTTACAGCCCAGGGATCACACACAGGTTTGGTATCGTGACCACCTGTGGTTGTGCTACTGCCAATGCGCTGCAAGCTTCATTCAGCAGAGTACACACCCACGGAACTCCACCACCCTCACTTTATTATATTATAGCCCTTGGCTGCTGCTCCTCACCCAAGAGGCTCAAGTCTCTTCTTTCTGTGCACTCCCATACAACAAAAGTGCACAAATAGACAGTCCACTCCATCTACTTGATTCCTGCACACGCAGGACAGGTAAGCTTGTGCAAAACCTTTTGAGTAGCAATTCTTACATACATTTATTTGAGCCTCAGGCTTAGCTCCTCCACAGAGGCATTCAACCACCTCCGATGTTGAAGTACAATCACTTCCCATTAGAGCTAAATACATGGCTCAACTCCAAAATTAGTAAAAGCATAAAATACATATCCAAAGCTAAATGAGTAGGAAAAAGGGATCAAGAGCACTGGATTCAGCTATACTTAAGGGATTTGCAAATGGTGCTGTACTGATAGGCCCACCTAGTGAGATTTTTTAAGAGAGAGGTACCCTTACACATTGACATTCTTTTCCAGATTTCTCTTTCATCACTGTCCCAAATCAAAGACCAGAACTTCTTCCTACATAACTGTATCTATAATATCACCATAACTCCTCCTATATGCAAATCACACAGGTTTCTGACAGCAAAGACCAAGACTATTTTTCCATGCTAGTTACCAAACTCAGTTACATTTGCAGAATGTTTCCCTCTGGATCATTCCTTATACCAGTACTATGATGTATTTATAAAAGAAAAGTGCACCCTGAGCATTAGGAATACTTACAGTGATTAATGAAACGGCAGAACTAAACATCCTTCAGAAGAGAGGCATCAGCTGAGTCCTATCACACGCTATTGAGTGACTAAAGTACGTCATCCTGATGCCACAGAGCACCCCTGTTGCCTCTCTAGCCCTCCAAGACACTAAATGAATGTGCATAAACTAGCAAGGCAGAGGAGAAGAAATTCTTTTAGGTATGTCATCCATGATGTCAGTGTACTCTTAAATCAACAACCGCTAAAACTTACTGTCCTCCTCTCTGAATTCAGAACAACTTGAAAAAAGACAGGGTACCATGCTTTAGAGATGACAACCTTACTGTTGGCAGGAAGCTTGGAGGCAGTAACCTTCAAGAATGCCTCAAAATCGATTTGTTTCTAAGAGTGAAAACTAAAAAACTTCCAGAGAATTGCTATCTATCTTACAGGTAAGCTGTACCCTAGTAACTTTCTCACTAAATTAAACCAGTTTTATACTTCTTCGGGCAAGAGCTCACATGACATCTACAGATTTCCTAGGTAACAGAGTTTTGAAAACCTTAGTAGCACCTACTCTTATGTCTGCCTTTGCCAGAAAAAAAGTTTTTGACTCATTTTTACGTTCAGTTAATCCACAGTCACGTTCTTCATAGAAAGACCTCTGGAAAAATTCAACTTGCTGGAAACTGTAACTATAATTACTGACCCTCTTCAATCCAGCCAAAATGAAATTGCAAAGTAGATTTTCTGGCATTAGAGTTACAACTTAATGGTACAAAGGAAAGCAAGTCTGTAAGTAACAGAAGAAACCAAGTCCAGCATTTGTGAGGAACTCAGAATAAGATACAAGCAGTGAGCATACAGGGAAAAATTGAGGATAGACCCTGACAATATTTTTCTAGATTTGTTCTCCATAACCCAGCATTAATATTAAAAAAGAGGAATATAATTTTGTCAAATTTCATAGTAAGAAACAAATTATAAACTGTAACTGTATGGCATTTTATCTCCTTACATAACACTATTCACTTTTCTCTACAATTTTTGGGTTTGTTTCACTCAGTGCTCTCTGGGATTATAAGGAAAGGAAAACCAAAATTATTAGTGTCTCTGTAGTTCTCAGGAAAATGGAAAATATCATCGTAGGTGTCCCATTAAGAAACTTGTGTGAAATTATATATGCCTCTGTAAATGAAACTGAAAAATCAATATTCTTTTCATTACAGGCTCTAAAGCAAGTACAGGCATGGCATATTCCTCCGCCATGCATACATACACTATTATTATGCCATGTTAACTTCTACTAGCATTGAGACAAATGGCTTATCATGATGCAAAATTGATTAATATCTCATATTTGACTAAAGTTTAAAAACCAAAGAATTCATGGACTATGCAGATAATTTGCAGATTTTGTTTCTACTGATACATAGTCACAATAAGGGAATTATTTGTAACGTGGTAATTCTTGAGCCTTTAAGTGTGAACTTACAGGATGAAAACCAAAGTAATTTCTATTTTAAAAACCACTTAAAAAATAAGCTGAAGATTTGCAGTGAGTCCTATCTATTGTCATCTATGATACTCCCAAATATTTTTTACCCAAATAAACCCTGTTGCCAAAAAAAGGGCTGTAAAATTCCTGTAGAGCTCACTACCAACAAGGATTTCCAAATATCACTTAAATACAGATAGCCTCAAAGGGGTAACTGATGCTACATTACTATGCCGGTTTTTTTCCATTCTTAAAATTCTGATCAAAACTAGTTGTGAAAAAAAGATAAACAGCAGTCACCAAAAAAATAAAACTCATCATCAGATGCGGAGAAGGGACAAACCAAAAAACACATAAAGCAAGGAGATTTCAAACTTTCAGGCCACTGAAGAGTTAGCCCCTAGAAGCCAGCTTCTCCCATAGTCCTGAAAACAAGTTTAATCAACAAAAAGACAGTTTTGCCTGAATTATACAGAATTTTAGAACGAAATATTTTTCCAAACCCAGTGCCATACTGAATCTAAGTCCGCACCTTAATATAAAATAGAGGATGACTACTACTTTTTCAGACACTAATTCTTCTACCAGTCTGGTCCTTAAGGCCCCTAACCCTGTTTATTCTGTTCACAACTGTTAGACAAATACCAAAATAGAAATTTTTTTCATCTGTCACCCATGTAAGCAAGTCTGAGCTACAGATGAGTGTAATTACTTGATAGTTTTGAAAGTTAGTCACGTTTTCTCTGACAGTAACACTGGCAATCCTTTAACAGACACTTCATTCTCAAAAGGAGTTTTAGAGACCAAAACTGTGTCATATGCACATAGGGACCAACAGTTCTACAGACAAAACTGCTAAATCCTCTAACAGATGCTTCAAAACCCAAGGAATTGGAGAGAATAAAACTGTATCATTTGCACATGAGAACTGACACTGGTCAACACAGACTCTTGAGGCAAAGCAGCTTTCTCACTTCTTATACCACAACTGTTTCAGCACTATAAAACTTCTGACCAATTCTCAGATTTTATCTTTTTAGTTTCAGTAAAGGGAAACAGGAGATTAGCAGGTCAATGTGAAAGAGTCCTTGTATTTATTAAAATTATTTTTTCCTACAATAAAGTTCAATGGGCAATAAAAATACCTCTACAATATACACTACTGTGTGGATTAAATGAACTTGGAAACATTTTAATCGAGACATGAAAGCCACAGAAGATCTAAGAGAATTTATGTTGGAATTGTCATACTGGAGGACTAATTGCCAAGCTATCTTTATGAGAAAGAACAAAAAATGAATTTTCCTTCACAAAGAGATTAAGTGAATAGGGATTTTTCAAAAAATCCAGTATTTCCACAATTTTACCAGAGCGTATTATGTTACGTATCCAGTATAAAGGTAGATTTTCTGCAAAAGACAATTTCAAACATTCTCTTCTAAAGAGAACTAAGTTAATGAAAGAAACAATGTCATAACTGAAGATGGGACAGAATTTTGTTAATTGCCAAACCATGCTATATGCTAATCATGTCAGCAAATACTAACAGGCAGACGACACACTCCTGAAATACAGCAATGGGATGGAATGTAAGAATAGCTCTGCCCATCACAGGGTACACCTAATAAAAAAACCTGTCTGGCCAATATGTGCTGCTCAGTAGAGAACACAAGAACAGGTGAACTCTTTATTAACATATTCCTGACATCCCCTCCCAGAAGGAGGAGGGGTTGCAGTTCAGGGTTTTAAACCCAGAAATAGTACCTCTGCATTCCCCAAAACTATTCTATCAGTAATTTTAATATCACAATTTAAACATTAATTATTACACATGATTTGTCCTACATCTATAAGGACCAGAGGTCCTGTTGCCAAATAAATAAGGTATCCAGAGGTTAAGGACAGTAAATACAAGGAATTTCTCCAGTGGATGAACCACATACATTTCTGAGGATAAAGTGGGTCTGATAATGAAACCGTAAATCCAATTTATATTCCAATCTACCATCATTGTGACAATCTGCATTAAGTCCTCAATGTACTATTAACATACAAAATTAAAGCAAAATCAAAGCACATCACGTTTGTTGCCAAAGTTTTAAATAATGTCAGATGTCCAAATAAGTTAAGCCGCTGGCAAGAACTTAGAGAAATACTCAGTGAGATCTTGGCAGCAGAAACTTTGCTCACTGTATTCAAGAGGGTTTTTTTACATTAAGTGTGGTTAGATGAGAAAGAGAAAACAAGCCACTGCAGTCTGAAGGGACAACACAACACCATCACCCATCTGTACCCCCACACTCTATCACACATTCCAGTACCCTCCTGGGCCAACACCAGTCCTCACAGTTGGCCTCACTTAAGAGTCCATTAACAACCCATAGGAGAAAGAAATGAGAAGACCGTGCATTAACTGAACCAGCTGAATAAAAACTGAGAAACTGTGTCAGAGAATTTGGGGACTCCAAGTGCATAATAATGCAGGTGCAATTTAAGACAGGTCAAACAGAAACTTTATTAAATATGATCACAGTGAGAGAACATTGACAGCACCTTTCCTGGTTCTCTGCCAAGTGATTGCAGAGACCCAACCTATATACTGTTTCAGGAAAAGGCAAGGAAAAGTGTCCATTTCAATGTTAACAAAGCCAGGCACCCACCCCTGGGAGGGATGGACTACTGAAGTCCGCTGCTAAAGACCCAGAGTTCTAAGAAGGACTCACACAGTAAATAATATGACCATATAGAGAGATGGCTCTTGGTGGAACCTACAGGAGTGGCAGTCCCACCACCAGGTATTATCCTAGCTCCAAAGTGGAAGGTTGGAAACAATCACAGACTGCTAGCTTTTTGTTCAAAGCAATGTTCTTTTAGTAAAGATAACCTCCTAGCCAGTCCTCTCAGTCTTGACTGTTAGTAATTCTACCACTGCAACTGTCTGACAGCTTTAAAGTAGTTATTTTCCTCTTCCAAGCCATGAGTAAGACCAATGAATGAAAAATTATATCTATCAAGTCTAAATACTGCAAGACACAACTGAATAGAAATTTTAACTCACTGAGTAAATTTTAAATTAAAAAAAAAAGTATTTTGATAAAATTGCTGGGTTAACTACTCATCTAGCACATCTGAAGTAACAAGCTACAAACCTGTTTTAAAATGCTTTTTTGTATATTTAATTGACTTCCACATTCTATCCAAGTAAGATTTAATATATGTTTAAAAAAATAGTACTAATTCACCATTCCCCAACAGAAATGTGAAAATTAAAGACTTAAGAAAACAAAGCATCAACTAAGCAGTGTGTTTAACCAAATCTATCACACAAAGATACAAGTGAACTGAAGATTAAAGATAATTTGCAGCCTAAAATTAATTCACTTTATCCATACTTCAAAAGAATAAGAGATCTCTTAATGCACTAGTGGAATGATTAAAATGCCTCCTTCTTCAGAGATGACAAATGCAAAAGCTCCACAAAAACAAAGTTTAGTAATAGGTACTTGTTTCATGAGTGAATCAGTCAGTAAATCAGGCCCTGCTGCGCAGGTCTTATTGCAGGGCAAAAAACTCAAGGTACAGAGCTGAGTATATAGTTAGATACAAGAGCAAATGTACCTAAGCAGATGAAATTCAATGTATCAGAAGTCAGAGATCTCAGAGATGGAAGTCTGGTGTTCAAGTTCTTTCCAAGAAACAGGGTGCTTGCAGGTCTGCCCTATTACACATGTTCATCCTTACCTAGCCAAGTTCCATGGAGAAAATTCAGTGAAACTGGCATATGCATTCACTACAAGATAAATTTTTGTTATTACAGGCCAAGAAGTCTGAGACATTAGCTACAATCAGCTTTTATCACAGTCCTGATCAAGCCTAATTCATTCAGCTGCAGTCTTTGAGTCTCTCTCTACTAACCTAACAGGAATTAGGTGGTAAGTGTCAGACACTTTTTATCCCAGAATTACAATTCTTAATCCTATGATTGACATTTGGATCTTGAGCAATGAGGCCCAAGTTATTTCATCTGGGAGCCAGGCTGACTGCTGAATTACTATCCGAATTAATTCTGCTGAGCAAGAACAAAAATGTTATCTAATTTATTATTGCAGAAAAACTATTTTCAACTGCTTCTACCCTACTTAAATTTTTAAACAATCTTTCAAATTTCACCTCTGTAAATGTAATGCAACAGAAATCCCTGAAGCACTTAAAAACACTGTAAAAGTTTCTGCCTGTAATAAACTGGTGCTCACCATAAGTAGTGCAATAAGTACTGAAATACAGCAGTATCTTAAGAAGCATTTGTTATAAAAACCTTGAGTTTACAGAGTACTTATGAACTGCACTGAAACTGTTAATATTCTGCTGCAGCAAAACAAAAACTGAATTCCCAACCTCTTTGATTCTTCAACTACTGTAAAGACCCAAACTTTCACAATAAAGGAGAAGTGGTTTAAATACTTCAGCTGATAAGACAGAACACAATCAAGCAGTATCCGCAAGAAGTATTACTTATCTGGGCCAGCCTCCATCTCCCCCTCCTTATCCCAATCTTTCAAAGATAGGCTTTAAATGTTCTGCAGCTGTCCAACATTAAGGCTAAAGAATTCAACAACCATTGCCGTGTAAAAGCACAGGGTGAAAAGCAACTATCACGTTATCCAAGTATTCAGGATCTGTTACAGAGCTAGAAGAGGTTCCTGACTGCAAACTTTTTCAGCAAAACCTGGATAAGGTCCTGAGAGCAGACAAACCTGTAAAATTATTCTCTCTTCCTTCCAGATAATTCTTCAAGTGAGTTTCTACCATATAAACTAGTGCAGACTATGCATAACTGCATTGAGTTTTAGCCAACCTCTCTCACAGCCAAAAATATCAACCACCACCACTGCACACATTTTCTTACTGAGATTTTTCAGAAGGTCTGCATAATCTTATAACTATGAAGTTAGTGAGCCATTTCATATTTCCTGAAACTAAACTGCACATTAGATGATTCACCAATTAGTGTATTCATGGAGATTTAAAAACCAATCAAAATTTCATTTTTGTTGAAAAATTTAACAGAAATGTCCAGCTGTATGCATGGAAAGAGCATGTGGGCTCTTCTCCTTTATTTAACTTAACTAACAGCTATGTTAGCTGGTGAAAAATATTCAGTGTGTCAAAGTTAATTTATCAAGCTGACAAAGTGTAAGGGCTCCAGAAGGTATAGCATACATTTACTAAATTTTAAATACAACATTTTAACTAGATATAGCTCAAAGATTAAAATAAGCTGTCCAACAACCAAACCACACAAATATTTCAGGGCACTTCTTATTTAATGGAGCAATCGCATGTTTGTTTCAAACTAATGCATAGGTCAACATACCAGAAAAGTTGATAATCCTTCAGACCCCAAACCCCATAAATCAAAATGCACTTTTTTTAAACCAGATAGGTAGCTTTGGAAGACAGGGCTTGTCAGTACAAGGCAGGCCACGATCAGATGGAGGGGAGGCACTGCGTGTTGCTCAACACAACCAAGCCCTGTGCCTTACTGAAGCCTCTAGGCATAAATACCACACCATAAAACTAAGTGCTAATTTCCCCCTCCGGCTGAAGAAGCTAGGAAGCATAGCTCTCGGGGAAACAAGAGGCAAGGAAATCAGCCTAAAATAGACAGCTACTTAAGGATTACTTAGCTAGCCAAACTATTCCAATATTTTGTAATAAGAATCCATATTTTAGGAGTTTATGATGGAGCCTTTATATCAAAAGTTCTCCATTCTACAAAGTCAAGAGGGTACAATTTAGTAAACAAAAAGGTGTCCTGTTTAGGTTTTATATTTCTTTTCACTATTTGTAGCAGTAAATGAAACACCACCACTTCAACTGAATCTTAAGAATAGATAAACCTACTGTATAAAAATTACACGGAGTGATCTGAATTCATCAAGTACCTACCAAAAATTGAGCTATTTCACAACAGGCTATAACAGGACAAGGTGGTTTACAACTATTAACAGCAATCATCACTATTGTTTGATTAGACTAAAACACATCTCTTAACATTAAACACAGTGAATGAGACCAAAAATTGCATGCTACACCATCTTGGGTTATTAGTCCATCACAGAAACATGTGAATTGCCACATCTAATTCCATGAACAGTCAGTCATCTCTCTAGAACCTTGCTGCAGAGTGACAGGTTTCACATGTTTCAAAGAAGATTAAAAAAAACCCCTTTCTGCTGTAACATAGTAGATTTCTAATGCCTTCCATCTGTTCTTTCTTTCTTAGATGTACCTGCCATCATTAAAAGAGCAATAGAAGAGAAATCCTAAATATTCCTCCAAGAACTAACCCAGTCAGTTTTCCAGTGCTCTCATACATACGAAGTCCTGTCAAGCTATTGCTACCCAGCTGCCTGAACTCACTGGCTGGTTCGGATTGTTAATGCAATTCTGAAACAAGAGTAGATTGAGGATATTTAGACCAACTGGAAAATCAGAACAGATTTCATCAGCTCGGACCATCAGGTCTCAAAATTGTTGTGGTTTCTCTTTTTTCCAGTTTGCTTTGGACTGACAAAGAACTCACCCCAGAAGTATAGCTAATTCACTCTGCCATACTTACTCATGTACAACAATGTAAAGGATAAATCTGGTCTGACAGAGACTCTATTGCTAAGGCTACTGCTTTGATACCGGGTCCACTTGAATATTTTGGTTTACAGATTGACAAATGAATGAAGTAGGAGGTTGCTAACTTGGAAACTTGCCTCCTTTCAAATGTCTCGCTGCAGCAAACTCATCAACTGGGGATATTCAAGGTAACGGGGGTTATGCTCGGGCTGGGAGCTGCATGGTATCTCCAGCAGGAAGCCTTCAATGGCACAAACCTGCGCGACAGGAGGACTTGACGGTGCATGGACCACACCTCAAGATTTCTATGGATATGACGTTCCCAAACCATACTGGAATGAGCTCCAGTGAAAACACGTCTTTGGTTTGCATGGCATGGCCAGGCATCTCACCTCATAGGATGGGATATGGTATCCCATATAGCATAAAATTTATAGCCTACAATCAGAAAGATTACAAAAAACTTCAAGAAGCTCAAGAGGTGATGGGAGGTTGTAAAATGGAAGAATGAAGCATTCTGCAAATATTCAGGAAATGGAAACATAACTATCGTACACGCTGCGTTGGTAAGAATACAAGATTAGATTATACATAAACATAGCAGAGGCAGAAATGTATTCCATGGAATTGAGCTACTGTGACTCAGTGCAAGTACTGAAGTACAAAGTTAACAACAGCAGCAAAAATAACACGATTCACTGCTTCTGCAGTTCCAAGAATCCATTCATAACTCTGAGTCAAGATACTTGTAAGGACCACTTCCAAACTTTCACGGGCGCTCGGGGGGGACGCGACCTGATGCCCACCCTCGGCACAGCGGGGTAACAGGAGCCTGCGCGCCCCTCGATGCCGACTCTGCCGGGGCGATTCCCACAGGGACAAGCTCGTCGGCAGCCCCGGGCACGGCTGGGCACCCCCCGTTCCCGCACGGCTCCCCGCACCGGAGGGCAGCGGATCTGTCCGAGCGGGGCCGCCCCCACAAGCCGCCCCCGCCCTTGTCCCGGCCGCGGGCACCCCCGGGCCCGCCCGCTGCCCTCCCGCGGCTCCCCCGGCCCGGGCCGCGGCCTCGGCGGGGGACGAGCGGAGCAGGCGGGTCCCTCCCGCCTCGACCCGCGCAGGGGCACCTACCGCTGCGCTGCGCCGTGCCGTGCCGGCGGGGGCAGCGGCGCCTCAGCGCCGAGCCGGCGGGGGCAGCGCCCGCAGCACGCCCGGCCCGGCCCGGCCCGGCCCGCCGGCGGAGCCGCTCCCGCAGCGCCCGCTCCGACCCCCGCTCTCCGCCCAATGGGGAGGAGCTCCCGGGCCGCGCCGCGGGGGCACCGCGAGCGACACCGCGCCGGCCAATGGGAGCCGCGCTGGCCCCGCGTCCAGCCAATGGCAGCGCCGCAACCGAGGGGGCGGGGCCTCGCCCAGCCAACCGGGGAGCGACACTCGCGCCGACCCTCTAGGGTGTCTGCGGCGGCCTCCGTGGGCCGCCATCTTGGAGTCGGGCGCGACGCCCGGCCGGGGAGGGCGCTCGCCATGTTGGGTGCGGGCGGAGCGCCGCGAGGGGCTGCGGAGCGGTGCGGGGGAAGGCGCAGCGCTCGCCGTGAGGGGGGAGTGCTCGGTAACCAGCGTGGCTTTACACACAGAACATCCCCTGGCACACACACCGCCAGCAAAAACCCCGAAGGTGAAATAAAACACTGTATAAGCAATCCTGCACCTTGGAAGAGGATGAAAAACACAATGAAACATACATAATTGATGCTAGCTGCATTCAAAATGATACTGATGAGGCCAGTGTGTGAACTTGTATTTCTAGAGCAGGGTTGCACTCATGAAGGGTTTCACGTGCGCCCCGCACAAATGCAGCTAAATTGCCACTTGGCAGTCCTACCTAAAGAGCGCAAGAAGGAATGCGCCTAACAAGTAGCAAGAACAAGCGAAATACAGAGAGAGGCAGCATAGCCAGACCCTAGCCAGCCCTGAGAGCTCAGCCCAGGCAAACGCAGGGTCCTGCCCCAGGCGCCTACTCTGTGTGTGTGTGTGTGTGTGCGCGCTGGGGGCTGCTCAGCAGCTCTGCAAAGGGGCCCGAGTGTCCCGGGGGGCACCAAGCCGGCATGAGCCAGCAACCTGGCCTTGCTGCAGAGACGGGTAACAGTGCCCTGGGCTGCATCAGGAGCCGTGTTCCCAGCTCCTCCCCTCTATCCAGCACTGGTGAGGCCTGGAGCGTGGTGTCCAGAGAGTTCAACAGCAGTTCGCTGAGATGGTTAGGGGATTGAAGCACCTCTCCTGTGAAGAGAGGCTGGGAGGGGTGGGACTGCTCCAGGCGTAGAAGAGCAGGCTCAGAAGAGGACTTCATCAATGTATATGAATATATCCTGAAGAGAGGATATGAAGAGGACGGAGCTAGGCTCTTTACAGTGGTTGCCCACAGGCAGGACCGGAGGAAATAGACACAGACTAAATGTTCTGCGTGAACGTTAGGAAACACTATTTTACAGCAAGGTGATCAAGCAGTGGAACATGTTGCCCAGAGAGATTGTGAAGTTTCAATCTTTGGAGTTATTCAAATGCCATCCAGACATGGTCCTGGGCAGCCATCAGGTTAGGCTGGATGAGGTGACCTCCAGAGTACCCTTCCAACCTCTGCCATTCTGTGATTCTGTAACGTTTAATATCACTGTATCACCTGAGAGCTTTTGCATCAAAAGCATCTTGTCCTTGTGCTGGTTTTGTCTGGGATGGAGTTAATTTTCTTCATAGTAGCAAGTATGGGTCTGTGTTTTAGATTTGTGCTGAAAAAAGTGCTGATAATACAGGGACATTTCATTATTGCTGAGTAGGGGTCAAGGTCTTTTCTGCCTTTCTTTCACTCCACCCCACTAGGGAGGAGGCTGGAGGTGCACAAGGAGCTGTGAGGGGACACAGCCAGGACAGATGATCCCAACTGACCAGAGGGATATTCCATACCATATGGCATCAAGCTCAGCATATAAAGCAGGGGACCAGAAGGAAGTGGAGGGATGTTTGGAGTGGTGGTGTTTGTCTTCCCAAGTGTCCATTACACATGATGGAACTCTGCTCTGCTGGAGATGGCTGAACACCTGCCTGCCCAGGAGAAGTAGTGAATTGATTCTTTGTTCTGCTTTGCTTGCACTCAGGACTTTTGCTTTACCTGTTAAACTGTGTTTTTCTCAACCCACAAGTTTTCTCACCTTTTGATTCTCTCCCCATCTGACCAGGGGGGAGTGGGGCTTAGCTGCCAGCTGGGATTAAACCACAGCAGTATTTTCTGCAGTTTCCAACAGTGACTCCACTTGTGTAGAAATTCCATAAGTCAGTTTTAACTTCTGCTTATATGCTGTTTCACTTTTTAACTAGCTAGTAGCAAACTGTAGCATTTTTATTTCCAGTATGTAGTAAATAATTTTATGCAAAGCACCTAAAATCTTCACAGAAGTATAAAGTTTTAGGAACATAAACCCTCATCATTTCTTCATCTTTGTAGAGCAGGTCCTCTTGATGTTACCATTTTTGTCAGGATTAAGCTTCAACAACCATCTTCATCTAGTGAAAACACCTGCCATTCTGGCCTGCTACTTGGGCAAAGAACTAGTAACTGGATAGAGGGAAATAATCAACGCTTTTATTCCTTTTAGCATATTTCATTTTGGGGATCTGATGATAGAATGGAGGAAAATAAAGAAAATAGGCTGGTACTTGCTACAAAGAAGAAGAAAAATTCCTAATACCAGCATAGCTAGGCTGTACCCAGAGCTTAGCAGGATGGAGACATGCCCAGGCTTCACCAGCCTGACCCACACAGCTGTGGGATCTACTTTCATTTTCTGAGGGAGCACTGGTGTGAAGGTCCAGCACTGAGACCTCATATGCATGACACTACTTGCTGTGATTTTTCTGTACTAATGTGCTTGTGTGAACATCTGAAGGGCTCTATGAGTAAGACTGAAAAGGATATGAAAAGGCCATAGGCCTTTGTGGGTGCTCCAGACTATGAAGATGCAATGAGCCTATTGGAAGAAATTGGATCACCTCCTTTCTCAGGATGTGCACAACCTCTTGAATGAAAAGCAATTCTCTTGGAAAATATCTGGGCAATTCTTCTTTCATAAGGCAATTAATTTTCCCAATGGAGGGCAATGCTCCGTTCATTGTGGGAGGACAAGGGGAGGCTGTGAGGAAACACCACTTGGAGGAAGGTGATCAGAGGCTGGAAACTGAGCAGGCTGCTACCTCCCACACTGGCTTGCTTTCATCTTTCAGTGTTTGTTTCCCAGGCATGCCGCCAGCCCGGGGTGTGTGCTGCCAACAAGCAGCACAGCACTGCTGGGCATGCCGAGCACAGTGCCCCCAGCCTGCCACTCCCGGGTGACACTGCCCACTGTCTGTGCTCTTGGCCACCGTGGTTGCTCCACCAGTCCCGAGCTGCCACACTAACCGTGTTTCCTTAGCCCAGCTCTGCTGGATCATTGCTTCCCAGCATGTCCCTGGCAGATTTGCTTCTGCGTTGAAAATTGTCTGACCCTCAAAACCTCTGCAGCTCTGACCCTCAGCACTTTCTCCCACTCCCTTCTCCGGAGTTTATCCTCTCTGCGTTTGATGCTGCCTCCTTACTTCCAGGCTTTTTCCCATCAGAGTGGAACTAGATGAACCCTCCTCTCTCCTTCAGCCAGGCAGAGAAGAGTAATTAGTGATGGAAAATCTAAGATAATAGCACATCAAGAGAGCTAGAGTAAAACAACAAACACTTTCATTGTCCTGCTGAGGAAATCCTGGTGTCTGTGGATAAATCCTGTCAGCAAAGGACACCTTGAAGCAAAAGGCTGATGAACATGTACTAGATAAACCACAAAATTTGGGAAGAGGGACTTGCAATAGGGACAGAGATCTCTGCAAAACAGAAGTGGACAACGCTGGGAAAGGTAGAGCAATTGCTGAGTCTTGTCTGGTGTCTAACCTAATAAAATTAACCCCAACATGGTACAGATTCAACACCAGGAATGGAGGAACCTCCATCAGCAGGCCAGCCAGCTCCATGCAGCTGGGCACCTTCACCTATCAAGTGCTGCCCTGCTTTGCCTTCGCTGACCTCTGATGGTTTTGCTTGCATGTGAAATCAGCCACAGCATGGTCACCTGGTTGTTTGCCAATGGACTCATTGCTAATTTTACAGGACAAAAAGTTCCATCTGCCTAGACAATTAGAAGGCAAGTTTGCACTTAAAAATGTGAGAACCTCAAGTATCAGAAGAGAAAAGTACTTTTGAAATGTTGACCTGAACATCCAGCATGCCTGCCCTGTCCAGGGACTGCTCTTCAAAGAAAAGGCAAGGTTTCTAAAATGACTAGACCAAACTGGAAAACATGGGTGCAAACGATTTTAATCTGGGCTAACTGAACATAACTGGAAGTAGAGAGGCATGAAATACGGATACCCTGGTGTAATCACTGCAGTGGAAGAAGAGCTCAGAAGGAGTTACTTGCTTTCTCCTTCAATCCTGTGCTTAACTCTGCCTGCTTCTCTGCAGCTGAGCTGGGGAAAAGACCTAGAGCCTTTCTGATTTTTTTCTGAAGCTGAGTCATTTGGGTGGATGAAATAAGAATAACTATGGTGCTCCTTTCTCCATCGTTCGGTACCTTGAATAAGCATTGACACCAAGGCTGAAACATCGGCTTTCTGATTTGGTTTCAAGTGCTCCGCTTTGCACAGGTGTTAATAGTAATTCCTCCTGCTGGAAAAAGGACAGCCAGGCTCCAGGACAGCTTCAGGCAGGCACAATGCATGTCCAAGCACCACCCAAGACTGTAGTATGTGGTCTTGATCTTTCTTTTACTGAGTAATACAAAGCAACTGCTAGAACCGGTCCCTTGCCTCCCCTCCTTTGCTTATATGTTTGTTCATTAAGTAGCTTCCAATCATCCCAAGAGTCGAGAAGTCTGTTCTTGCAGGTGCAAGGAAGGTATCATTTAAAAATATTTTGCTTTGAAATGGATTTATTTGTGATCTACTCTGGTCCTCTATTACTAACTTATGAATTGACATACTTTTGCTACCAGTAAACAGTAGCTACCATGATCTTAAAATGACAGGGTATGGAGGTTTAGAGAGGAAGGTAGACCATTTGCAGAATGTCAGTGCTTAACATTTTCTGAAAACCAGGTTCCTCTTTAAAGTGTTTCAAACTGAACACATAAAAGCAAAGAAACCCCAAATCATTAGTTACTTTTGAAAATTTTAGCCAGGGAACTTTTTTTTTTAGTGCTGGTTGTAGAGTCATTAATTATCATTGCACAGAATGTAATAACAAACCAGAGCTCCCCAATGGGCAAAAGCAAACCACTTCTCTTCTAGTTCTTCTATTTATTTCTTTATAGCAATAATAAAACATATTATTATGCACTTCCAACCATGAATGTTCTCCAAAGCAACTTGATATTAAACTCCAAATCATCTGACTGGATGAGTTTTTACAGATTGTTACAGCAGGGTAAGCCAGGAATGTTATTACAGTGGCCTGAGGCACAGTGCTGTTTCATGGAAAATGAGGAACAGTTAAAAATTTAAAGTGTTCCAAAATTCATTTTCTCAAAAGGGATTTGTGGCACTGCAGACATTAAAGCTGTTCCTATTCAAGCAGCTATATTCCCAATGAGACTCTTGTTTGTGCCTATTTAGTCTGAAGAATCTGGTTTACTTCACCAGGGCAGAATACTAATGTGAGCTGGTGGTTCTGTTGTCTGGACTTGTTTAGTTTTCCTTCCTTTCTTCAGCAGCAATGCATTTGCATAATTTTTCAGGCTACAGCAACAGAAGGAAAAGATTGGGTTGAAACCCAGATGCATTCTAGGTTTGTATTCTTGGTGCTCAGTCCTTGTGACCTTGCACAGGATTGGCAGACTGTGCCTTCTGCCATTCAGCATGGAAGACTGTTTTTCAGCACTGATAATGAACACTTTTCATTGGCAGAAGTCACCATTAGTTAGAAAGAGGTGAAGTGAAATGATGTGTGTCTCTGACACCTGACACCAGCATCAACAGGGTTGTGTTACAGGGACCAAGGGTTTTGACTATAGGTGTGAGTAACCTACACAGTTCCTTTAAAATATCACTTTGTTCTGCAGCTTACTTGATTGTCAGCATAATTTGAGTATAAACTGAAGCAGCTGGACAGTCCCCAACAATATTGGTGCAGGCTGTATTCTTCTGTGGCAGTGCCTACCAGGAGGTGGTTTGGGAAACCTTCTGCTTGGTGGCTTCACCCCACTTGGAGATTTCCACACATGCAGAAAAGTTTTGAACTTGTCCCGTGTTTTCAAAGCACCCAAGATCAGCGATGTAGGATTTAGATCTCTTACTGTCATAAAAATCTGATTTATTTTCAGTAACGTTCAGTGTTAGTGGCTATAATGAGCCTAACAGCCAAACTGAAAGACTGGAAGAAAGTGTTGAAAGAGTGCATACAATGTCAAAACAACTGAATTGTTTAACTTTAATGATCTTGTGTCTGAGCTGAGCATGTGCATGTGTGTATGTGTAAGTATAAATACAGAGTAGTGATCAATAGCAAGGTACTAAGAACAAATCTCAAATTTTCTTAACTCTCAATCAAGAAACATAGAAGATACAGTGTGTTTATTTCTTTGGATTTGGGGGTTTTTTGTTGGTGGTGTTGTAGAGGGAAGAATACAAACTGGGAAACAAAGCTGAAACCTTAACTGAAGAGATCTGCATGAATAAAAATTATAAGGAAATGAGAGTGAAAGGGACAGAATGATAATAAACACAATTTATGTGAAACCAGTGTCATTTATAAAAGAGTAAACTAGGTTTATGTTAAAATCAACGCCTATTTCCTGCATCAGGGTTGTCTGGATTTACTACACATTGGACATTAAAAGATACTGTCCTTGGAGCACAAACTCGATAAAGACTTGAAGCTTTCTTTTCTTGAAGCAAAATCACAGAATGACAGACACATAATAGTAGAGGTTGGAAGATACCTCTGGAGGTCATCTTGTCCAAGTCCCAGCTCAAGCCGGGTCAGCTAGTACAGGCTGCCTAGGACTGCCTCCAGGTTAGTTTTGAATATCTCCAAGGATGGAGACTCCACTGGTTCTCTGGTCTGCCTGTGTCAGTGTTCAATCAACCTCACAGCAGAAAAGTGTTCTCTCGTGTTCAGGTTGAATTTTATGTGTGTGAATATCTGCCCATTGTCTCTTGTCCTATTTCTAAGTACTATTGAGAAAAGCTTGCCTCCGTCTTCATTCCTTCCCATCTGTACACATGGATGAGATGCCCCTGCACCTCCTTTTCTCTGGGCTCAGGAGTCCCACCTCTCCCAGCCTCTCCTCCTACAAAAGAGGCTTCAGTCCCATAATTATCTTTGTGGCCTTATGCTGGCTGGATTCTCCCCGGTAAGTCCCCATTCCTCTTGTACTGGGCAGCCCAGAACTGGACACACTACTCAGTAAGTAGGCCACATGGGTGTGGCCTCACCAGGACTAAGCAGAGGGAAGGCATCACCTCTCTTGGGCAGTGTTGCTTGCAGTGGAGCCCACGATGCCATGGAGTGCTGTTTCCTGGGCACAGCGGTGCTCACCTGCGGTCCCAGATACCTGTGGGGCTGAGTCTTTCCCAAGGCTTGAGCCCAGGATCAGCGGGCTGTGTGTGCTGTGAGGAGCACGTGTCCACACCAAGGCCAGCAGTACTATGGTGATCCCCAGGGAGCTCAGGCTGCCTAAGGAGGAGTGAAACAGGATAGGCTGGAAATGGAGAGGGCCAGAATTCTTGAAAATAGACAAATAGAAAAAGTTGAGAAAGTTCTAGATGTGAATTTTAAACCTAGAAAGGAATTAGATAGTCTTAGATATGCTGTATTTTGAAAATATTTCATGATAGTTTGACTTTTTCAATGAGGGAAAACTTTTATCACCTGTTCAGCTAACCAAATAGTAGCTTATAACCTTCTAAATTAGTTTTCTAAGCCTTATCTCCCAGGCCAGAACAGATTGTATTTATTACCCTACCTACCTTGCCATTGACACAGAGGAAGCATAGTTGACTAGTTTAGGCAAGTTACCAGGTAACAGAGCCTCACACACCCACATACACACACAGTGGTTTGTCACTGTAATTAGCATGAAACAAAGCACATCTGTCAAGCACAAACCTCTTCCCAAGCCTGCACAGTTGGGCAGCAATGCACCACCACTGTGGCTTTACTTGCCCAAGGTAAGATGAAGCACTGCCTCATTTACTTCTGTTTCACCCTGTTCTGTTGGGGTGACAGTGAAAACAGTGAGCTTTGGGGCACTGTTGTTGTTTCCCACAGGCATGCCACACTTTTGGGGATCTTATCCAGTTGGTATTCTGGACTTCAATATGTTCTTGTTTGGTTAAGTCATCCAGGTTGCAAAATGGGCTGAACAACAAACAGCATGTCTCATCAGACCTTCTCTTCACCGAGTATTTCCGTGAGTGCTGTGCTTCATTGCCAGCCACACAGACCACTTTTGCATCTAGGATGGAGTCTGCTTTTGGGAAATGTCTGTCAGGACCAACATGGGCTCCAGGAATGTAGACATAGACATGTCTGAGAAAGCAAGCAGCAAGTTATGGTTGCTTTCAAGCCTCTCCTGAAGTGAGAGGAGGCCTCAGGGTTACATCTCAAAGTGTAAAGCAGTGACCAGATTAAAGGAGATTTAAAGCACAGATTAAAGGAGCCCTTATTAGAGAACACATTAGAAGAAGTAGGGCAACTAGAACATTTTCTCGGGATGCACTCAGAACCACACAGGAATCCTTTCAAAGAGCAGTGACTTATGACTAAAAGAGACAGCTTAAAGTGTTTTTGGACATCATATGTCTCATCTTTACCACAGGTTTAGCCTTGCATGGGCAAACAGTCCAATTCCAGCACAAGGGGCATTTAATTTCTTACTGAATTACACTATTTAAATGTTGGCAGTTTGAAGCAAAGATGCAGTGATAGATTTTTATGCTCTGACTCTTATGACCCCTTTTCTCCACCCTTTTTTTGGGTTGAAAGCCAATTGGTGATAACCTGCACCCATTGGCTGGCTGGGATCACAACTTACGGTCAAATACTACTGGTTCCGGTGCTTATTTTCCTAAGCAATCCTATTGTCTCCAGTCAGGTTATTTCCATTGATAATGACCATTCTTGTTGTACAGGAAAGTATTAGTGTGGTTTTTTTTATTTTCATCTGACAAGTAGATGGCCTTTTAGCTGGCAACATCCCTAAAGTGTATGTAGCTGTATGACTAGAATAAGATTTACTTGAAGAAACTCAAGCATTCATGCCGATCTTGCCTTAAAACTTAAATATCAGAGTTTCCTATCTTTGAAATATATAACTGCCACCAATTCCAGTGAAATAGATATTAATTACCCTTGCAAAATTGAACCTGTAGCATAACAGAAGACAAACTATAACTCACAGAAATGCATAATATAAAAATAATTATATTATAAAAATAACTGGTAATGCTATCGCAGTGAATATTCTGCACTTGGATGTTTTCTTTAAAAGGATTTACAAGATTTATAAATCTGGTTCTACAATGTTTTAGAACTCAAATCTGAGATAGACCATGCTTTTTTAAATTGCCACAACAACATGAATTTAAAGTAATTCAGCTTACAAGAATGAATATGATTCTTTTGACAGGCTCTATTTTCTCCTGTGTGCATTTGATAGTATAAGCTACAGAATCACTCAGCCGTTCTTATTAAGGACTATACCTCTGCAAAGTTCTAGAAGTGGGCTCTCAAATCAGCTTGTTGGAGACAACAAGCTATATTGGTTCTTGGTAGGGACAAGATGTGTAATAAGCTTTGATGTTAGCTACCACCTGTGGGAAACATTAAAAGAAATTGGCAACAGCCAGAATTTAACTCTGTCTTACAGGAAATGTAAACTATGAGGCTAGTCCCAAAATCTAGGTGATTCTGGACCTCTAAATTTAATTTTTAGGCACAAAAAAGCCTCATTATAACCAGGCAGTTTACACCTGCAGACAGACAATGAACTGTGCAGTTGCCTGGATGACACATAACACTTCTGGTGTGCTTTCGAGTGAGATGCTTTTTGTTGTACTGAATCTGGATATGCTTACCTTGTGTTCGATAGAACATAAGAGGTTTTTGGGTGCCTTGTGGTCTCACTTTGTGAAATTAAAACGTTCCGGTAGCTTTCCACTTTCATCATCTATATTATATCACTTATCAGCCAACTCAAGGCTCTATATTTTAATCCCTGGAAAGACTGCTACAACTTCTATTCCTCCAAATCTCCCTCGGCCACCCAGGTAACGTTTAGATGGTAAATCTGAGCTGCCCATTCAGAGCTGGACTCGCTTCCATCATTCCCTGGGCTTGGCCTATGCTTACTGAGTGAAAATTACTGTAGTGCATCTAGTGCTACTCTGCTGATCCTTGCATTTGCTGTATAGTTTCCGAGGACATTGCTCTGGATTCATTACTTACAGCTCTAAATACTTGAAATTGCAATTAACTTCTTTGGCAACATTCCCCATGCCCCTTTTTTTATTTTCTCAGGTAAGTAATAATATATATTATGTACATTTTTATAACAAACCTTCCAGCAATGCATTAAAATTGGCTCTGAGCAGTGTGACAGTGTGGAGTGAGGAAGGAACTGGAGATTATCTTGCAAAGAGCATGTGTTCCTGTATCTTCAAAATGTGCAACTTTTAAATATAGGAATGCAGAAACTGCTCAGAAAAGTATGCTTAGACAAGGGGAGGAATCCTTGCTTGTAAAGATGATTTTGAAGCAGCAAACCCAACCCAGCTGGTGAAGAAACTATTCTCTTTCCTGTATATTTGGGGTGCTATCTCTGTTGAAAAATCCACAGGAATTACCACACTTCAGGAGATGACAAAGACTTCCAAGACTTCCTGTGCAACTCTGTTAACTAAAACATGCCTGTTTCATGTAGAAATTGTCCCTGTTAACTCATACAGGTCTCCTGCATTTCTAGACTTGAAGCACTAGAGGATTTTGGTATGGGTATGGGACAGCTGCCCTAAATGTAACTGTAGTTAAAAGCCAGTTACCCAAAAGACGGTCCTAGTGAGAAACCAATGGGAAATAAGCACGTGGGGGCTTGTGAAGACCCTGCTGGGTTCCTGTCTACATCTGCAGAAGTTTTTAAATCTGACCTCAAGACACCTTGTGGTCAAGTAAACTGCTTGGCTAAATGTGACGCTGATTTTGTGAGCTGTGGTACAATGTGACCTGTGGCCTGCGTGATTAAAAACGTTGTTGCTGTTGCCAGATGTTCCACGTGTCTCCCTAGACTGCTTATTTTAGGTGCTGGCAGCACCTACCGCCAAGCAGTCCAGCACTCAGGGGGCCATATGGCTATTTCTGTTTTCTTGAAGAGCTATAATGTCAAAGCATTTATCTGAAGAAGTTTGAGGGCATGCCCATGATAGAAACTAGGGGTGAATAATTTCAGGTATGCAATAGGTTTCACTTAAACCAGTAAAGCCTATTCCATGATTTCTTTTATCTTGCAATCATTATATAGTTCAAGAACTATATTGGGCTTGATCTTGAAAAGTCCTACTGACACTCCCAGCCTTTTCATCGCACCTTTAATATGGATCTAAAATTAGACTCTGTTCCTGAAATGAATGTATTGCTCTTCAATAGGCAAGCTATCAATTGAAAAATAAATTCTTGTCTTAGTGCTACATTAGCTTAAGGTAAGATAGGAAATTTTATGTTTTGACACATCTAAGATAATAAAGTTAATAATAGAAATTGTTTTCCAAGCAGTCTGCTTGAAAGTTATAGCAATTTATTAGCTAACAGAGCAAATTTTGCCTGATAGCAGAACCACAGGTAAGATAGTAAAGTAGGTAAGAGAGGGAATGGTATAAAACTCTAAATAAATATTTACCAAGAATTTAACCCAGCATACAAATCTAGAAGCATTATTGATTATTTTTTTTTTTTAAACTTAGGAATAGGCACAAACTTCCACATACTTGGTATAAATGTCTAGACCTTATTTTATTTGAGTGAATTCATGTCTATTTAATAGGCAGAATGGTGCCAACAACTTTATAGAAAGCCCCACATGTATTTTTTCCTCTGGAATGTCTCCAGGCAAGTCACACTCTTAAAAAAAAAAAATTATTTGGCTCTCATCCTGCAAAGGCTTGTGTATGTGTCAAGTTTTACATGCTGTGAAGAGCCTCATTGATTTAAATGGAGCTACTCACACAGAAAAATTTTAAGCCTTTGCACAAATTTCACCAGGTTCAGGATTTCTGTTTGAAATACATTTATGTATTCTCAACCTTCCTTTTGAAAGGGCCCCTACTGCCCAGTGCTCAGTTTTTGTGTATCCAACACTTTCTGTAGCTGTTCTAGTATTACTCCAGCCTGAATTCACTGGAGCATTTCACAGGATCCTGCAAACTGTGCAAGAGGAAAGTGCAAGAGGAAAGTGCAAGAAGAAAACCACCCCAGTCTATACTTTTCACAGATCAAGACTGCAATACGTGATACTTTGAACAGTATTCATGGAGCTCTATGAGTTAGTGACAGATGGAATTTGATCCAATTAAAAATGCCAAAATCCACTGCAGGAACAAGGATGCCTACCCACCCCACCCCCTGAATGCCAATAACTTTCATTTTTTATAAAAGTTTCTAGTACTGTTCCTGAAAAAAAAAAAAAAAATTCAAATGTGATTTGAGAATGACACAGTGCAGTACCATCTTCTGTGGAAAGAGTTCACAGATGATAATTTCAGAGTCTCCAGTGCTGTCTAATGCCTTCTCAAATTGCAAAGGGGTGAAAAAACCTGATGAGAGAAGACACTTTTCAGATTTTGCCATGCAAGTCCTACAGAATGACAGTAAACCTAATGTCTTCCTGAAGTCTTTGAGGTGACTGTGTAAGCTATTTCAGAGGTGTTCACTGTCTATCTTGGATCATGCTCAAGTTAGAAAACTGAAAGCAGTGATTTATAATTACCATCTGACTGCCATCCACTTGGAACACATCACAGGAACTATGGGAAAGACTGATACAGTTTAATTTAGAAATTTAACTTTCCATTCTATGTTAGCTCTGATAAGAGTTTCAGTTTTAAGTCTGTGCTAAATATGTCTTAGCAGTAAAATATACCAAATGTGCAAATGAACTATCTAAATTTTACTCGTTTTTAAAGGTCAGGATTACATTCCCACTTTATCTAGAAATCACACATTTTGTGAGCACAGCATATTAAACAAAATTGAGCTGATTTACAGTGTCACAGCTAAAGACAGTACACAACTGCCTCATTCTTTTAAAATGTCAAATAGATGCTCTACTCTGGTACACTTCAAACTGGGTAAGAGATTTCAATATAACAGGTGTAGATCAGTTTTTTGCTGTCAAGCAATAAATATGACTTAAGAAACAATATAGAAACAGAAGGCTTTAAATACAAATACTACCTTTTTCTAGGAGTTGTACGGAGGATGCCAATATATGACTTCTGAGGTGACACCTGGCTTCACATTTTTACCACGTATGATGTGATATTTGGCATATAAACTTCTCTTTGGTAGTGCTCTGACTGCTAAACTTTTGACCTGACCTGATTTCTGTCTGAAGAATTTCCTGTCTGCTTTCTTTTGCGTGTTTTGTTTTGTTGGTTGGTTGGTTTCTCTTTTTCCTTTTTTTTTTTTTTTTGTTGTTTTTTTGTGGGTTTTTTCGGTTTTTTTGTTGGGGTTTTTTTGTTTGTTTTTGTTTTTGTTTTTGTTTTTTTAAATCTTTGTTGCTTTTACTCTTGGGACAGAACTGGTCTAATTTGTACTTTCCTTCATGGATGATCCTGAACATCATGTCAAACAACAGAGTAGAGAACCAACCACTGCTCCAATACAAGTCCTTTCCAAGGAGCAGGTACCTGTGTGAATAAATTATTTCTCTCTGCTCAACCTGATGAATGAACATAATCAAACATTGACTTCTATATTAAGCATGTATTTAAAATGTAACAATCACATAATGGGTGCGTGCACATGTGCATGAAGGGCAAGGTCAAAACATTCTGTTCTAGAAGATACTCATGTTGGATGTTGAAGGGTGGTGTGGGGAGGAACTGAGGTTTAAGGTGAAGAAAGGGAAGAGCAACTGTGTAGGAAGGAGGCTGGAGAGAGGAGGGCAAGAGTGAAAACCAGGATGTGCAGAGAGCAGGGTGAATGAACTGAAAGAGAAGTGGCAAACAACAGCAATGGGCCAGGCAAATGGAGGCTGGTGCACAAATAGCAGGGCCCAGCGTTTGGAGTTCAGGACACAGTTGTGTCCAGAAGCATGAGGTCCTTACCAGCTGTTGCTGTGCACCGCTTTAGACAATGGGAGAAACAAACGTGTTTGAAGGCAGTGGCTTCTACTCCCTGATCTCAGCCTTGAATGGATGCTTTAAGGAAGAAGGAGATTTTAAAATGCTGAGGGAAAGAGAAAGAAATGAGGGAAGGTGAAACATGAGTCGAGTCTCAATGTGACTTGTGATTTTATTTCAGGCTGCTTGCCAACACATATTTATTTTTCTGGTTACTATTGGATAATATTAAAATGTGTGTCAAGCTGTGACCTGTCAAGGGTGTTCAGAACATATTTCAGTCCTTAGCAGGGAAAAGATTTTGCCACTCACGAGGTTAAATATTTAATATGGCCAAGGACTGTCTGTGAGGGCAGTGGAGCTGATCTCTGATAAAGAGACCAGATGAAGTTAGAGCAAACTGGAAACTCAGCAGTGCAGAAGCCTGTGTGAATGTCATCTGTAGCCTAATATGACACTGAAATAAAATACATTTCTAATGAACTCTTCCAGCCTTAAGAAAGATTCAGATACCTTGATGCCTGTGAATATGGCAGATCACTGCCTGGGATCCTCTTTGCAACTGCTGGTGGTCTCCCAATGGGAGGGAGCCTATCTGATCTGCACTGACTGGACAGCTGAGGCGCAGAAGTTCAGAAACCCAGTTAACCCCCTGAGAACATGCCTGTGGTTGTGCTGGCAGCAGAGAGCCCCTTTCAAACTCTGTCACCCCCAGATTTCTTTATCCCTTAGCTCAGTACCTTCAGGAGGGAAGAGAAAATTGGTGAATGCTCACTGGATCCTGTCACTAAGCTTCGGGACTTAGGGCTCAGGTGCAAAGGTGCTGCAGCACCCATTCCCTGAGGCATGGGGTCTTCTAGCAGCCTCCCCTTCTACAGCAGGAGACTCTCAGAGTCAGTACTGGGAGGCAGCTCTGCTGACCAGCCTATGGAGCAAGGGAAGGATGGAGGGAGTCATTTTACCCGTTCTCTGTTTCTTGCTGTCAAGTAATAGTGCATAGGCAAGTCAGTTTTCTTAACCCACTACGGGTTATCTGATATTTAATAAGAATTGCTGGGTTTGCTTTGAAAAGAATTGACATGTTGCAAGATTGTCAGCTCTGGGACCAATCTTTTGCAAAGAGTATCCAATTTCACATTGCTGACTAATACACCCATCTCTCAGTGGCACTGTTTCCTATCCCCTCTGTTTAATAGTCAGATTCATTTTCATTCTTTATTACCATTCCTTTAGTTTTACACAGTTCACTGCTGTAACTCCAAATAATCTCCATCTGGAATATCACTTTGGCTCACTTTTCTCATATTACTGGGAACTCATTTAGTTTTGTCACTGTTTCAGTTTAACTCTGCCTTTTTTTTTTTTTTTTCCAATTTTGGTAGTGAGTTGCTGGAAGGTTGTTAGCTGAGTTTCTGGGTGGATTGCATTAGCTTCTCATTCTGACTTAAACGTACCACATGCTAAAAGTTAAAAGATTGTGTGACAGCAGAGATTTCTTTCTTTTTTTTTTTTTTTTAAACCAGCAATAATGCTTGTAATGGATTCCTTTTTTGTCCTCCCAATACTTGCTGCATGTTTATGATGTACAATATCAAGACAGCAAGTTCACTTGTGTTCCCAAGTCTTTGTAACTCCTTCATGGCAGTGAAATGTCTTTTTCTTCCCTCCAGTATTTATGTTGTTTCATGTCTCAATAAGTCTAAATATATTTTTCTTTAATAGCAATAATGTGGAATTCTATATAACTTTACTTGTCTTTTTGGTAAGTTGGTTTCTTTCTATTAGTCTTTTCTCTTTTATCCCTGCAAAAGTAAGATGTGTATTAGAACAGACTTGCCTCTTTACCAAGTGCTCAACTAAAATCAGCCTAATGCTCCTCTTTATGATTTCTGCACATGCAGAGCAGAAAGCATTGAACTCATTCGGGACCAGGCTCTGTCCTGTTTTTGACAGGAGTAGATCTCTGCTGACTGCTTTGGAGTTGTGGTGCCTCGGTTCACAAGACCAAAATCTCTGCTTTAATGTTTAGTTATCTCATTGTCAGGAAGATGTTAATTCCTGTGAGTGTTTAAACTTTGGTTTCAGAATGGTTACAAAGTGGTCATATCTTTTTCCAGCATGCTCTGAACTTCCATTGATAATTAAGGTGTTTTTATAAAGTACTGCAGAAACTCATTGCACCATGAATTAAAACAATCGATTTTTTTTTCATTTTCCCTTGAAATTTGAATGCATTTGAAATCTCTTTGACTTTCTGGGCCATTCTTTCCCACAGTACTGAATTATGGTGCTATTGCAGCAAGTTGATGCCTACTGGTGCAGCAATCAAGCTCTCTCTGATCTGAGGGATTATCTGTAGATCTCTCTTAACATTTTTCTCCTTCCTTGAGCCTAAAATCTGCCAGATTCATACTCTGCTCAAGGGCTTTCTGAATGCCTATGAATGCCTTTATGACTGAATGTGTTTTATGATGGAGTGAGCTAAGAAAATGACACAGAATTTATTCTTTTGCTTTTCTACTCATTTAGCAGTGCTGTGTGATTTGAGATCCTCTGGCAGAAAAAGAATCCTCAGTTTGCTGACGCGACTTCTGTGATCTGCAGCAAATATTCTCAAAATTGAAAAGTTTGAAAAGCAGTTTTCACTCTCCTTGAATTTTCAATAGTTTACCCTTATCCAACACTGTAGGTTTCATTCTAAGCTTCTACATACAAGTTAAAGAAATTCTGGCCCAATAGATTGAGCTTCCCTTCAGCAAGAGGGACACTGAAAGAATCCTTCCAACCTACTCCACACAGATAAGCTCCCCTTCTTTTGTGGGGCCAGAGCTCCTGGGCTTATCTTGAGGGTTTCAGAGACATTGGAGAAGGCTGCCTTGTGGACCCCTTTGCATTTACCATTTCAAAAGCCAGGCTGGGTATCTTTCTGGAATCACTGGATGTGGTCGGCTTGATTTGTGAAATCCAGCTGACTGTATTATGTCAGACTAAGACAAGATGATCTGCACTGACTCTTTCTGGCTGCAGGGCTTGTGAATAAATGAAGAGATGAAGAGACTTACAGAAAAAGCCAGTGTTCTTGGTGAGGCCTCTTGCATATGAGGAACAGTAAATATGTTCATGTGGACAAGAGTCAGAGAGGCTTAAATGACCTTCAAATTATTTCCCAACATCTTCAAACTCTGCTTTCTACCTTTTTTAAGGTAAAGGTTTTCCACAGAATTCATCTGTAATTTGAAGACATCTAACACCTCTATTGCTACATTTAGGAAATCTGCAAATATTTATTATTTTTGTGTAGCATTTGCCTTCTGCTCCTGGCAGAGCAGTACTGACAGCACTGTAACAGCACTGACACTGTGGCTGCAGGATTCCTGTGTGTCATTCATTCTGCTACAACACATTTTAGTACCTCTGAATTTTTTTTCAACTCTTCTTGACTGATCTCATCTACAATAGAGAGACACTGAAAAACAGTTGCAGATTCTGGTATGATAAGCTGACTTACTAGAAAGATTTACTCTTTTTGTTATTTACTAAAACTAATTAACTTTGTTTTAGAAAACATTTGAGTTGCATATTATTGTTTTTAAAAATTGCAATGATTTCAAGAAGGTATCTTTTTATAGTTTCTAGGCTCTTAAGAAGCATAAGTTTTTCATAAAATAATGTTTTATTTTTCAGAAAGAGTTGGTTTTACTCCAAATGCCAAAAACTAAGACATTTGAGAATGTGAAAATCTTTTTCTATTTTCCTTGGCAAAGAATTCCCATTTCTGATGATATACGATCTTACAGCTTTGTAAGGTGATATGAGCCTCTATTATTGCTAACATTTATTTTGGTTTAGAGAAAAAATCAGCAGGGAAGACTATTGGGCTTTGCAAGAGAGTAGAGAGCATTATAACTATATTAATTATCCTGGCACTTCTAATATTTCTTCAAATAAATTTGTCTTAGCGTTACAGCTCCATTACGGTTAAATGCCAGTCAGCATTTCAGTGGTTTAACGTGGTTTTTAGGATTTAGAATGGCATCATATTAAACTGTTTCTAAGCCCACTGTAATTTTCTTCAATGATGCTCATTGTTTCAATAATTGTTTATTTGCCTACTTGTCTGTTCTTAATAATTTACTTTCCATTAAAAAAAAAAAAGAGAGAGAGAAAAATAACAGTCCAAACCATTAATGGAACTAATGATGTTTGCTTAACTGACATATAACTGCAATAGTTCTTTTTAGACGTACAGATCCTTGACAGTGACCTAGTGGCAACATTTAGGTGCACAGCTGTTTCACATGCCCGAAGCTCACATCCTGTGTGTTGTTCAATCCATTTGTGCAACGTGTTGTTTCAGCGTGTGCTCCCTCCCTCCCCCCCTTGCTGTCCACACCATAAACGGAGGGCTCGTGGTCATCCACTGGCAGTGACCACCCAGGTGCATTTGCCCTCTTTGAACACCCAACCTTTGTGGTCATACAGAGCAAATTCCACATTGGAGAGCTAAGGATCTAGAAGGACAAAGCTACGAATAAACCAGGAGGGCCATAGAGAAAAGGGAGATCAGAGGCCTAGCGCTCACCTCTTTTAAATTTATTCTATAGATTCCTGCAAAGTCAGTCTTTCATACTGATTCAAAAGGGACCGAAACAAAGTTCTGAGTTTGCAGGTCTGCATCCTTCTGAAGTAAACAATTCTGCCTGTCTCCAAAGATCTTCTCTATTGTCCTGCCCTCGTGACCTGTTCTCCCCTCGCCCCTCCTCCTCCTCCCCTTCAGTAAATCCTTCAATTTTGCATAGGTCCTTGTCTCTCCAGGCCTGTTTACGCCCTTCCCTTCAAGAGCTTTTTGAGAGGGAAAAAAATGCATACAGGTGCTACAAAAGGCATGCTTGGTCCTAAGGAAGCCATTCTATAACTTTTTTATGTACAAAACTTCATTGCAAATTCAAACCCCAAGTTAGAGGAGAACCCCACTAGTTTGACATAGCATGCATGACTTGAGGCACAAATAAACAAATTCCAGACTCGCTGCTTTTATCACCCTTCCTCTGTACACTGCTGTGGGAAGCAGTGCATAAGGATGTGAAAGTCAGTTAAGTGACTCAGAAAATAAGCTTCCAGAGATGTGAAGTCCTGAAGCACTCAGACTTGGGTCTGGCACAGTCCAACTGCCTTGCTTTGCACTGAGAAGTGAGCTTTATCCAGAACTCATGAAACTGCATACCAGACGTGTGCATGCCACATATATCAATCTAGCTTCACCCTCAGCCTCACCTTATCCTTCTGTTCTGGGCATGTCCCCTCAGTGTGACCAGACTTAGATGATGATATATCTGGGCAAGCCCAATGCCTCTTCTGAAAGGCAGAGGGTGAGAAACCGCCTGGTTCATCTGCTCTTTCATCTGGAAGTCCACAGCCCATCACAATGCCCATCAGAGTGTTTCTGAATACTGCATAGCAGGACATCTGTTCTCTCAGTTCCTATTCTGAGACTCAGTTCTGGGTAAAAACTTTCAGCTTTTATATGTAACAAGCCAGAGTTTTACTTTTTTTCTCAAGAGTTACATATTCTTCTAGGCTTGTTATAGTGTGTACTATGGTTTAAAGAATGCTTAATTACCTTACAAGCGTGCTTTCTTGCCTAATCCTTTGTGTTTTATTCCCCTAAGACCAGCTGAGGTGGAAGGTTCTCAGTCCACCAAGGCTGGAGGAAGGAAACCAGAACATATGGGGATCCCAGTGGGAAAATGCTAGAGCAAGTACAAGAGGTTACCAACTTTAGGTGTGCCCAAGACAGGATTTGTCAAGAGTGACAAAACCCATGAAGCACAGCAGATGCAACACAGGACACGCAAGCCTTGATGGAAAGCACAGGAGAGGCTGCAAAAGAACTGAACAAGCCTTCAACTAATTGGTGCCTCTCTGTGTCCATTCTTTATAGTCCATACAGTAGAGAGAACCAATATAGGTTTGCTAGCTGGCCAGTTAAAAAAACCAACAAACCACAACACAAAACAAACAAATAACGAGGAAAGCCCCAACACACCAACACAAAAAAGATGTAAACCCCAGACACCCATGCAGTTGACTGCTATATGTGCATTAGCTTTGGCCAGTCAAGGCTACAACTGTAAAATAGATAATAATATTATGTGCTTCTATAGCAATGATTCAGATTTCTGGTTCTTTTCATTTTATTTCATTTCACTTCTTTTATGACATTGTTTGAGTCACATAGCATGAAGCATAATTCAATAACTTCTGGAAAGAAACCCATAAATACAGAAAACTGTGAAGAAGCGTGCAAGTCCCATAACTAGTACATACTTCTTATCACACAATTACTTGGGTTCTAACAAGAGTCTACTCATGCTTAAATAGTTACAGTCTTTGGTGCCACTGAAATCTCATAAATCCTTAATCAAACAACCCCAAAGCCTTTGATTGCACGAAAACTGTCAGGTGATATCAAACCCAGCACTTTCACTGTAGTTTACACACAGATTATAGACACACTATATACTCACAGTTTACATTGCATGTGACAGCTCATGACCTTCTGGGTTTCCTTTCATGCAGAAACATGGAGAGCTTAGAGTCCTCCTAACAATCCATTTAATTCAGACAAAGGGGATCTTTTTATTATGTACAGAAAACAGAAGCTTCAAATTTCAAATGTGTCCCTTTTTCCCCAGCTACATAGACATCTTGGGAGTGATCAGGATAGGTCTGAGCTAGGCTTCTATGCCATTTTAGATGACCTAGGTTGTCCAAGGTACCTGCACTGGTCTGGCAGGTATGATAAGGTGATCTAAGCACTTTTGCAGCAGCAGCTGGAGGCTGCTTAGGATTGAAGACACTAGATGCTTTTAATTAGGGAACTGAACTTTGGTGGCTCAGCAGTGGGTGCTCAGGAAGGAGTCTCTCTTTCCTTGAAATGATTGATGGAATTGGCCAGAATCTGAACTATTAAATCTGGAAAGTTACTCCTGAACTTTGAATACATCCCTCTCAGTCCTAACTAATTTTTTGCCAGCTACAATCTTGTTGGGTGGACAACTTCAAATAAAGGGCATAGATGTAGCCACATGTAGTCACAATCAACCCTTTGTTATACTTCTGTATTTTTTTTTCACTCATGAACATTCAGACTGTCTGTACAGTTGACACACTTATCCTAAAGTGCTGAACTCCCTGAATGCAAACACTTACCAAACAATCTGGTTGCATGGGGCGGGGTAGGGGTTGAGGGGAATGCTGCAGACATCTGTGGTTGTGATGGAATGAGTTAAGTACTTTGCTCTGACTTCAGTTTCCTGATGACAGGAGTGGAAAACAATTACCATTTTTCCAACTGAATTCTAAGTTTATTGTCTTGGGAACATTCCTTGCAGATGACAGAAAGAGAAGAAATTACCCTACCAGATGTACTTCTAGCTATTTCACTGCTTATCTCTACTGCCACTTGGAAGTCTGTTTATTTGGTTTATTAAATATTACAGCTTACTGTTTAACATACAGCAGGACTGGAAGAACTACTGTGTTATGCTCCTTTGTACATCTCTAAACTGACAAGGTCGTTATTTAATGACCATAGGCACATATAACCTTCAAGACACAATATGGCAATAAACTATTCTCTTTTTACCATCAGCTGTAAAATCTGCAGGATGACTGACCATTATGAACACCTTAGGAAGTGGTGTGTGAGAACCTTTTTTAATACTGAATTCTGATACCTCTATTCTGTGTTGGAGGCATGGTCTCTCTAGCAGGAGTTGCATTAAGCAAATAAGCAGGAACATATGAAATGTTTCATTCTTAAGGCTACATTGCATTTTCCTCTTGCTAAAGGATACTCAGCATTAGCAACTTCCCTCCCCTCCCCTCTTCTGTTTCTATATCAAACAGAAAGCTAATTTGTCTTTCAGATATCGAGGCAGCTAGAGAGCTTCCTAAATACTTTATAATAAAGTACAAACTCTTGCCTCTGTGGTTCCTAGACGGCACGCACAAGTCAGTGAGGAATGTGTCTTTCACAGGACCTTACATTCTGTATTGGTCTGTACTTTAGTAATATGTGTGATACAAATATTTAAATAGGTTCACTGCACTTAGTTTTTACTGTTTCTTTACTGAGACAAAACTTTACATTGATTAAACCCCTTGCCATGATCTCTGTGTGACACAATACAGAGTAAAAGTGCACGCTTCTGAATTAGCTCAGATTACCTTTGTCCTGACGAGAATGAGTGCAGTGATCCAGGACACAAGTGAGAAACGCATGCAAAAAGGCAGCACAGTCATTGTCCAAGACAGGTATTCACAGGCTGTTAGTCAGGCACAAGGGGGTTCCTCCCTCCACTGCAATTTGCACATCCAGAGGCAGCCAAGGAATGCAAACTCTAGGATTAAAAAAAAAAAAAAAGGTAGGCATATCATTAAATTAATAGGAAAGGTCATGCATATCTGTCACTCCATCTAAGCAAAGTAAATATAAGTTTTCCTGAATTTTGACAGCATTAACAGGACTGGAAATCTATAGCTGGAAGGGATTTCCTGGTATCATTTACTCCGTTCCCCAGCACCAAGACAGAGTGACACCTGTCATGCTATTCCTGACAGATGCTTATTTTTTAACAGCTTCTAATTAAGATGATTCCACAATGACCACAAGCAGCATGCCCCATGCTACTTCATTGCCCTTCTAATTACATTTTTTTTCTTAACTTTGTAACTGCACTGGTCACAGCCAACTGTTGAATCAGCATCACAGGAACTGAAAACATACTCAGCAGACTGCTATATTTCCTCTTCTCTCAGTTTCCCTTCTTTTTTTTTTTCCAGCCTAAATTCTTCTATCCTTTCTCAGAGCTCAGGATTTCTGAACTACCTGTCAACTTTCCTCTCAGCTCTCCCTAGTTTTTCATTCTTACAAAAACACAGTCCCCACAATGGGACTCCCTATTCCATCTGCGGAAGAAAAATAGAGTGTCAAATAGACCCCAAAAATTATCTTCCTTGGCTTAAGTGTGCTCCTGTTATTAAAACTTCCCAGAACATCATTTGTCTGTTTTGCAATCCTGCCACTTAAGTGACTCATGCTCAGCTTGTGACCTGTGTAACCCAGGGTGCTTCACTACAGAGAGGACTGTGTCGAGCCCCACTTAAGGGTCTTGAGCCTGCTCTGGGAGACAGATGAGGGTAGATCACAGGGTAGATACCTCATGTTGTGACAGCTGTGAGGAAAGAGGGCCTCGGGGCCTGTATCCACAACCAGACTGGACACAGCTCAAGTATAATGATGTCAAGTAGGTTGCACAGGGACCTAGGTGCAATTTGTCCCAGAGAAAGGCTTGTTCCTGCCCTTGGTTTTATGAGTAGATCCTTGCATTGCACTGTGTTGTTCAGATAATGTAATACAATAAAAATGGACTGAAACAAATGTAAATGGAGTCCACAGGCAGAGGGCAGTGGGGAACAGAGATGTCAAGCACATGCAGGGCAGTTTAAGTACTTACAAGCCATGGGTCTCAAGGCTGTCATGCCTATTACTTTTGCCCTCAGTGTGCTGAAAGAAGACCAGAGAAGGGAGTTCTTGCCACTAATGGTGTGATTTTCTTCAGGCCTCTTCTCCCCTTGCTTCTACCTCCAACTTAGTAGAGGATTCGTCCCACCTAACTGATCTAAAACTGGTGTCATGCCTAAGCTCCTTTTGGTCTCCTTTGGAATCTGGAAAAAGAAGGCCTACCTTCCAAGCCCTGGATTCATCACATTCCAAAATAAATGTCTTAGAGACAAGGTATAAATCTTCTGACTGTGCTGCCTCTCTCCATTGACCAACAAGGGAGTAACTAGGTCAGCCTTAGGCCAGGTGTCAAATTATTTGACAGCCATGCAAAGGCAACCACAATTATTTCCTTAATGATGGGCCAGACTCTTTAGTCCAGCTGATTACTTTCCCAGAAAAGCACTCATAATCTGTTCCATGTATAGCAAAATACACTGTATGTATGAGAATCCACAAAGTTTGTTTTAAGTGCTGAATGTCCTCTCTGTTCTCTGTCTTGCACACATCCTCTCCCTCTAGGTCTAGTTATCTATAGCAGATTGTCTTTTCCCAGCCATTCCTGGCAATACCTCAATAACCAGCAGCTGGGTCACATTCATGGAGTCACAAGAACAAGACAGAGCTGTCAGTTAAAAACTGTATCTCCTCTCCCTGGCTTTCATTTGGCTTGGCACAAACAGACAAAGGGATGTCTTTTTTTTTTTTTTTTTTGCCTGCCCACATTCCTCATAGCACGTAGAAGGAAGTGTAATTTGCTATCACAGCAATTTTTCCCTTTCACACTTGGCTAGCCACACTGAGCATTTCACACAGACCTTTTCACTCAGCTGCTGCAAGTAATGGTCCCGAGGCACCAGAAACCAGAGACTGTGCTGTCTCAGCTTTGTTAGAAGCCATTGAATTCTATTCTGAAATGATATACACTTTACTGATCTTATTAAAACAAATATTTTGGTAGCAAACTCATGAAATGCAAACTGTTGACAGATAGGTTTTTCTGGTAAATTTTTGGAGAGTAGCACATACATATATAAGCGGGTTTGCTTCTGCTTCTGCCAAACTTCATGCAGGAACTGGAAGGTCAACATCAGTCCACAGAAAGGGATAATCAGCAGCTAAATGTGGCATGCAAAGTGCTGCTGTTACGGTTGAGTCAGAAGCTGCCACTAATCTAGAGCAGGAGCACAAAATAATTTTCTCCATCCAGGCTGTGCTTGAAGATTTATCTAACACCATACTTATTTCCATGAAAAGCACTGTGCATTTGCCACTAGTGGACACAGACATGTATGTCCATTTCTGACACTGAACTGATCTATTAGTTCCAGTGTAACATCATGGGAGACACAAGGGATTGGAAATTATGAGCATAGAAACAATTCTCTATATCCTAGTCTGCTATATTTGTATTTTGTAACTGGAAAAACATAATTATGTGAAATTAATTAGGTGATGGTTCAGAGCACCATTAGCTTTTATTATGGCTGAAACCTATTTGTAGTGATGCTCTGTACTGAGTGCTGTAGAGTTGGTCTACGTTTTCAAACACTAGATGGTGCCAAGGGTCCACACATAGAGAAAAACTGACTTCGAGCAACACCAATATTCCATTTACTGGCAATACTGGCATAGTTTGGTCTCTCTGTAGTTCTGTGAATTAGTTAAAAATCTATTGTTAGAATGGTCAACTGGACAAAACCAGAAGAGGTAATCAAACATAAGGTTATACATCTAGGATGAAAGCATACCCCTCGTATTCAGGCAACAGGTGAAAACTGGGCAGTCTGTCCTGTGAAAATGTGACACTGGAAAGGATTTGGCAATGAGTAAGATGGAGTGTCTGCTGAGCGTTCAGCTTCTGCTATGATTCTGTAGCCAACAATACTAATGTAATCCATAAATGCACTTATAAATAAAAAGTGAAGGGGCCTATTTCACATTAGTGTGACTGATCTCTGCTAATTTCAGTGCGGAGGCTCTGAGAAGTTTTAGAGAGGACTCAAAATTGCCATTAAAAATTGGAAAACAGTTTGTAGTGAAGTATTTCAGGAATGTGCTTTGCTTTGCTTATGAAAGAAAAGTAAGTTTATAAAGTCCTGTGCAGTTCCTCTGCAGATGGGCTTACTTCACATGCCCACTGGGTGCACTGTGTCACTCCTATAGCATGTGCACAGATCAGGTTCCTGGGGTGGAGTTATTTTCGATTTCATTTTGACACCTTTACATTTTGCAAAGCTAGGTTGAATATTCTTAAAGAAAGAGAGAGCCAGTGGCAGGAGATGAATGTGTCAGCCATTCGTTAGGGATCTACTGGAAATGAGAACTTTGGTTAAAAACTCTGTTCTTAGAATCAGCCACCACAAATTTCCTTTCATGTCTGTCTGGAGTAGCTAATTGCTGCAACACGATTCCCTAAAATCCAGGGAAGTCCTGAGTACACAGGTGAGTCCTACTGACACATGACTACAACTCCCACGATCTCAGGATGAGCACAAGCTGGAGACTACTACTGCATTGGTGGGCCAAATGCAGCCTTGTTGCCCAGATGTTGAGCAGTCTGGTCCTTAAGCACTCCTTCACAGCCAGAGTTTTGGTTCCTGACATTGTCATAGTAGATCATCTGCCAAAGACTGAATAGCTTTAAAAGGCTAACTTCAATTTCTAGGTGTCCTTGCAAAACTGCCTACACAGCATCAACTCAAGGCCAAAGCCAGGAGTCTTTAAACTAAATGATACGGCTGCAGTGCTCAATAAGCAAAACTTTCCCACTAGCTAGCAAAAGATCAAATAAATGGTATTAATTTAACCCCTTTTTTTATGGTAAGCAAGAGAAAAGGAAAAATAACAATAGATCCACTATATGGATGTGCCTGAATAGTACCTAATGCATAGATCAGCCACGTCACTCTCACTGTGAAGTTAGAAATAGATCCATCATAATTCTTCAAAAGCTGTCAGGAATGAAAAAGATAAACAGAAACTGCTCACAGATTGATGTTCAGGCTCAAAAGGGATGAAATGGTGTGTACATCTATGAGCAAGCTGTAAAAAGGATGTTCATTCTCTAGACTTGGCAACCAGCTTACAGAAATAAAGACATTTTATGCTACAGACATTAGTAATTTCAACCTACAATACAGTACTATTATAGATCAGTAAAATGGCCGTGGGTGTCAGAACTGTATTTCCTAACTTTCTAACAAAATTAAACTGGTTATGTGATATAGACCATGTCAGAATTTTCACCTCCAGAAGTGTGTTTAACATACATATTCACCTAAGAAACTCTTTTTGTACCAAGCAATTAGGAGTTAAGCTCAGGCTAAGAAATAAAGAGATATTTAACCAGATCACAGCTCACTTACCAGTTTATAATCAACAAATTTTATAAACTATCCATATCTGAATTTTTCATTTGAAAAAAAAATCTTAGTATTTACATGCCTCATAGTGAATTTGCAGGGTCTAATCTATGAAACAGTAAAGTGTGATGAGGTCATCGGCTAGAAGATGTTAGGAACAATAAGATTTATTTGAAAGTACAGAAATTGGCCTGAACAATTAATAGGAGGAAAATATACTCTGTTTAACTCGATTAGGCTGAATGCCATTTTGCCTGGAATATGAGTCATGGAGAACATTATATTCTGAGTGTAAGACATGACAAGGCCAGAAGGAAGGGGGAATAGTAGTCTGGAGGATACATTTCAGGAAGAAAGAACCAGTGAGGTGATAAAATTACTGCATTAATAACTAACTACTTTAAGAATAAAAGCTTAATCGTATCTTATCACTTTGAAAGCCATTCAGGTTAAAAGGCTCAAGGATTCTGCTGAGGGAATCAATCACATCTCAAAGCCTGGCCATACAGTGAGTGAGAGCATAGGACAAAGCACTCTCAGTCTGAGACCTGGCTCTGGAAAGAATTTTCAGCAGAGTTTAGATGAATCACATTCTGAATTTCCATGAGTCATTGCAAAATCTTCATTAACACTTGCAGACCTGAATAAACATTTGCCATACTAGCTGAAACTCCCAGCCTTCCCACAGAACAATGAAGGATTAGCAGAAACAGCCTGGTCCAAAACAAAGCTTTGAAGAAAGTGAAATGTGAGAAAAGCCAGAGACTCAAAATGCATGTCAGGACTGAGATGGAGAAAGCTGTGGGCATATCTGAATGGCAGCAGGACAAAGCAGACAAACCACCAGTGCACAATCCCTACATTTTATCTACTTGCCAAATGCAGTCCTATGAAGTGTCATTAACAGAACTCAGTCTTAATAAATGTCATTTGTGCAGAGTTCTTGCAAACCCTGATTTGACACATCTATAACTGACATTACACGAGTCCTGCTTTGAGTCATTTTTGATACAATGCGCTGATACAAACTGCATCCAGAGCTGCTGATATTATTTCTATAGGACTTCCATAAAAGTATTTCTTGCAGCAATAACCTGGACAAAAGATGCATCTAGTATTTTTCACACACTCTATAGCTTAAAAATACTTTTGATAACTTAAGTTTGATTTAATGCTATATTTAAATCTACTCATTTATGCTTTCAGCATCAAAGTCACTCTCCCATGCACTTAGATGCACTCTGCTTAGATTTTTTTGTATTGCTGTGCACATGCCCTTTGAATTTTGACTTGACAATGTATGAAGCTTATTACCTAGGACTTCTTTCCAAGGCTATCAGTTTTATTCAGATTACATGTAGATTTCAAATTCATGGCTTTGATTTAGCTGGCTTGATTCAATGTCCAGTGAAGTCAATGGAAATTTCCTATGGACCTAAAAGCAAGTTGATTGAGGCACTTTTGTGTGCCTGGTTTGATTTGACGTTAAAGTTCTTTCCTTTCACTAGGTTCCCCATATGTAAAATGGATTAGGAACTGTCACAAAGTACTGAACTGTTTTCTAAATGGAGACATGTGACTAAAGCATATTAGCATGAGGGTCTGCCCTAGCTCTCACTGAAATCAGCAGAGGCTGTTTCATTCACTGCAGTGGAAGCTGAGCTAGAGCTGATCATCACAACAAGATTCATTCCACTCCAGAAAGTGAAAATGTAAAAACCAGATGATTTTGCCCTTTCTGGGTCTTTATTGAGTCAGAGAGAAGGTAGGATCCCAGTGCTGGTCACAATTGCATTAATTTCACTAAATGAAATCCATTGATTTAAATTTCCAGAGTTCTGTGAAGCACTCCACTTCCATCTTAAAAAAAAAAAAAAAAAAAAAAAGGGAAAAAAAAAAGGAAAAAAGTTAGCTAACTGCTTTTAAAACTACAGAGAAGGGTGGAAAACCATAAATCCTGAGAGCTCAAAAATAAGAAGGCCAAGTCTCTCCTCTCAAAATGAGCTATGGTAAAATGTTATGATTTTGAAATCAACTTCATATTTTGGAGTTCTGATTCACTCTAAAATGCTGAGTATTGTTAATGCCTCTGTCTCACTGTACTGGATAATTATTCTCTGTGCCATGTCATTTCTCTCAACAGAGTCAGCACTCCCATCATGCCAGAGGCTGTCCAAAAAATCAAAATTTAAAAAGGGGAAAAGTCATGTAACCATGTCAGCAAAATTAATTCTACCATGAACTGATATGAAAATGAATTAAATATGCTGTTTAAACTACAATGTTATAGACTGCCTTGTTCTTGTATAAAACTGAAGTGGAAGAGATTTTAGAAGACCTGCAAAAGTATCTAAGAATGCACCAGGTCATGTCTTTTCTAGGGGGAAACCCCTGTCATATACAGAATGTAATATATCTTTGGCAAACATTTATATATGCAAATGGATATGCATAGATGGATAGCTGTTTGAAATTCCAAGACTCTATTACTGGTACAAAAATGATTACTGACAGCCCTGTCGAATTCTGTATGTCATCTGCTGCTCATCCACTGTATCCTGCTTTCTTCAACACAGAAACTGTTGCAAAAGCAACTACATCATACACTGGTCATAAAATGTCTAAGTACTTATTAGTTTTGCGTATGTTGTTATCTTATGCTGCTCTCCTGTTCATAAGAAAACTGCTTGCCGTTTTCACAGGAATGAATTCGTGGTATTACCTGGGAATTTCCAGTGTATTCTGATCCATAAGGGTCATGCAGACTCTCCCACCACATCAGGGGTCCATGGATGAAACTTCAGTAAATTTCTTTTGTGTTACTTATATTATTCTTTATCTGATTAGCACCTAAGTGTCCTGAGACAGTATTATATGTTGATCTTTGCTGGAAATACTTAATGTAACACTGGTAGAAAAAGGTTTTCATTAATATTTTCAGCTCTGAAGTCAAAACAGGCTATAGTGACTGTACTAGAAGTGCACTCCTACAGCCTGCTGCCAGCTGATTTCACTGTCTGACCAGTGATACATGCACAGAGTAAGGCAGTACTATCTAAATGTTCATCCATGCCTTACTTTCGTTTTCTGTACATCTCTCCCTACTATCTGCAGTCTAAAAGGTATCTGGTTTTATTTCTCAAGCCACGCCAGGAACGACAAGGGAACATAAGCTAAACTCATGGAGGTGTAAAGTTTCAATTTGAATGTTCCACAGAAACCACAAGATCCTCATTTCAGTTTGCAGTGGGTGTCTGAGTTTCAGCCACTGGCTGTGCACAGAGCCGTGTCCCCTTGAACCAGTTACAAGGGCACACTCACACTCTGTGTTTCCAGCCTGCAGAAGCTGTGCCAGGGGAAGATTCATCACATCTAAGATGCGATGAATCACCATCTGGAAATATATATTTCTCTCCAATGATGGTAAGGAGAACACAAGGTGATTAGCTAAGAGTGGACACCAAACTTCCAGGTGATGTGTGATGAATCACTGTATTGGGTTTGCATGGCAAGAGGAGGGGGGAATGGAGCATGGGCTACAGGGGTGGCTTCTGCAAGAAGCTGCTAGAAGCTTTTCCCTGTGTCTGACAGAGTCAGTGCCAGAGACCTGTCACTGGCCAAGGCTGAGCCCATGCTTGGTAGCACCTCTGGGAGAACATAGTTAAGAAGAAGGAGGAAAACCTACATCACTAGAGCCAGAGACAGAAGTGAGAATGTGTGAAGGAAACAAGTCTAGGGGCACCCAGGTCAGTGGAAAAGGAAGGGGAGAAGCTGCTCCAGCCACTGGAGCCCATGGTGCAGACTATGGTGGGGCAGCTGTGCCTCTGCAGCACATGGAGATCCACCTGCAGCCTGTGAAGAATCCCACACCAGAGTAGGCAGATGGCCTGAAGGAGGCTGTGACCCTGCAGGAAGTCTGTGGTGAAGCAAGTTTTCGGGCAGGACTCGTGACCCCGTGGGGGACCCATGCTGGAGCAATCTGTTCCTGAAGGACTGCACCCTGTGGAAAGGACCCATGCTGGAGCAGTTCATAAAGAAGGGCAGCCCATGGGAATGACCCATGCTGAAGAAGTTTGTGGAGGACTGTCTCCTGTGGGAGGGACTTCACACTGAAGCAAGGGAAGAGTGACAGGAAGAAGATACGGCAGGGACAATGTGTGATGAACTGGCCACAGCCCCCTTATCCCATCCGCCTGCACAACCAAGTGTTTTAAGATTTGGTTTTATTTCTCATTACCTTTTTCTGATTTGATTGGCAATAAATAAAACTAATTTCCCCAAGTCGAGTCTGTTTTGCTCATGGCAGTAATTGCTGAGTGATCCCTCCCTGCCCTTATCTTGACCCACAAGCCTTTTGTTCATATTTGCCCTCCCCCTTGTCCAGGTGAGGAGTGGAGCAGCAGAGTGGCTTTTGTGGGCACCTGGCATCCAGCCAGAGTCAAACCACCACTATCAGCACAAAGGAAAAGAGATAACAAAGACAGTACTGCAGCAGTCTATTGAATATCTAGGAAGACAAGGTTAGATAATTCATGCATATACCGCTTTTGACATTGAGGTGATGACACCCATAGTTACTCAGATGCATCCCAATTTTCTAAACACACAAAACTTCCTCTCCAACTGACTGGCCAATCTGTGACTCTGAGCACAGGCTCTTGTCTTAGCTGGATTTCTGCCTGCAGGTGAAGATTCCACATCTTGAACAAGGCTTCTCCATGTTCAATTTCCAGGCTTCACCTGCCTGTCAAAGTGGCAAGGTTTGTGTCAACAGTTCTTTATGTGGGCTTAGGACTTCGCACATCCTTTGCAGGCATGCAATGAATCTAGCTCTTCATGTGACTTTTGCAACTCCATGCAATTCTGACTTTGGGGACACCCACACCTCTGCTTAATTCTGTGACCTAAGCCTCTACTAGAATGGGGATTTTAGTAGAAATAGTAATAGGTAAGCAAGAAAACTTTTCTAAAACAAACCAGTATCTGGTAATCCAGATTCATGATGCCAAAATTCCCAGGCTAGCAAGCCTAGTAGACCATGCCTGCTTTAACAGCTAGATATGAGTTGTTGATGGATTACTCTTCTCTTTGTGGGCTGTCAGGTTCTCCCCATCTGTCTTTCCAACTGCCCAGCTGTTAGCACTTTCTTATATTTTTATTTAGAAGGTGAAGCCCAGCCGGAGTTGGCAAGCAGGCTCTTTTAAAATCCAATACAGAGAGCTTCAATGTGCTGGTCTGATGAAAGTAAAAGAGGCATTCCTACACAAGTACCCTTCACCCCATGTGAGTGCAGTAAGCAGGAAGCTGTTTGGGTGTTGAGAAGGGGTCCTACTGTAGCATGATCTTCCTGTAGGACTAAGGGTGTTTGTGGTTAGTTGGTCAAGGGTTTGGGTTTGCTGTGGAAGCTGATGGAAGTTTCAGTATTAATACTAACACTATTCTTGTTTGTAAGTTTTATGAGACAGGAAAATTCTCTGTACCCAGCTTTAATAATATGAGGTTGGATCAAAGGCTCTAGGGAAACTTTGGGAAAATTAGAACAATTTTCTTTTCCATAACATGCCAAACAAACAAACAAGACCATTGCAAAAACATTGTTAAGAGTATTATGCTAGCTAAATTATGATACAGCAAATAAAAAAGACAATTATACAGATTAAGACAATGTAATATAGAGATCTGTATGTGTACACATCCAAACCAGAAAATATAAGCAAATAAACATTAATACATATCTTACTTAGATAACCATCCTAGGTATATACACTTCACCTTTTCCAGTGTATTTCTTGCCATGACATAGGCTTTTTTGATCTCCAGCATTAACTGTTGACTACTCTCTAGATAACTCTGCAGGCATATGTACTATGTAGACTTCATTGTTATAGACAGTGCACAAACACAATGGTGACATATTCTGCCTCAAAGAGTTTTCTGTCTAAAAGATGTTTTAGAACAGAATTAATGAAGACTGCAGAGCCAGAAAGGACTTCAGGAGATAGTATAGTCCAACTCCATGTATTAAAGGCAGCCAAAGTGGGGTTAGACCAACCACAGTGGTATTTGTGCATTTTCTTGAAAAGCTCTAATGAAGGCAATTATACAGCATTCCTATACATATATGTATTATATATATATATATATATATATACACACATATATATATGTATGTATGTACGTACGTATGTATGCAATTGCAGATTATCTACCAGTTGACGAGAACAGCCATATATATTTATTTTTTTTAACACTTTATGTAATCAAATTATGAACATAAATCCATCTAATTTGCAGCAAGGAAGATATATGTTTAACATATGAAATATGTTATTGTTGTAAGGATGGAGAAGAGATGAACACTACATTTTTTATAACATCTATTCATGCATGAGAAAATTGTTACACTCTCTACCTGTAATCTTCTCTTTTTTTAAGTGAACATATTAATTCCTTAAGTTTTGCTTTAATTTGTGTTTTCTAAAATCTGCCAACAGTACAAAGTTTTCAAACCAAGTCTTTAAAAGGATCACGTAGAGCAGAATAATTACTTCCCTTTTTCAAAATATGACAGGCCTGTTCATTCATCCCAGAATGACACTATTTAGTTGACTCATCTGTAGTTTGTAAAATACTTTTGTTCCCACATACTTTTCTGCTGCATTCCTACATAGGTGGTTATTTTCTGTCTATACAGCTACAATTTCTCCCTCCCTTGCTGGGCTATTTATCCTCTTAAAGAAGAAAATTAAGCTTGTTCATGTAATGACAGACTAGGGGCAGGAAGGGGGCAGGTTGTGGGTGGACATTTATCAGTGTTTTATCTCAGCCCTCACATATTTATTCTCTGGTGTTTTATGCCAAAATTCTCAAGGGCATGAAGTTAGTCTGATAAGTCTGTCATTTCTGACTTCTCTTTGGAGCTGAATGCATACCATTTCTCTTTGTAGATATCTATGAGATGATTGTCAGTGATTTGGAGATTAATTTCAGCTAATTGCTTAAGTAGAAGGAAAATCAATTATGTCATCATTCAGGTGAGTGGAAAAATCTGCAATTGCAGATTATCTACTGTTTGATCCAGAACAGCCACTGCTATACATGGAATCATAGAATGGTTTGGGTTGGAAAGGACCTTAAAGGTTATCTTATTCCAAGTGCCCTTTCATGGGCAGTGACACCTTCCACTAGACCAGGTTGCTCAAAATCCCATCCAACCTGGCCTTGAACACTGCCAGGAATGAGGAATCCCCAGCTTGTCTGGGCAACCTGTTCCAGTGCCTCACCACCCTCACAGTAAATAATTTTTTCCACATATCTAACCTAAATTCCCCTCTTTCAGTTTGAGACTTGTTCTATCACTACAGTTCTTGATGAAGAGTCAGCTGGAAGGCTGCTATGAGGTCTCCAAATAACCTTCTCTTCTCAGCAGCAGACAGGCCCATCTGGCTGAAACCTCCACTGCTTTTTGCTCTCCTACTGGTGATTGACTATCCCTCCCCTAGATTTTCCTCTTCCTAATTTCTCCATCCTAGACCATATTGAAAGCACATGTTACTTTTAATGGCAAATTAGTTGTTGAGATCAAGGGTGTTTGAATTTTCCTGGCTCAATGTGCTGCAAATAAACAGAGCCAGGTTTAACTCAATGAGGTCTGCACCTTCTGATGGAAAGTTCTGAGAGCCTTGTAAAGACAGCCTTTTCCCAAAAGAGACAAATTTCAATACCAGCAAATTAGGAGAAAGTTTTGATAATGGGATTCTTTTCTACCTGTTTCCTTGCTAGTCAAGTTGCTGTAAACAAGAGTCATTTTCCCTGTCAGAAGGTCCTAAACCTAAACACATCCTGTTCTAGCAGAGCTGTGGAAGAAGGCTTTCAGAGCCTTCTCTTGCACTGGTTTCAGTGTCAGATACAAAAAGGAGTGAGCCATCTGGAGCTGCTGGTGTCACCACCTTGGAGACTCTCCAAGGCTCAGCAGGACATTCAGACCAGTTATACTCTCATCCTGCAATGGGGAAGGAGGGGCCCTGGGCAGTAATTGTAATTTCCTAGCTATGAACCTCTCCAGGACCTTCTGAAGAGGTTCATCCCATCATCTTCTGCAGTATGTGAAATATGCCCTACAGGCCTGAGCTGTAAGATTTTAACATGTGCCTCCTAAAGCTAGGAAAATCAGCCATTCCTGATACAAAGGATGCAGCCAGGGGCTGGCTGCCTTCCTCTTTTCTGAACAGTACCATATTACCACTTCTTGAGAAATCATTTTTATTTAATGAGATATCCTCTTGCCATAACGGCCTGTTAAAACTCATGGGTCTGCCACATCAGATGGATAAAGAATCTTTTTAATGGAAAAGAAGTTTCTTTTTTAAAAGGTCCTGCTTCCAAAAGCGGGAGGGGTTTTATATGGTTTTATGAATCCCTGAGATTTTCTTTTCTTTTCTTCATTTTTTATAACATGGATGATGAATAATCTGACCTTTATTCCCACAGATTACATTTTTTACCTTTAAAATCTTCATTTTTCTTTGGAAATCCCTTGCACACATTAGTCTACCACTGCCACTGCTATTTTATTTTAATTCTGGATATTCATGTAGCACGAGGTTAGAAAATTCTCCTATTATTTCTTTTGTTGAAAGTATGTCAAGGATAAGACATTTAGCAGAGGACTTTTATTAGTCAGTATTTAAAGACCCATTAAAAAAGCTATCATCTATGCAAAGAGAAAAATCATCTAGGAGTTGCAAATACATTGGTCATTAATGAAAAGAAGAAAGAAAAAACAAACACCAATGTGCACAATACTTTTTATCCTCCATTCTGACAATTTGTTCCAGACCCACCTTTCAAGGTGCTGCCCCTTCAATTACATATGACAATTCAATACCAAAGCCAAAGGCCAGATCTTGGAAGTGTTCACATGTAGGTGTTATCTCTGCTTACATGGAATTTGCCTGGGCTAACATGATTAAAGTGATAGTAGTGCCAAAGTGTTCACTGAACCAGGTCCTATATGAGGTCAGAAAGAATTCATGGACAGCGATCTTAAGGCCAAAAAAAAGAATCAGGAGCAGGGTTTTTTTTAAAAAAACCCCAAACATTTAGGGTGTGATGAGAAGAGAGAATTGCAGAGTTCATCCTTTGTACTTTGACTGTGTTTCCCCTTTCTTTTTTTAAGGTCTTCTGATATTTACCTCTGTTTTTCCCCTGGCAAGCTGCTCAGTTCTTTGGCCAGTTTAAGGCCCTGATATTACTGTAACTTTGTTAATAATTGGTAAAAGCATTTTTTAGGGAGTACTGCAGCAAAAACTTAAGGGAAGGACTTGAGTGATGAAAATGAAGGAAAAAGTATGTACAAAAGAAAGGCATATTATGGAAAATGTGAAAACTGCTTTGCTCAAAAAACTCTCCTTCAATAAATTACATCTGCTTATTTTCTCTGATACTGGAAAATTTCTGTGTTTTTTATCACTGCTTTCTGGGCTGCATCCCTTTTATTTGTGAAACTGAAAATAATGATTTATCCAGTGCTTTTGCTGTGACTCACATTTCATTTTGGAATCATGGCTTCTATGTACCAACTTGATTCTGCTCTCATTGTAATTCAAATGCTTGAGAAGAAGTTCTTCTACTACTTCCCTGTGCATGAGAGACCTATTTTCTCTTCCCCTCACCTCAGCACACTCACTATTTGTAAACTTAGGATTCTAGTTTGATTTTTCAGAACTTATTTAATTATTTTTTTCTGGATAATAAACTCATGTCATTTTTTCCCTATATTTTGAATATATTCTAAGTATTCTAAGATTTCACATTTAGCAGGGCCTGTCATTGTGCCTTGATTTGCAATCAGTAAAACAAACAGGTAGACAAATCAAGCTTAATCCTAGAAATTGGCCAGAACTCGAATTGTGTGAAATCTCAGCAACATTCAGATCAGCTGACAGACTGAAGGCTGGAAATGTACTCAAGTCACAGATTTGAACCCAGAGTCTCACTTTCCTGAATGGATAGAAAAAGGAAAAAGCTGGTCTGGATGCAAAGCCTCGGTCCCTCCTATAACAGCTGTGTCTTCAGAGTAACTCCATAGCTTAACTGCAGGTTTCTTCATTAAAGCCGTTTTCAAGGGCTGGAATGTACACCTGTATTTCCCATTTGGCACATTTCTCTTTGGCTCTTTGGGCTGTATGGCTCACTTGTTGCATTACAACTGTAAATCACTTTAGAGCAGAGTTTTGTGCTCTAAAGTCAGATATTTCCTTTCCAGTAAAAGCTCATCTCTGTTCCTTGTGTGTACACTTAGTGATGCTGTCTTGATGAAGGCCATGATGAGATGATGACCATTAAGGATACTGACAGGTTGTGCCTTTTAAGTTCCACTTACTACCTTTTGTCAGTTATTCTCCAGCTGTTTATGGAAAAAAACCTGTTTTTCAGAGTCTTAGATGCTGTATTAAATAAAAAGAAATAAAAAGGGAGATAATAGTAATGATAATAAAGGAGGAAACAACTGCTCTGAGTTCTGACTGCCCAGCAAGGTAAACCAGAACAGAAAATATTCATCCTTAAAGGGATACTTTAAACAATAGTTTCTTAAGAAGATAGTTTGGGGAGCATGAAATGTGAAAGTAGTTGTATCTGTGGCATAAAGCAGTCCAGAGCTGGTCACTATAGATATCCACCAAGACTGACAGAGTTACATTTCTGTAGCTAGATAGATGAAAGCTGATGGCCTCCCTTCTAAGGGGTAAAGCTGCTGCTCTCCCTTAGGCAGTCATAATTCCCACTGAATACTACACTGCAAATATTACTCATGCAAACACTATGCAAACTACACCAAGGAAGTATGTCTATCCAAAGTCTGAAAAATTTAATCCAAATTTTACATTCACTGGGTTAATCTTGATATCCTTCCACTGAAACACCTGCTGCATTTATTTACTAGGATGATATTTAAATTATTTTTTTTCTGTCCAGTAGAACTTCTTTTTTTTCACCTTCAGACATACACTTTTTCTTCATGCAGGCTGCTTAGCTAAAGCTTTCTCTGTTCATGCCCCAGCACTCACTCCATGTGAATCCTTGGCAGTTTGAATGGTTTGGAATGTGCAAAAGTATACCTGCCTGCCTTCCTTCTTACCAAAAATCCATGCATAAACTACATCTCAAAACAGACTGATTGATAATTTGAATCACTGTTTTAATTATGAAATACCTGACTTGAATTGCTTATTATTTTCCATTTCCATGTTTTAGTTACTTCACAAAAAAGTTGGATTCCCATTGATTAGCCATGTAGCATTCATTTGCAGCAGAAAGCCTTTATATTAAGTTAGGTCTTTTCGATAATCAGTAAGACATTCTCTACACACACAATCACTTACTTAACATGGCATATATTTATTCAGATTTTTAATGTTTATATTTTATGGTGCTAGAAAAAAGCAACTGACATTAAGAGTTGATTTATTTTTGATTCCTGATTAGTGCTAAGCTATGCTTACATGCAAATTGGAATTCAAATATATTATACACATTCAGAATATTAAGGTAGTGTGTTACTAGCTGAATAAAATCAGGTTAAATACCCAGCTATAGGAATAAAAAGGCTTGTCAAAGCAAAATTTCCATTTAAAATGTCACCTTGTCTTCATGAACTGGATGATTGTTCCTGAGCATTCCATCCTTCACAATGTTGAAGGTAATTTCATAAAGAAACTGTAGAAAACTAAGTTTCTCAGCTCCTTAGCATCTCAGCTGTAAAATACTTCCACGTGTACACTGCTTACCTGTGCAACTACTATGCTTTGTTTCAGATGCAGCTCTGAATTTTTTACTGCTATTTCTAGGAAGACATGCAAGCTTGAAGGCCCCACCTTGAGAGCTCAGTGTTTACAGTTTTGCACCTTCACTGCTGTGATCATGGGCAGCCCCACAGACTTCATGGCACAGAAATCCTCTTCAGTCATCACTTTGTTTAGATTTCACCTTTCCTTCTAGGATCACTCCTACTAGTCTTTCAGCGCTTACACCCTCTTTTAGTAGGTGTGCATCAGATACTTAAGAAAAAGCGGCTGCACCACACTTGTGAAATAACTGCACTTATATAGACAACCAAATTGTGGAATACTGTAGTAAAGGTGCAAGAGGCAAGTCTCTTTTTCAGAACTGAAACTGTGTGGTGGTGAACCATGCAAAGGGACAGATTCACAGCTAGGAGTGAAGTCTTGATATTGTGGTAGTGCTGTGCCTCCTCTGAGTCATGACAAAACAGGCAGATAGCTCTGCAGTGCATCCCAACCTGACAAGGAAATAAGACCTTCAGGGAGCAGCTCCAAGATACACAGGTGAAATTCCATCTCCATCCCAAGTTCTGGGAATACCATCCCCTTCTCACAGTGGGCAAGGGTCTTTTACAGACAATAGGAACAGTGTTAATGATAGACTGTGATTTGTTTATACCAGTAACAAAGATTGTGACAGCAATATCAGAATAATTATTTTAGTAGGAAATTAGGGTTTACATAACAAGATTTTATTATAGTTTATGTGGTTATTTGCAGCTTTTTCATGGCAGGACTGTTTCATGCTACGGAAATACAATCTTTTGTGACAGCACTTCCCAATTAGAGTTCTTGAAAGCTTACACACAAAACACTTGCCATCATCTACAGGCAGAAAGAGATTGGCAAGAGGGTGTTCTCTGTGAGAGATACTTAATTGAGGAGTTGGCACCTCACCCTGAACTGAAATAGCTTCCTGGGCATGCTGCAAATATTTTTGTATCACCCAGACTTCTCAGTGGGGAGGGACTTGGCATGAAGCTAAGGCCTGTATGAAGGGTAGATTCTGTGGTGTGCTTAGTTAAGACCTAACCACCATGAGTACATATTTTATTGGCAGCTGCTGATGGCCCTACTGGTCATCTGCTAGATTTGCCAGATCAGTTTTGTAAGCAAATCAAGGATACCTGTAAGTTTCAGGGTTTTCTTCCTGAGTAGAAAAAAAAAGATTTCTCACAATAGAGGAGATCTCTTTTCTGTTGAAGGCCCTGAGGCTATCAAATAATGAGCATATTCCCTACACTTGAAAAAACTGTCCATATACCCCCAAACCAAAAGTAACATCTGTCAGTGACCCTACTATATTCCTACTGTAACTGCAACAATTGCACTGTGATATTGGAGGTTACTTTATGATTGTGATAACAGGGCTGATAATGCATTGGAAATAGATCACACTAGTAAAAGAGGATCTCTTTGTTTTGGCTGACAGAAACCTCACAGAAAAAGCAGAAGTTTTCATATGCTTACCTTAGGAGATTGTAACAACATTTATAACCTGCATGTATTAAAATCAGTCAGTGCTGGTATAACTCTGGCTTCATAAAGACTGGACTGGAGGGGAGGAGCTCACTTCATCACTTGGTGGTAGAATTTGATGGTGTGTACCCAGAGCACAGTAGGATCATCTCAATGCTACTGCACAAGTTCAAGTTCTTGAAGTTGGTTTTGGATCCATATTCCATGACCTTGGTGCAGTCATTTGCAGCTAGCTCCTCAAAAGAGACGTAGGTTTTCCAGTGCTTCATCTTAGGCTAACTCATGTGCAATGGGATCTTCAGCCTTGAGATGGGCACTACAGCTTATCAGCTCAAAAGCTCATTTCAGAGCTGTTCTCAGAAGTTAAGAATGATGCTGCTGTGTACTTTTATTCAGACAAGACTTTGGAATATTAAACTAAGGCTGAAGATTTAACAAATCATTTTGTGGATATATATGCATTGTGTTGTTCAGTGTTGACAAACAGCAGGACAGTCACTGCCACCATTAAAGGGAGATGGCCTCAAGTTGTGTCAAGGAAGGTTCAGGTTGGATATTAGGAAAAATTTATTCACTGAAAGCACGGTTAAACATTGGAACGGGCTGCCCAGAGAAGTGGTGGAGTCATGATTCCTGAAAGTGTTCAGAAAATGAGTAGATGTGGCACTTTGTGATATGGTTTAGTGGGCATGGTGATATTTAGTCAAAGGGTGGATTTGATGATCTTGGAGGTATTTCCCACCCTTAATGGTTCTATGACTATTTTTGCAGTCTTACAAGAACATTCAAAATCCAAGGAAGAATTTTCTCACACTGATCAAGAATTAAATGGAAACAGACTCCATATCACAGCACTAACAGCAAAAACAATTGCCAGACACTGGTTACCATATGTGGTGTTTGTGTTAAGTTTGGAGAATCTGTATCAGAGAAACAGCTACTTCACAGCTTTGTTCTCACTTCTTGTTAGCACCTTGCAGTCTCTTAAAATTATTGCGAGAGAATAAAAGTATTTAATTTATAGCTACCCAACAAAAGACAGACAAGATAGTCTCTTGCTGTTTGCAGAATAATGCCACTGTAACACTACTAGTGAGAATCTAAAATGACCTATTCATTCCCACACAAGAAATCAAAAACAAACCAACTCATCCCAACTACAAAGAAAGACTACAGAAAACAAACTTAACTACATATTTCCAAAGACACACAGGCAATACCCAGATTTCAGTAAGAGCTGCATGACCAGACATCTTTGAGGACTTGTATCCCTACACCTTGCTCTTGAGGATTCTGCCCCATTTCAAAGGATTCCATGGGTTATTTTCTAAAAGATGTCTTGATCAAAAAAAAAACCCAACCAACAAACAAACAAACAAAACCAAACAAAAAAACCCAAACAAAACAAACAAACAAACAAAAAAAAACCAAACCAGGTCTCCCCAGACAGCCTATGAACAGACAGAAAATACAAGACTGATGTAATCTGCTTCTCCACTGTCCTCTATCCTTTCTGGCAGGCAGAATTAGGATGCAAGCTAAAATTTCCAGCTGGCATGGCAAGACAAACATGCCACAATGCTTCAGAAACAGCTGTCTGATAAGCTGCCCTTTGGCATTCATGGCCCACTAGAAAAACAGTGAGGCAATTGTGTGTCCGTACCTAAAAGTCACTAGCAGAAATTTGGGTAAGTGGACTACAATTAAATATGGATATGTGGTTGTGGAGAGCCATTCACCTCCAGAACTACCCCTTTCCTCCATACAACTGTTTCAACATCCTGAAATCAGGACTCTCTAATATGTAGAAGTGTTACAGGGCCTTCTGCAAGATCCAAAGAAGAGGACAAACCTGTATTTATTTAGCCCTGAAAAAATATTTTTAATGCTTTTCCTTAACCAAAAGCAATTTTCTAAGACAAATTGGAAAAGTGTTGAATGATATCCTGTATCGTGCAGTGATACACCACGCAAAGTATATCAGTACTGCACTATCTGCCTGTTTTGATACATTGAAAATGTTCAGTCATCAGTTCACAGGCTGTCTCATTCCTCCAGTGAAGGTAATTCCTTTGTCAATAGCTAGAAATTCCAGCTCAGAAGTCCCACTTTCCCCTTTTTGAAGGAAATACACAACGAACAAGGTAACACAATGCTGTTTCTTAAGATCTCTGAGACCAATCTCTTTCCAGACCCTTATGTACAGGGAAAAAGTCAGCTGCTATTGTATCAGTATATACCCATTAGTGGCAAGCTGAATTTTTATTAAAGCTTTATTGGAAATAAGCCTGCAGTAATGGTGAATCAGATAGTGATGTATATAAAAAATGCTACTTGTTCTGATATGTCACATTTTGTTCCTTATTCATTCTGTGCAGTACTTTATTACACAGCTTAATGTGAGCACCCACTCTCAATGAAATACATTCAGTGGGAATTAGGTCTCTAACTACCTTTAGATATTTACACCTATTGTGATAAATGATGCTTTGTGTTTGTTCATGAAACCGGGAAGATTAAGAAACCACTGTGCGGAAGTGGGCAGAGTACATTCTGTAAGGCAACTGAATAGCACAAAGAGGGGAGGTTGACAGGTTGAGTAATGATGTTTAAGAATTATTTACAGGGTACATGAGGAAGACCTACGGCCTTCACCT
>JAWWEU010000111.1:27240843-27291159 GCA_035583155.1 Acropternis orthonyx | reverse complement strand
AAACTATATAACCACAAGGACTGAGGGGGGGTTTTGCGAACCGTTGGAGGAGTATGAGACCCTCCAGGTTGCCCAGCACTGCTACGTTTGCTGCTGCTTGCTAAATTTGTAATAAATCTTCTTTTATTCTAAATTGGTCTTCATAATTTATAACACCTCTAAACAAAATGAGGAGCCATACTTGAGAGAAAAAGATACTATACTACATTAAGAAGACTGACAAAATCTGATTGTTGACCTGAATTTGAATCAAACATTTATCTTCTATAGATGTTTTGTTTTATTCCTATCAGGCTATTGACTTATTTGAACACCTGCTTTTTCTTTTTCTTCTGCATTCTTAGTTTGAACAGATTCATAAATATAACAATTCTGACATCCAAATGTATTTTCAGATACAGTTGTTCTTCAATGCAATGTAATACTGTTGACACATCTGTTTGAGAAAGCACCCTACAACAACCTAGATATGCCCTAATCTTTGGCATAATTGGAATAATATATCAACCCATACATGCCCAAATAAGAACAAATTGAACTTATAGTTTTTTGTATGAAATGTTCAATAAATATCAGATTTCCTGCCTAACTTTAATCAATGTTGAAAGCTGACTAATCATAGAGGAAGTGTTTACACAAATCAAACAGCTCTATAGGCCAAAGTATTAAGTACTAGTGACAAAACTTCACAAAAAATGTTATGGAAAACTGTTTGAGTGGACCTCTAGGGGCATAAATCCCATATGAAAACTATGCTCTATTTGTTTTTCAAACTGACTTCATTAAAGTGATTCTTCTGTCAAACTCCTGTCTTAGTCTGCCCTGGTCACACAGGTATCAAAAGTACTGCACACACAAACACAGAGACAAGCCATCTCCCAGCACTCTACAGGTTTTTTCACTGAGTTCTAACCCTAGTCTGACACCAACTTCCTCAGCAGCCTTGGACAAATCAGCTGAAAGGTTCCTATTTATATACCTTGCGTGGGATTGTAAGGGAAAACTAACGCTTACCAAGTGCTTCATGGCAGAAGCATGCACTTGTGCTCCACACACTTTTACTGTTCCTAGTCCTACCATTTCCTCCCTCAATTCAAGCATTGATTTTTTCATTATGAATATAAAGGCAGGAATAAAGCCAGAACATACGGCACTTTATGATAGAGCAGTGTTTATAAAAAGGCATTTCACAGCCAGCATGTGACAAGCACACTTTTCAGAACCTTGCTAACCCATATATTCACCTCCAAACAGTCCTCATGATCTTGCCATACATAATCTCATACTGGAAAGGATTTTAAACTTTTAATTGTTTGCTTAAATAAACTTAACCTTTAAAAAAATTGTCCTTGGCCCTCTAGCTGTTTCTGAAAAAAAAACCAAACCAAACCAAAAATCAGAGCACTCTTCAGATATATTTTATAGAAAAAAAAGCATGGACATTGCAAACTGGTTTATATCCTTAATATTTCATGATAATTTGTTTTTAATTTAGCTAAGATAAATCATTTAAAAAGTTTTCTCTTTTATAATGAATGTATGTGACAGTCTTTAAAACCTGGCAGTTTATTCCTTCATGTATCGTAATACCTGGTTATCTATTTTTTCCTCAGTGCAACTGTCCATGCTGCAGTTACCAAAATTCCCCAATAACATCTGCTTGTATGTTAGCCAGGTGCAGTGAGTTAGTTACAATAGGAAATATGGACAAAACGGAAAAAAAGAAAGGGTGTGAATATTATCAGCAAAAAATTAAGACATAAAATTGCATTTGCTATTCTCTACAAAGTTTTCCTAGAAGCTTGAGAGATTCACTCGTGCAGTTCACTACTTGTACTGTTTTAGAATCTGCCACAGACATTAAACTTTGACTCCTAGAGCCTGAATTCTGCTGCCCTCACTAGCAGATACCTTTTTTCACAGCTACCACCAGGATGGGCAGATGGACCTTCTCTGCCCAGAGCCTCCACAGCAGCACTGCAGGATGACACACAGAGGGAGTGCATAACACCCCACTTCACGCTGTCTTCAAATTCAGGCTGACAACACTGCATATACAAAATATGCCTTATCTTTTAAAGATTTCTTTGAAACCCTAATAACAAACAAATCTAAACAAACAAATCTGAAAATCAGTAGAATAACTGTTCCTTTACCATTTTTGCTTCCCACCTTTTAAGAAACAATGCTTTTGGAAGCCATAAAGTGAGAGCTATTTGTCATTGAAATGCCATGTCATCCTATTTTCAAAAGCCTCTAGAAAGACAGAGATTTAAGATGACAGAGTAAAATCTTTGCTTAATTCAATTATCTTTTAAATATTTTAATCAATAAAAGATGATCATTGGACTGGGCTAGATGCCAACTCCCTGAGAGCCATGCCTTTTGTCACACATATTTGCACTGCTGCGTTACTGAACACAGTAAACATACCAGAATAGTAAATGTCCGTGACACAATCTGGGAGCTGTATCAACTTAAAATCTTTACCTTCTATGGCAGCAAAAGGAGAAACTGGGCTGATTATGATATAGTTAAGATGCACGATGAGATCCATTAGCCAGTAGAAAATGGCAACTGTGAGTTCTGTCTATTTGCATGTGACCTGAAACAGTTAACAATACTGGTATTTAATCATCATAACATGATGAGGCAGGAAAAAAAACCTCCTCAACATTTGTTTTCCCAATGGCACTTGGCAGATGAGCATTAGCAAGTGCATTTGCTGGAAGTGCTTATGCTTAACGACTCACTAACATTCCTAAGTTCAGTTTGCATCTTTTAGTGCAAAGAGAGAGACAGAAAGGAAGGAGTAGCTTTGAGAAGTTTTCTACGAGAAAGTCAGTCTGAAAATGTCTGCTTAACTAGGTAGTTCTTTGGTCATCAGTTCAGCAGTGCCTGAAAAATCTAATTGCTATTTATCACAAATGAATGGCATCAAGAAAAATAAAATAAGTGTCAGTAGTGTCTTTGTGAACCATGTGTTATGGATTTAAAAGCTTGGAATTTTTTCTTTCATCTACCAACCCTGTACCTCAGGGGGATCACCTTCTCTCTCCTTTTCAACCGTGGAACCAGGAAAGAGACTGCCTGCCCCACAGGAATGAGTTCCACCTGACCTCCTCATGAACTGCTAACAATGGATCATCTGCAGCAGCTTGTCGGGGCACACCTGACCCCTCAGGCTACAGGGTAGGTGTTTGGGAACTTCTGTGAGATAAGAAAGGTCTCCTGTCTTCACACCAGTGACTCAGGTGTGGTAACACCCCTCCGGGAAGCCATTAGCACCTTCACACCCAGCCTGAGGGGTCATGTCTGTTAATGGGCCATCAGGGATTCCAAAACTATGTCAGAGTGTAAATCACCCATTGTGAAACTCCCCACCCTGGGGGAGGTACTGGGCACTCTCACCTGAGCCTAAGCATATATAAACTGAGGTTCTGGGACTGTGGGTGGATGGTTGGATCCAGAGGAGGACTAGAGCTTCAGCAGAACTGTGACTATCATCCTCACTGACAGGTTCTTTCTTTCTGCTTACTTTGTATTTAGGAGGGCTGGGTGGTGCTCAGCACAGGGGCTGATGATCACCATTCTGTTTGTGCCCCAGGATGCTGGGTTACACACCTGTTTTTGTGAGTTAAACAGACTTTTTCCTCTGTACCCTTCTACTTATTGTGATCTTTTGTGCTAAGTTGTAATTCTGACTTGTAGGGTGGTCCTGTGGTGTAATGGTTAGCACTCTGGACTCTGAATCCCAAGGGCCTGAGTTTGAGTCCTCAGTAGGACCATCCCCTGGATAGTTAAATGCCTCTCTGCCATTTGATCCTGTCAGATCTTGGATGCTGAGCAGGGGCAGCCCTGGTTAGTACTGGGTGCTGTAGACAGTCCTGAGGATTTCACTGTCCAAGCTCACTCGGCTGTAGCAAATGGACCTTAGGACTTAAATGGTGGGGCCAGTTCTGCGCACGCTGTGCCTCACCTTAAAAAATCCACTGCGCAGGCTGGAAGGGCACACCTATGTGGGGAGAGCCCTTCCCCAGATCTTCGTTCACAAAGTCTGGCCATTATTTATTATTATTAATGCTGACTTGTAACCTGTTAGTGGGTTGGATTCATTTCTCCTGCTGGTTTATCTTTACACCAGCACACCGTAGAACGAAGTAATCTTTACTAGCAATACTGACATGGAGAATACTTGGCTCAGCTCTTTCTTCAGTTTCTTGGCAAGATTTCAAATTCTTCCAGGTTCTTTCAATACAGGCTTTTCCTGTTGCCCTTGAGTGGGCAAAGAAAGCACTCGTTGTCAAGAGAACTCCCATTTTCTGCAGGCATTAGCCAGACCTGATTGAGCCCATGTGTACCTCATCCAAGCTCTGCAAAGTGAACTCTGTCCGCCACCCATAAAAGTTGATGAAAAATCAGTTTCTGGTGAATTTCAGATGATAACTTCTTCCATAAAAGTACATGTCTGTGAGGCAGACAAACGGTTCAAAACCAACAGGTCTTCACATGAGGCACATCTATAAACCCCACTAAAGGAAGCATTTGGCTCTGTTATTTTAAGGGCTGTCATCATGCCTTCTCAGATTGTCCAACTCATTCTGCTCATTGGGAGAGCAAAAATATTTTTGCTTAATAGCAAACCTCAGCTGTGATGCAGCAATATGTTCATTCTCTCATGATATTCAGGGTGAGCTTCCCTGTAACCAGACAGTACAAAGACCTCACTCGCTCTTGCCCACAGTTAGGAGGGTCCTGGCCTAAGCAGATCTGGGTGGAACAATGTTCAACTAGTACAGAACTGGAAGATTTGTGCAATCTGAGGCTCTGCAGAGAGATGGGCTGATGATACGGGTGATACCAGAACAAGCACATAGGTGTAACAGACTTACCATCTGAAACTTGTACATCTCTTATTTTGCTAAATAAGAGATTTTGGTGCAAGTCTGGCCCACATTCAAGAAAACATGAATGCAAAGTGGTCAGTGACATCCCTGTGTGTAATACAAAGTCTTTCTTGCTATACTTCTGATAATGAAGGAACAGAATAAACCCAAGAGCAAAAAAAACCCATCACATTTCTACAAGTAAACAACTGAAATAGTCCTAATGCTTTGGAACAATATTGCCAAATGTCTGCCCTTGGATGGTCCTGACTCCAGCTTCTGCAGCAGGAAGAGCAGGATTAAAAAAACCAAAACAACATGGGGAAGAATGTGAGAACACTGACACAACAAGGACCCTTCAACTGTTCCTGTTCAATTTTCATCTGATTGGCTGCTACAGGCACAGCAACATATATGCAGCTAATCTGTTCTTTTCTCTCGATAATCTGCACCAAAATGTTGCTTATACTTAGCTCAGTAATAGCTCTGGCCAACGAATATGTAGGAACAGAAAGGACAGTATAGGAATTCAGCAGTACTGAGGAAAATTCTAATCCTACTAGATTTGGCAGCATAAATCTCTTATGTAATCTGTGATTTAGAGGACAGGCTGATCGTCTGGGAATATTACTGTGTTCTTCTCAGTACATTAAACAAACCTGGCAACTTTCCATTACAAATTTTCTTTTGTTTTTCACTGCAGAATGTCTCAGGAAAGGAGTTCTATTCTTACAAAACATTTTTAGTATCAGCAATATGCTTTATATGACAATTCAATTATACAGAGGGTGTATATAAGTTTAAAAGCTACCTTTAAGTGCTTCTTTGCCAAGACTGCCTTGAACTGCAGTACATCTCAGAGGTTCAGGAGGTGGCTTGCAATCTAAATTTAAAGCAATGAGACTCCAAAACGATGCTTGGAAAATAAGCTTCTCTGAAAGTTGACTGTTAAATCAGCAAATTTTATAGATCACAAGGTTAAGAAGCTTTGAGAGCTACAGATGGAAGATCCTGAGCATGTACAAATCCCTAGAAAAACAAAACACTCTTTAAACACCATTTAAAAAAGCCCACCAAAACAAAACCTATCCTCTTTTTGAGAACAAAAATACATTCTAACAGGCAAAAGCAGCTGCCCAGTAATAGGATACAGGTGCATAAAAGCTCGATTTACAAAATAATTATGAACAAAGCATATTATTTAAATCCCTATTGTTCTTAAAACAGTTACAAAATGAGGTAAGAGTTCATTCAGTGCCAATATTTAGAGAGTGCAATAAACATTCAATTCATACCACATATTCAAGAAGTACAGTGTCATGCTTTTGAACAGACATACTGGTCAGTTTCAAGATGACAAGAAAAGAAGGTTTATTCACAGAGTAGCAAAAATCAATCAATCTTACAGCACACACCCATAAAGGGTGAAGAACTCAGAGAATATCAGAGAATCTGCCACCTGAAATTGTCACACACTCCTCACAAGCACTTGCTGCAAAACTTGAAGCCAATTATAGACATGTTCTTTTCACCCACACAAAGGATGTGCCATAGAGATATACACTAATACTGGAATTCCTTGATGTGTTCGGACACAAGTAGCCAGCACCAATATATCACCAGCTAGCTAATCCATGTGCCTCCATTCAATTGTTGCAATAGGTGAAGTGCTTAAAATAAAAAGCAGCAGTATCCCTCTCTTCTTTTGGGAGACTCAGTCAATTCTACTATCCTGACAATGCTTCTTAGTAAATATTAAATGCTGAAAAGAATGACCTCTTTAGCAGCCACAGGAAGCTAACACACTTGGAACACAAAATGTTGGTGACAAATGCTCAAAAATGCATAATTAAGGGTGACAGGAAATGTCAAACAACTCCCTTTAGAGGGCTACTTCCAGTGCAATTACAGAATTACAAGAGCAAAGAGAGTAACTATATGTGCAGTATTCTTCATTTTGTGCCATAGAAACAACAGCGGTTTTTCAGTTTCCAGTGGTCATGCAGTTTTCTAAGAAAATCTCAAACATATTCATAGGGAAGTTCCCATTGATAGTTCTTCTATTAAGAGTTGAAAGTAAGTTGCAAAAGCATGAGACTGTCAAGAGAAGGTTGCTGGGAGGAGTAAACACTTAAATACATCTAGTTAAAAATGCACCGTGAATTAGAGTACCATTCTTTTTCCTTAAAATGCATTCAAAGTGAACACTGTTATGCTCCCTAACAGAAATTGTTTTCTTATGTAGAAACTAAGCAAAGGACAAAAGAACTGCAGAGCTGCACGCAGCCTCTCATGTTCAGAGATGTTCACTTCAAGTCTTGTATCAAACCAGTGCTGAAGAGAAGGCAGCCTGCTCTGAACTTTCAAATTTGACATGTATATAAGCAATTACATCATAGAATTCAAGAGCCAGTTTCAAACTAGGTATTTAAAAGCCAGACCAAATCAGGAAATTATGAGACTGAGACATTTAGAAACTGATGCTCATTATTTTATTGCCTTGGGCCACCAGACATCATACATAAAGCCTCCTTGGAGGCTAATGAGAGAACAGCTGATCAGTCTGTGCTGGTTTCAGCTGGGGTAGAGTTAGTTTTCTTTTGAGTGGCTGGTACAGGGCTGTGTTTTGGATCTGTGCTGAACACAGGGCTGATAACACAGACATGTTGTTATTGATGAGCAGCACTTACACAGAGCCAAAGCCTTTCCTGCTTTCTGTACTGACACACTGGTGAGGAACTTGGGGGTTCATGGGAGGCTGGGAGGAGACACGGCCAGGACAGGTGACCCCAACTGACCAAAGGGATATTCCAGACCACATGACATCATACCCGGTATGTAAAGTGTGGGGAAGAAGGAGGGGACTTTTGGAGTGATGGTGGTTTGTCTTCCCACGTAAGCATTACACATGATGGGGCCCTTGCTCCCTTGGAGATGGCTGAACACCTGCATGCCCATGGGAAGTGGTGAATGAATTCATTGTTCTGCTTTGCTTCTGTGCCTGGCTTTTGCTTTCTCTATTAAACTGTCTTTATCTCACAAGTTTTCTAAATTTTACCCTCTGAGACTCTCCGTAATCCTGCTGGTGGGGGAGGGAGTGAGAGACTCTGTGGGCTTGGTTACTGGCTGGGGCTAAACCACAACAATGTCAAATAAAGAACTGGCAGGGCAATACAGTAGATTTCAGTAGTTTAACAACTTGTGATTTAACCAACTGTGCTGTGGGCAGAAACAAAATTCAACAGGACAATTACATTATGATCTGAAGAGCAGGGACATAATAGTTTGGGCTGAGAGCAATTATAAATACTTAAAGGCCTAGAACTCAATAAAGATATTTTAATGAGGTAATACAAGCTCATATTTTATACATCTATAAAATACAACTTTAAAACAAGCAGAAGACTCGTGATAGGCCAAAAGAAGTGTTAACCTCAAAGATCTGTGTTATGATAGTCTCGACCTATCCAATAGGATCTTCTCATTCCCTTTGAACTGTATCAGTTGCTGCAAACCTTTCAATACCAGTTAACATTAGTGCTAAAACAAGAATCAAATACTATGTACATGTTTAGGCAAACAATCAGTCTGTCTTTACCTCTCATCTCATTCCAAGTAACTGAATCATCTTCCAGAAAGTAATATTCACAAAGTATTTTAGAGAAAAGTTACTGTACAAAGACACAGAAGTTAAAGTTCATAAAAAGACTACTCAGTACAATTAGACAGAAGTTTGCTTGTAGTTCTTCGTATCCAAGACCTTCTTGCCACACATTGAGCAGATGCCTATAAAGCACACAAAAGGTGTGTAAATTATTTTAAAATCATTAGTCTTTCTTCAAAAACACAGTTGCTGTTTTTGTAAAGATAATTCTTTAAAAATTGTTCAAATGAGCTCTCATTGACAATCTGTGCATTTTCTCATCGATATCGCAAAATTAGAAGTGGTATTATGACTTCTAATACATATTAGTATTTGCAGCATATGTGTAATACTGTCACTTAAGAAAATAAGCTCTATTTTGAGAGCATTTTGATTCACAACAAGGCCCAAAGCTTCTGTAATTTGCTGGAATCCTGGAAGAGAGACAGGAAATGCTCACATCCAGCAAACAGGTAAAAATGGAGTAATTTGTTAATCCTTTCAAGTCCTGTATCCAAATCAAGGCGAGATGGACAGAAAGTAGCAGAGCTAAGAAAATACAGTCACCAACAAAGTGACTGCTAAATGGGGGACTAACAGGTGGGAGCTTCAGACAACTGAGAAAATTGAGAACAGGTTTACATAGAATTAAGGTATTCATAGAGTAGGAGTGAAAAACAATGGTTACTAAGTATATCTTAGAGTTGAAGTGAAGATGACCACTGATGTCCCAAAGGACTTTGTTTTAAACCCAAAGAATGTCAAGTCAAAAGACTAGAGCAGGAAGAAGTACACAGGTTTGGCAGGCGTGTGGGTTGTCTCAATTTCCTCTCTTCTTCCAAGCAGAAAAGTGCTAAACCTTTGTCTGGTAGGGCCACATCTCATTTTACACAAACATTCATCAGCAGACAAAAGATGTCAAGTGACAACTATTCCTGCTAAGTCTCCAAATTGTGTGCTTTCATATATGGACATCATGACTGGACACACATCTTGAAGTCCATTAGGAAATAGAACAGCAGGAAACATACCCCATGATTTACTTTGGAGAGCAAAATCCAGCCCTCAAAATGTTCACTTCAGGTCTAAACTGAGGAGTAATTAACCTTAGATTGCCTCTCAATTTCAGAGATATGCAACAGCTGAAGCACTAAGCCGTAGGACTGCATTTGCTTCAAGAAACATGCCACAGCCACATCTTTGGTGGTCAGAGCTAGAACGTAAACCGCTTACAGAGTGCTGAATTTTATGAAGACAGATTCAACCTGGAAGGATACACAAGCAGATGAAGCTGAAATCTTCAAGCCTGCCCAAACCAGACATATATTTAAGAAACAAGGTTCTACCATATGGGATTCAGGCAGCCATCTGGTGAGCATCTAGGAACTAGAAAAGGCAACCCTCCTACAGCAGGCTGCTAAACCACTGACTCAGTGACACAGCACACATTTATTGAACAATTAATTTCATAAACAAAACTTACTACTGGTTAGCTGTAGCTCTACATCTAAAAATTGGTTCACTTCATGCCTGAGTGCTACATGGATTCCTTGATATTACTGATATTAAATCAAGCAACTGAGTTCATGATGTTTTTTTCCCATCCAGGAATTACATGCTTGAGCCCTTTTGCTTACCTACTCAAATCACAAGACTAATAAAAGTTTTATATCTTTAAGGTTCTCCATCAAATTTCCTTGAAATAATTTTTTTTTGCCTTGGCAACTTTTGAACAGTTCTTAACAGCACTCAAGTATTACTAAGAATATGGGAGATAGAAAGCTTCCAGTTTCAAGCAGAATTTCACACATAACTCATACGCACAGAAAGACTTTATGTATTATGTACTGCACAGTGCAGTATCTTGCTCTAGGAATGGCGACTATATTCTTCTTTTTCATTTTTTAGTTTCACTTTAAGCCAAGCCTGACTTACAATGCATCAAATACGTTCACAATTAGACCGGAACCTCCTTTTAGAGTTATGACTCAATGGCTTATGTTAAACCACTGAAAGCAAAAGAATACAGGAAGGCACACAGACAATGATTTGTCACACAAGTATGATTTGGTTTCAGAGACACTTTCTGAATTGAATTGTAAAAGCAATTTCTTTTTCTTTGTCTTTTATTCCTCAGGTATTCTATTTTTGCTAAACTAGCCTATTGCTTTACCAAGATTAAAAGTTGGTTGTTTTGTGAGGGGTTTTTTGGGGGAGTGGATCAGTGTGGGGTGTTAGTTTGGCGGTAGTTTTTGTGTTTTCCATTTTGGGTTTGTTTCGAGTTTTGGGGGGAGTTTAGAACGTATTTAGAGTTTTAGATTTAGCTATTATAAAAAGGGAAAGCGGAGAAGGGAGCAGAAAAGGGACTGCAACAAGGAAATGAGTTTCACAAAATCCAACTTTTTTTAGCCTGAGAAAAATCAAACTTGCTAGATGACAATTTCCAATGCAATTGCCAAGATTAAGGTTAGAGTTATTCTTCAAAATCTACTGCTTCAGATAACAGAAACATTCTAGAAGCAGTAGAATCATGGAATGATACAGGTTGAAAGGAAACTCCAGCAGTCTTTAGTCCTATACCACTCAAAACACAGCCAATTTCGATGGGGCTGGCTCAAGGCTTTTCCAAATCTCTGAATACCTCCCGTAGAGATTTCTCAGCCTCTGGTGATGCCTGTTATTACAATATTTGATCAATCTCAAACTGAAAAATTGCTTCCCTTGTATGTAATTGTGATTTTCCACATTCTAACCCAGACATTGTTTTTCATTCTATTACTGTGCCTCTCATAAGAGTCTGATTTTGTGTTCTGTGTGTCTTCCTATTAGTAGTTAAAGACAGCAATTAAATCATATCTTAGCTTTCTCTGTAAGGCAAAATAAATTCCAGTGTTCCACATCCTCCCTAGTTTCTAAGAAAAGTGGGATATTTTCGTACTCAGTGAAACTCACCTTTTTTATAGGCACATCCTTGACAATAGTGAGACCCTGGCTGATGGACAGAACTCTTACAAATCCGACATATTGCAAACTTGTTCTTTCCGTAAGGATCAAACCTGCAAAAAAAAGAAGTATTTTATTTATACACCTTGAAATGAAGTATTTCTTCTGCCTCATCCTATAGAAGTCTAAACCAGAGGACACAGTCAGAAACTCCAGCAAAACCTGTAATTTAGAAAGGGGTTATACAAGGATTATTTCTAATAGGCTGCACAAACTATGCAGAGAAGCTCCCACTTTCCCAGTAAGGGAGATTTGTTGCATTAAAGACAAAAACTTAATAAAAGCAGAACTAAAATTGTGTATTTTTATTAAGATACCACAAGACTTAGAACTTAAACACCTTCCAGCAGCATCTTGCCCCCTTGTAAAACAGAAAGTCCATCAGACCCTAAGAAAATGCTCAAGAGATTACAATAGCAATCTTAGCATAGAAAATAAGCCTTCCCAGCTTCTCTCTTACAAAAGCATCAAATTCTAGGAATTCCAGTGAGAACTGCAGTAAAATACTTGTCCACACTCTATGACTGAGCAGAAAACATCCATAAAATATGTACTGACACATTTTTACCAACTGATCAAATATCACAATCCCCATAATTAGAGTTGTTTTAAGTGTTTTTTGGCCAAGTTTTGAGTAGTTACCCAGACAGTGGGGAAACAGATCTCAGTTAGTTTGTTAACTGATGTTTTTAGGCAAAATAAGTATTAACACTAACCTTGCCTTCTTTGAGGTCAAAGCCTTGTTTTCATTTAATTTGCGGCCACCGCTTTCTACCGAAAGAATAAAACCATAAATGAATAAATTTCCCATTTCCAAGCATAATTTACAAAGCTTAGTTTACAGCTTTTACACATGTGCGAATAAAGTCACCGAGATAAATCATACAGCATAGCACTAGGAGACAGGACAACAGAACACTTTATATTCTGTTTAAATACTCTGTGTATTGTCATTCCATATAGAAACAAACAAACAAACAAACACACAAGTTCAATACTGAAGAATTACAGGTAATAAATTCCAAATGCATTGAATCAGCATGGGAGGGAAACTATGCGAGTTAAGATTTAACCTGATTAGTAGTATAATATTTTCGCCTTATTATGGTAAGATAGCTCAGGTGCCTGCCTGGCTTTACAATAGCTGACAAACGAGTGTTAAACCCTCCTGGAATTACCTGTAGTGTTTCTTGCACCATCTTTCCATGTGTCAGGAGTGATCACCGTACCAAGCTTCTTCTCACCTACATATGGAAACATTACAAAGGAAAAAAAATACAGAATCACAGAACCAATTAGGTCAGAAAAGATTTCTGAGATCATCAAGTCTAGCCTATGACTGAACACCACCCTGTCAACCAGACCATGGCACTGAGTGCCGCATTCTGTCTTCCCTTAAACACCTCCAGGGACGATGACTCCAGGGATGGTCACTCCATCACCTCCCTGGGCATTCCATTCCAATTTCTAATGACCTTTCCTGTGAAGAAATGCTTCCCAATGTCCAACCTAAACTTCCCCTGGCACAGCTTAAGACTATGTACTCCTGTCCTGTCGCTTGTTGCCTGGAAGAGAGGCCGAGCCTCACCCGGCTACGCTCTCCTTTCAGGTAGCAGTGGAGAGCGTTAAGGTCGCTCCTGAGCCTCCTCTTCTCCAGGCTACACCACCCCCACCTCCCTCAGAACTTGTGCTCTGGGCCCTTCCTGAACCGAGGGGCCCAGAGCCGGACACAGCCCTCGAGGTGCGGTCTCCCCAGCGCCGAGCGCTGGGGGACAATCCCTTCCTTAGCGATCAGAGCCCGCGGAGGACTGACGGCTCCCGCAGGGCCCTTCCCGGGGCTCGCACCCCCAGCCCCCCGCACTCACACTTCTCGCACACCATGGCCGCCCCACCACACCGAGCCGCAGCCACCGCCTCCGGCACCGCCCCGGATCTGGCGGGGCCCGCGGCCCCCGCCCCTTCCGCCGCCGGAGCGGCGCCGACACAGCTCACGGCCTGGGCCGCCGCTCGCGGGGGTTTCCCCCCGGGTTGTGTGGTTTTTAAAGTGAGCGGCGGCCCTGTGGGCCGGAGTGCTCGGCTGCGGGCGGTGCGATGGTGCGGGGCCCGCGATGAGGGAGCGGGAGGGCGGGAGGGTGCCGGCCGCCAGCCTGCTGGCCGCCAACCTGCTGCGCGCCCTGGCCGTGCCCCTCACGGCCCTGCTGCCCGCCCTGCTCCTGCAGGGGTTCTCCGTGCTGGGCACACACCGCGCCTGGCTCTGCGTCTGCTCCGCCTCCGTCGGCACCCTCAGCGTAGCCTTGCACTTAGCCCTGAACCCAAGCCAGTCTCCTAGGAGGAGTTCCTTTGCTCACAAGGTAAGTTGCGTGTCTGTCCCCTAACTTGCTACCAGGCAGTACAGAGGGGAAGCAAGTGAAGAAGACGCTTTTGTGGTCCCAACAGTTCGCAGAACAGGTGGCAGAAATTGCCAAAATTGAACTGGCACAGAACTCATTTCCTAGCCCAGGCCTTGCTAATCTCGACTAGTGGATACACCGAAGTGTCACCACACGCCTCTCGTGTGCAGCTCTAAGTTTGTAGTAACTTCAAAGGGAGAGAAAATGCTTCTGAGAACTTGAGATATAAAAGAGACGCTCATTGCAGTTTAAACAAAGTTGGCCAATTTAACAAAGTTACGCGGAAGAATATTGAAATGGCTACATTTCATCGAATGATGAAATCTGCATACAGAAAAAATCTAAATCTGGGATCCTTTTTTTTGTAATTAGAATTTGCAGCAGGGGGCATGACAGGTGTGAATCCCAATGTGTTTGGAGCAGCACAACTAGCTCAGGAGTGGGGGAATCCATCAGAGTTTGGAAGTCAGGGGCATAGTCTCGCCCTCCTGACTTGCATTCCTGAGTCAGACAAGCGGTAGTGCTCTGATGTGATTTTTAAACATTTAAGCAAACATCCCAGAAAGCTGTATCTTTGTACGCAAAGCTTCTGTGTAGTTTTGCTGACCGAGGGGAATGTGAAATGCACAAAGCCATGACAGAAAACACGTATTTTACCTATCTGTGATTTTAAAAGTGGAACATGTTTCATGTGCTAGGTGAGGTTCCGTCCCAGCCTAGCATAAGGAAGAAGTATAGGGGGAAAAAGGGTAATAATGGAATTGCATTGGTGACCTGATCAGAACAGATCCATTCAGAACTATTTATCGAGTGTGTATGCTTCTATATGATATAGTGGGTACCCAGGAACTGCTGTTTAAGGTCATAGAAAGTTGTGTTTTGCAGATTTATAGAAAGTCTGGTTATTTCTCAAATAGAATTTAAGATGCCAGTATGCCACAATATAATGTTTTTTATTTAATGTTATTTTGATTCTGTATATCTTTTTACATTGCAAAGTTTCTTGCTTTGAAATATTTTTTTCACTTTCTCTTGAGAGTTGCCTTTTAATGAATGGACATGGCAGTCAAATGTAAAACAGAAATGTAAACATATCCAATAAAATTACTTCTGATTATCTTGTAATTTCTGGTTATATTTTTTTGTATGTTTGCCTTGTTCTAACATGAAAAAAAGTTTTAGATGGAGTGTGATCATTTTTAATTAATTATTTATACACATGGAAAATGGTTTTGAAATGTGCCATACTATTATCCTGTAGCTGAAATTAAAAAAGCAATTAGCACACTGTGCTGTTGATGAGATATAGACTGTGTATGTTACTTGTGTTCTCTTTTGAAATGTTATTCTGATATTTTATTGCTCTTTTTTAGATATCCAGATTTCTAAAATGCTGTATATACTTTTTCATGTCTTGCATACTATTTCATGCGATTATTGTTCTTTATGGAGCACCTCTCATAGAGTAAGTCAGAAGACCCTCTGTTTTTCTAAACATTCTAAGGGGCAGTTCTCCTTGCAGATATTGGTATAAGTACTTATATGTTTTCTAGTATACTGGAAATTAAAGGATGACCTCCTGGCAGGGGGAAGAAGGGTGGCTGCTTGGGTTTTATTTTGTTGGTTGGTTTAGCTTAGTTTTGTTGTTGGGGTTTTTTTTTTGCATGTTTTTGGGTTTTTTTTTTTTTTTTTTTTTTTAGAAACTAGCTCTTGGAATTTTTATTTGGAGAAGTCTTGTTTAAGACAGTTACAAACAACTGCTTTTACTTTAATATTTACATTAAACATACAAGCACATACATTTTTTGGAGTTTCATTTAGTCATTTTCCCCATAAGATTCTAAACCATGCATCTTGCCTGTCTTTCATTCTTTTGATATGAGTGTTTTAACTTCTAGGAAAGTTTAAAAAAAAAAAAAAAAAAAAAAACATGTGAAGTAATCTGATTTTTGTGAGATACACTAAGTTACTGACTAATAATAGCATCATGTAGTTTAATTTCATGGTTGCTTTCACAATATCAAACTAGAAAAATAAATGGAATAATGAAGTAAATTTCCAAGTATACTTCAATTTAGAACTAATGATATATATATATATGAGGTACATCTGTGGTGTTTAAAAAATGTTATAGGTATTGAGCATTTAAAGTAATTCCTGCATTTCACTCTTGAGATAACAGCAGAACTCTTCACAATTTTCTTTACTATTCTACAGAGTAAGAAGAAAATATTTTATTCTTTTACATGAGGTTAAGAAAGCACATGTGCTTTCACAAGTTGACTTAGAGGTTTTGGAACTCTTTAGCTAGTAACCCACCTCACTTAATTCTCTAATATTCTTCTTTGTAGGTCAGTGACTGAGACATTTTTGTTTGCAGTTCTTCTGTCTACTTTTACTACTTTACAGTGCTTGTGTATTCTGGGACCAAACATACAAGCATGGATACGGGTATTTAGTAAAAATGGGTAAGTGTTAATTTAAAGTTTCTGATTGTAACCTTAATAGAAATGGACTGAATTGATGTAAACAATTCACAGACATCTCACAGAATATTCTGAGTTGGAAGGGACCCACAAGGATCATCAAGTCCAGTTCTTAAGTGAACGGCCCATACAGGGATTAAACCCACAACCTTGGTGTTATTGGCACCATGCTCCAACCAACTGAACTAATCTCAGTGTTGATATATAATGGAATTTTTAGTAAAGAAAAGAAAACTTCCTGAATGATGGGCATTTTTCAGGTTTGTAATTACAGGCTTATGAAAGCTTTTCTGACAAAGAAAATTGTTACCTATTTTGAGGACACTGATTCGCAAAACCAGCTTTCTATCTTTGGTGTCCAGACACTAAATCTCAATTTTTATGTGTTTCAAGGAATAAAGTGTCCAACACACATTTTACTAGAGTAATAACCTTGTGCAATCCTGTATGATGGTTGTCAAATAAAGAGGAGACCTGATACTGAGCTATACAGGAAGAATCTTGGATGGGATCCAATAGTACCTTTGTAAAAACAACTTTTAAAGTGGGAATAGGAGCCAAAACAAACGCTATTTTGAACTTGGCTATAATGGTGAAAATTATACATAATTTACAGTGTTCTAAAGTGTGTAATCTTTACCCATGTTCTTTTCAGATTTCAAAGGGAACTTTTTTGGTGTCAGACTTTTCAAGCATTAATTTTTTCAAGAGTATGTTTCAAGTAAAATGAACCTTTTAACTGCATTTTCATCTCAGTGACAGCCATGGCATTAGCATGTATCAAGGATAATATATTTTTCAGAAGTAGTCTGTCTCTTCTGCATTTTTTCATTCAATAAATAATAGGATTGTTGAAAGACTGGGACTCTGAAATATAAAGAGGCTCCACATTGGCTTGAGATTTAATAAGATGTTAGTATTCATTCCCTCTTAATAGTTCATAAGAGTGAAATCTCATCTCAAAAGAAAGTGAAAAGTTATATTACACTGCTGAACTATGGAGTTATTTTTGGTTTACGCTCCTGTAGACAAGGACAAAACTAGACTTTTCATAGTACTTTCAGGTATTGGCTTTTGGTTCATCTCAGTTCTCAGCTTACTGAAAAACTTCTTGAATCCTTATTCAAGTCATTTATGCTTGTTTATTCTCAGTGGATGGGTTGAGTAGACTGTAATAAAAGCATGGAGTTGTTTAGCTAAAACAAATCACTGCTGATTCAGTTAGTCATCTTTGGAGGTTTTGCAACTGGAAATAACAGTTGAAGTAACAGATTTGACAACATCAGTCTGTCTTTGTGCCAGGTTACATTTTGAATGCCTGTCAATTTCTTTCTTTCCTAGTCTACATATTAAGTATTATTCAGTACAAGTATTGCATTGGGAACAGTTCTCTTGTTTTGACATTTTTGCTGGGATGACTTGTAGGTACTTTTTACTAGTGAGCCCTGTGACATTAGCTGAGTAAAATGTCTGTTATTAATGATGTTTGTTTACATTAGCTTTTGAGTGAAAATAGACTATGAAGAAATACTGCAGCAATTTTTTTTATGGATTGTGGTAAGCTGCTCTTTTAAAAATAATCCTGTGGTTTTGCATTTGACCTCGTCAATGAGTTGGAACTTGCTGCATTGCATCTAGGCATGAGATATCTGTAGGCAGGATATATTAAAAGGTTGTCTCTAACTTAACCCCATGGAATGAGGTGGGATTGGTTAAAGGGAGGAAAAGGATGGTTAGGTAAGATCAACAGCTGCTTGCCTTAAAAGCAGAGCTTAGAAATTGAATTGCACTGAAAGAGGAGGCTTGAAAGACTAATTAAGTGTATAGCTTAGTATAAAAAAAGGAATGTGCTTTAAAAATACCTGAATGTAATTTAAACTTAAATAACCACTGGCATTTATTTTTGTTACTCTTATTTGCTGGTGCAATATTTATAAGATCAAAATGCACTTGTGCTATTGTGTTTGCAGAAAGACAGAAACAGACATGTAGAAAAAGAAAGCTTACCTTGATATATCAAGTGTAAATAAGTAACAGGTACTAATTACCTAGCTGTCACTCTGGATGGCTTTGTACTATGTTTTAGGTAGTCTAGCATTAAAATACTGATGCTCCTAATGTCTTGTCACAGGACTATTCACAAAGTTAAATTCAAGTAATTTGTATGCAACCTATGGCATCATAATGTCCACGGTCAGTCCTACTTAAATATTCTAGAGATAATCTTCCAAAGTGTTTCTTTTTTTCTGTAGACATGCTTAGCTTTTGTGTTTCTACTGGCAGCACTTGAATGTGAATCACTACTACTAAAATCACTTCCAATAAGGCTACAAGAGCAGTCTTTAAGTGCCCTTGCCTCTAGAAGCTGGATTACACGTGCTGTCACATGATAACATGTAATCAGTGACACTGCAGGTTTATCAGGGTTATTATTTGTATTGTAATAGTTTGGGGGTTTGGTGGAGTGGAAGGGAGGTGTTGCTTGGGGAGGGGTTTTTTTGTTTTTGTATACATGAAACAGTTGTAGCTCAGACAGAAAATTGCACATGCTCCATATTTTCAATACACTTTGGAATTGTCAAAAAATGGACAAAATAGATATTTTTTTTCTGCTTTGAGAAGTTAGAACAATTTGTTCTTACCTTCCTATTTATGATCCATGTGCACGTAAAATTTGTGAGAAAAGTAAATCCGTGTATTCTGCATCATAAAACGTTCCATTCTTATTAGGCTGTAAATAGGGCTCTTTTCACTAATTCTGCATTTGGGAAGGGGTGGGCCCATGCCAGCATCTCTGGTCTCCTTATTCTGACATCTAGTGTTGTGATCGATGCTAGTGTCATGACACTGATCATATGCTATCGTGTGCTGCTGTTAGAGGGAAGTAAAAGCTACAGAAAGGTTATCAGCTTTCAATTGCTAATTTTTTGGGGGCTCCTTTTGCAGACTGTTTATTTCAAATCATTTGTCTGAGAAATTTTGTTGAAATTTCTGGTATAATAGCCATTAGAAGATGGCATCTGGGTAGGAAATGGATTTTATTTGAAGCGCACCAAAAGTATTATAAACCCATGACTTTTGGACTCCTTCCAGTTTTCATTACACCTGTTTTATCACTTTGTAAATTGCATACTCTTACAGACTTGAAATGTCCTGTGTAAAGGTAGGCATCATCACGCATCCGGGGCTACTTAGAATTTTAGTCCTGCTGCAGCCAAGAATTCGAAATCTTTTCTATGCTGGGCTGTCTTAGTAAATTATTTTATGTTAGCTTAACCTCTTAATTCAAATATTACTTAAGGCTGCACTTAATGTATTGTATTATTTAAAGGAGTTAAATAGTTACTTTAAGCTTCAAAAAACCTTTCTGCCACTAGTGTTCTCTTATTATCTTAAGTATTGCTAGTTTTGCCTGCAGGGTTATCTTAGTTGTAGTTATTTCATAGTTGAAAAACAAACCAGTAAAATGCAAAGTTTATAAACATTGCTGCAGTTGTTAGCCTCACACAAATGAGAGGTTTATGTAGTGGGTTAAAGAATACCTGTAAAAATCCCAATAGGTGTCATTCCATGAAGAAAAGGGAGTAATTGAAGCATTGTTCCTTCGTGCTAGTGCTGGAGGACAGATCAGGTTGTGTTTGAGTAGCCAGTCCATCAGTACTGCAGAGTGGTTGAATTCACAGCTGCAATAGTTGCCAAACTACCACTGGCTGTTTTCCACTTGGGCACTGTGCCTTGCTAATTCTGTTGTTTTGCTTTTGGACTCAGTCTGATATGTCCATATGGTACAGCAGTATTCTGCTACACACATAAGTTGTCTTGTGGGGTATAAATGTACCTCAGTCGGTCCTCAGTATGTTCTGTTGGCTCTTTCGCTCCTTCTAGGCTGTAGTGAATGTTCTCTTCCCCATTCAGCCTAACAGTTCTCTGCTCAATTATTCAGCTTCTGAAAATAATTCAGAAGAATTTTCTATGTGCAGACTCCTAAACAGTTTTAGAGTTACATGAGGACTTTTCACTTTAAGAAAAAAATCTCAGGCTGGTAGAATTGTGAACTGGAGTGTTTTAAGTTAAAGGGATGTGCTTGTAGAAGAAACAATTCTGCTCAAAATGTCAGCCTTGCACTCTCAGTGTTACGGTATTAGACCTTTATTTTGCAAACAATGAAAAATATTTGCTTTACACTTGTGAGCCCTTTAGCTAATAGCAAATGCAGCAGTGACTTAGGTGTACTCAGAAGTAGAAAGAAATTGAAGAATCTTCAAAACAAGGTGTTCGGTCATGCCATCTAAACAGCACATGCAAGGTTCAGAGTGTACTATCCATCTCGTTTTTGAGCCATAAAAGCACACATCTTTTTTCATCTGTTAGCTAAAGCTAGGTGTGTGTTTGTAATCTGAGATGTAGCAAATTTAGATGGTTTACTGTGCAGATTTGGAGCAGGGATTTCAGCCTGGTTCTCCTGTCTCAGAACTGTGCCCTACTGTGTTCTGAACTTCTGTTGCTCTTGTTTCATAATTGTCACCAGGCACTCAAATGATTGTTCGCAGCTTGAGCAAAGCAAAGCAATCAGTTGGTAGACTGATGACAGTAAATGCTCATTTATTAAGCAGACATCCAGCTTGTCCAAAACTTTTGAAAGCAGTATTGGTAGAAGGCTATAAACTGAGAACTGAAGTCATTTAACATCTCATGATATGATATGTGCCATGACTGGGAATCCAAGAGCTCTTTATCCTGCTGCCAACGTACCTGATCTTGGATGCACTGTTCTTGAAGGGCTGCAATGTGCAGATTGCACTTATTTGCAGTATTTCTTTACAGTTGATGGAAGTTTGCTTCGGAATATTCTATTTTAAATTTCAAAGAGCTGTAGTCAGCAATTAATAACATTTCTACACCACAGAGTACTTCGTGACTGTGCTTGTGCTTTTCTGTACAATCCCACACTACCCTTTCATTTCTACCTCTCCCTGCAGTGCACACAGTATCATTGAGATATGTTTATTTGCTCAGCCAAGCAGTGTTTTAAGCTCAATAGGAGTATTTCCAGGTAAAATAAACAAGGTTTTGCAGTAACCATCTCAACAAGAAAAAAATAATCTCCTGAATGTGTGGTATAGAAAGATTGTAATTATAGGTAAAAATATGCAACTTAAATTTACATACAGTTTGTGTGTCTTAGGAGAAACCTGCATGCTATTTTATCAAATATATAAAGATTTTTATCTGTTTGTAGTCTCAAAAATCCTGGGAGAAATTAGATCTAACATTCTGACATGGTAACTTCAGCTGCTGTTGAAAACTTGTCACACATTATTTTTACAGAGCGATGTCCATCTGGGAAAGCAGTCTACAGATCACTACTGTGAGCAGTATACTTGGAGCCTGGTTTGGAGCATTTCCTATTCCTCTTGATTGGGACCGGCCTTGGCAGGTTAGTATGTACACCCTTATAATAAGTATTAAAAAATACTAATTTTCTGGATTTGCATGCTACACAAAATTGTTCTGAAGCTTTACGGGTATATTGAACTTATCATAACCTGTTCCTAGAGAGTTATGCCAAACATTTAAAAAAATCATTGGAAGCATTTGTGCTCACAGTGTAAGGAAATGAAATGCAATATTTTAACCTCTTAATAGGTTTGTTACAGATTTATGAGTGTCTGTTGCATGCAAATTTTATCATGAAGTAGATCTCTAAGGATTTTGATAAGAAGAAGCCAGGCAAACAGGAGGAGAAATGTGAAATGATGAACATGGCTCCAAGTTTGCCTTCAGTCTGTAGCTTTTATTGTTTATGAGTAGGGAAGGAAAGATACTTTCCTAGTATTTTAGCTCCCTTCTGTCTTCCATAAAAGCACTTAACAGAATGTATTTTAAATGGATTTGGATTGATTTGTGGAAATGATGTGGCCAAAGCACTATACTGAACAATTCTGATTTCAGAGGAAGGCAAACATTAGCTTTGTAGTTGCACAAGAGAAAATGTGAAGTTGGCATTGCAGAGTCTATCTTTATAAATTCAAATGTTTGTGGTGTTTTCTTAATATGTTTTTTGGCATGGAAAAATGACTCAATTATACATAACTGAAGTCTGCAATTGCCATAAAATGATGGCACTTATAACGCTTCTTCCTACATGTCCTCAGTGGATATTTTCTTTCCTCCTCTTATGAAACTCTCACACTCTTAGCTGAGTAGTACCTGTCAGGCCTCTTCTTAAGCAGATGGTTTCAAAGGTTTCTTTCAGAAATCAGTGTAAAAGGCAGCACACTTTCCTCTGTGATACTGTAGAGATATGGCTTACAGCTGCAATGGAAATCTGTCTTCCGTAAGTAGTGAACAGTCTACTTTTATGCCACCAGCCTTCCACTGTAGTAGTGTAAGTAGACATTAAAATCTCTATTTCAGAAATAATAGAGGGGTAGGTTAATACTTAAAGTAAAAATAGCAGGTTTTCTTCCCTAGAAACACTTAGGTTTACTCAGCAAGATGTTTTGCCATCAGTCTGACATAGGTGTGTGTTGGCACTGGTTAATTGTTGACAGACATGAATGTAACCCAGAAATCAAGGGATTCATTGAAATGCAGTGTCATATCCTTTTGCAAAGTCTTACTCACTTTCCTGTTCTGATGAGGGGTAAGCACTTTTTCCTTGCTCATCGAGGATTTTAAAATAGCATGTCACTTCTGGCAGGTTTTATTTTATTCCCAAAATCTTAGACTTTGCTAATACGGTGTACATTTTTAAAAAATCACTTTTTATGCACCAATGATATAAGGAAAACTTAATTATTAAGTCAGGGGCTCTGATTAACAGAACAAAGACACTAGTAGCTGAACACAGATTATTTTAGGTACAATTAATATTTTACTTTTTGCCTGTTCCCCGATCTTCCCACAGTGGGAGAGACAAGTTTGGTAATGGACTGGGAGCTTTTTCTGTTTGAAAACTCTTCCAAGTCAATAAAAGCCAAACATGACTGATGAAAATTGAGCTCTTAATCTATACTTAAGACGCCTAAAAAGATACTGACTCCTCTGAACAGCAAAGCATCTGCAGAAACCTCAGATATCCAACTTGTCCCTAGCTGTTTCAGGGCATGAATGCTCCCTAGAGAGTTCAAGCAGCAGCAGAAACTGTGTGGCTGCATTTCCCTTTTTCTTCACCATCTCCACCCTCATTTCTGACATACTCCTGATACCAAAGTTAGCAGGGGAGAGTTTCCGACTCTCAAGTCTTGCATCAAAGCAATTTTCTTTTGCCTAGAGCTAGAGCATTTGCTGCTGTGTTCTTTCTCTGAAGTTCCCCTCATTTTTTCCCCCATCCTCACTTTTCAATCTTTCTAACATGTAGGGTTTTAAATAGTGGGGTGGGGGGAAGAAAGCCTGTGTTCCATTTTGGGTCTGGCCTGCTTGATCATTACTTTAATCATCATGTGAGCAGTTCAAGAGCAGACGGAAAGAATTTTGCATATCAGTCCTGCAGGCTGCCACTCCAGCAGTCTTGAAAACTGCAGTTTTAAATGCTAATTTGTAAAGATCTGCTTTATTAGGGAAGATCAAAGAAGTTCTTATTAAAATGTAATGTAGTTTTTAAATGTCCAGTTGTCTCAGCAAAGCAACGCAGTGAAGCACCAAAGTGGTAACAGAGCTTCAAGGATCTTCAAGGAAGCTCTTTAAAGTAGCTCTTTAGGGATCCTGTTCACATCTCTCAGAAGTTTTCAATCACCTACTGATAATGTAGTATTTTTGTGAAGGTGATCTCTTAAATATTGATCACCAAGGCATAGAAAGGAGGTACGTGTCCTGGGCATATTGCCCAAGAAATATGGCCATTCCATGCTCATGGAACACTGCTTCCCAGGTCACCCAGTTCAGCCAGGCTGAGATACATTATGAATCACTTTCTCTGGGGAAACACTGGACTTCATGCAACAGCTGGTATCTTTTGTCTTTCTACCCCCACTGAGAAGTATGGATTCAACAACTAGGAATTGCATATAGTAGCTGCACTGCTGTCTCAGGAGTCTTCAGAGCCAAGAGACATTTCTGTTCTTCAGAAGTTCATCAGACAGTAGCAACAAAGCCCCTTTTTGCAAGACTATTTCTTTTGCTACCTGATGTCAGGTGATTACAGAAACTCATAGTAAACTCTTTCACTGTAACAGTAAAAGAGGAGAGGTCCTTTCTCTGCTGTCTTCAGCCTAAGACGGGGGAAAGAAAAATGGTCTTCATAAAGGATTCTGCTGTTGTTGCAGACCTGTTTAGTTCGGGAAGAAAATCTTTAGTACAGATTGCTCATCCCCTGAGTGATCTAATGTCTGACTTACTGAACAGAAAAATACCTGTGCATAATACTGTTGCAAGAAGTAATTATTGTTTAAATAATAATTTTTAAAATCCCTCCAAAATACAAGGACTGATAGAACTTAATCCAACTGATATGACTAAGGGAACACCTACAGATTAAGTCCCAAGCAAGGTCTGAAAAAAATCATGTAGATCTTAATGTAGGCTTAAAAGTAATCAGAACCCAGTCAAAACCAAATTACTTCCAAGGCATCTGAATGAATAACGTATTAAGCTGTCATGCTTCTGACATCAGCTGTTTTTGTATTAGCCTAAAAGCAGAGAGTTTGAGGATTACAATTTTGGATTTACCCTTCTCCTATCCAAAAAAGGACTCAAATGGAACAGCTTAGTCTTTGGACTCAAGACCAGCTTTTGAGATAAGAACAGGTTTCATTAGTGATTGTTTTTCTTTTTGTATTTTAGAGTTTGTGTTGTAAGCATTTTTTTTTTAATTTGTAGTGGAAATGCTTCTGCTCTAAAGCAGAAAATGTGGTGTAAATCTTATTACATGAGCAAGGCTAAACTGGTATTATTTTAGAGAGCAGTGTTAAGGCCATTAAGCCTGCTTATTGCAAAATCTGATTCTGATATTTGTGTTGGTTATGGTTAATATTTGTGGTGTAACAATATGTGATAGAAGCATTTGGAGTGGAAGCTGTATTTGTACCTCTAGCTTCAGACAATTCATTATTGGAGGAGTGTTGTAGACAAGGTGAAATTGGTACTACAAGAATTGGATGGATCAGTAATAATTGAGAAATATCACATGATAAAGCAAATCAAAAGGTTGCTGCTGCTGCCCTTGTGCTCTGTTTGTTGCCCTGAAATATCAAAAGTTGTCAAAACCATGTAGTATTCAGCAGGTACAGAAATGTGCTGCAAGTTTGGGATGAAAAATGCTATTGCTATTGATAGCTCTGTTAGAATAATCTAATATTACACGAAGTTCACACAAAAAGTGAAGCACTGTGTCTTGAATTGGTGTATTTTTCCATTTAATCAGGATTTAGCGCTTGATGAAATCTAGTGTCTACACTGTAGACAGCTGAAGAGTGTCTGTCATCAACTTTTAAATTGACATAGTCTAGTTCAGAAAGTGGAGTATGTAAAGCTTGTTTTGTTCATAGAAATGGCTTCACATGAAAATGGCCTGTAGTCACTCATCTGAAGCAAACAAGAGGTTGAAGGGAGTACTGAGAATGTGGGAATTTCAGTAGAATATTGAATAAAGCTGACTGCACTGTTTTATAAGGCACCTGTTGTCTGAATTGCCACACTGATAGGTATGGCAGTTCTTCTGCTGTCACATTTGTGTCCTTCAAAGAAAAAGCAACACTAGGTTCATTTTTTGCTAATCTGTTTCTCTGTCCTTGCCTGTCTGTATTGGGACCAGCATCTTTTCCTGTAATCTTAACAAAAGAACTGAAAAGCTATATGGTAGCCATTCCTTTACATCATGGTTGAGGACATACCAGTAGAAGCTGAGAATTCTGTTGTACTGTTACCTATATCTTACCTGATCAGAAAATCGTATGTCAATGTCTCCTGTGTCTTTCATTAGAATTTCTTTTTACTTCAAAGTACTTCAGGGTTCTGTGAGGTAAACCTGATGATGCATTTCATAGTAAGAGTTCTAATTCATGTGCTAATGGCTAAAACCCAAATGCTTCTTCATGCTGCGTAATTCATAAACCAAAGAAAACATACTGGTTCTTTATGCATACCTCCTGTGACATGCAACAAAACTGAGATAAATACAGATGTCTCAGAAAATCTTCATTTTATTTTTCCACGTTTATGTTTGAAAAATAATGCATACAGGGGATATTCAGATGAGTGGGCCTGTCTACAGTTAAAAGTAAAAATGTAAAATGCATTTTTGTTTAGCGTACAACAATTTTATGCTAAATATGACTTATTAGGAACAGAATACTGTTTTGGAAATAAAATAACCCCAGTTATCTGAATAATGTTTCAGAATGGACATGAAAAAATATAGAAAGCATTTCTGTTAGAAGTATACAATACATTGCTGAAAGCCAGTTGATATTCTGATGATTCATTTTTATTCTGTTGTTCTTAAAGCAACTTTTTAGCATAATCTGGCCATGCATATTGCTCTTCTGCTAGTTTTAAGACAAATTTATTTCACAACTGCAAAGCAGTTGGTCAGGGAGGCCTGGTCTGTGGTTGTTCCTGGCTACAGGTCTGCAGAATTCAGCCTATCTCAGACAAAGGTAAAGATAATTGCCTTGCAGGAATGCAAATTAGTCCCTACAGTAGTTATATTTCTGGATTAAATAAAAAACAAACAACTTTTCAAGACTTACTTGCCAGACATGTTTCAGTTAGACTGGAAAAATAATTTTGCCAGTGTTTTTTAAAGAATTTTTAAAATAGTTTGCAACACCTAATTGTGATCATTTAGATAAGGCTATTCTAGACAACATTCAAAAGTTTTAAAGAGTTGTACATCTATCTTAATTAATTGCCTCTAGCCCTCTGATGCACAGTGGGTATGTAAGGGTTACAGTTAGTTAGGACAGTTCTAGCAAAGAAATAGAAAATAACTTTCCTTGTTACAGTTGCTCAGTTTTTTCAGATTGCCTACTTCAAGTTGATGGTGTACTTTTAATAATCACATGTGATCAGGATCCTGGATTCTTGTGTCACCTGAGAATTGGAACCTTAAAGCACACCCCCACTGGAACAGAAGGGGGCGATTTAGGTGTTACTAGGCATGTCCTTTCTCTACTCAGCCTGAGGTAATTTAGTTGCAGAACAAGATGGTACAGTTAAAGACCACAACTTTATCAGCATGCGTTGTATGTGATAAAACTAGTATTCCAGACACGGCATTCGTCTCTGACAGCAACTGGATTTTGCACATTGTGGAGTTCCTGAGTTATTGCATGTTTTGATACCAGACTTTTAAAACACGTCTCTGGGTTTGTTGTGTGCATGCTCACCCATCCATCTGGTTTTTGTAGCAGTAATTTTGATCTGTAGTACCTGTTACTGATGATAAAAAGTGACTTTGAAACAATATTCTGACTACAGTGTTATCATTGGGTAGAAGTAAAATTGCTGTATTCCCACTTTATACTGGATATTGCAAACATAGTGGGCAGTGCCAATACAACTCACTAGAGTTGACTGACTGCCATGTAATTTAGCCAATATGACTGTAAATATTAACCTTAGATACTTCTCAGACATTTGTGCCCTGAAAAATAATCTGGAGAGTCTTGGGTACAGTTCTTGGTCTTTACTCAAGTAAGCTGAAATAGGACTATAAATTTTCACATTATTTTGGTTCTTAACACAGCTCTTTTTGGATTTACTACCTACTGGGAAAGCTGTGTTTTAAAAGAAGTTGCTTAATGTGAGAAGGAGTTGTTTTAAACAGAGGTAGAAGCTTGTTCCACTTTAGTGTGGTTATCATTGTTTATTTAATAATGTGTTTTCTTAATGTAAACCTTAATGGAAAGATCAAAGGCAGCTATGCTTGGTATAACTTTAGAACACAAATCCATGAAACCAACTTCTAGTTACAAATGCCAGCCTGAAAAAAAGCTCACACTTTCTTCTCAGTGTGTGCTTGTCAACACACACATTCTGTACAATGTGATAAGACACTTTTAGTTAACATGTGCATGCAACCAAAATAGATTAAAGGCATGTACTGATTTAAGACAATACAGACTAAACAATCAGGAATTTAAGGCATGTTAGAAACAGGAAGGGAAAGTAATTGTGCTCATTTATTCAGTTCTAAAATGAAACAAAAATTATTACATAGCTTTCTAAATGACAGTCAGAAATGGGTCTTTTGAAACAGTAAGCATACAAAAAATAGAGTTTAGAAATATGAGAAAAGCACTCTAAGTTTACTAAAAAGAAAGTACAGTAGATTGCCCCACTGTATTTGCATTTGTATAATGAAAATTCCAGCAGTCAGCTGCTTACTTTATAGTATCTTTAAAAACTTTAATAGGGTGTTGTTCCCCTGGTCTATAAGAATCTGGCCTTTATGTCCTTACCAATGTCTGTGTAATTCCCTTTGCATCGGGTGCAAGTTACAGATGACAAAACTGCCATGCAATCAGAATTCTGGTTTAACTAGCTACATGCATAGTCCATCAGAGCTAGATACCTTGCTGGGATCCTGCAATGTGCCCTGCTTTCCATGCAATATGCCAAGCATTCTCACATCATAACGTTAGGTGTTCGAAAGAGTGCTGAAGAAACTGGCTCATTTGTGTCCTGAAAGGTTGGCAATTCCTATTTTGAGTCCTTATTATTCTCAAAATGAGTTCTAATGTATACTAAAACCCTTGCAGTTCTTCAGTGTCTATTTAGATAGCCTAAAGGAATCCCTGTGACATCCTAACACTGCTACCAGATGCAAAGGCAAAAAAAGAAAATTTAAACAAATAGCAGAAGTCAGAATCATTTTGCATTAAGCACTGGCTCATGCTTTGCCCCTTAAAATGCATTTTTTTGTTCTTGTTAAGATTTGGTTTTGCCAAGCTGCTGTTCAGATTCCTAGTAATCATATACAGGTTGTTAAAATTGCCCTTTTCATCATGCATTTGATATGTATGACTTTTCTTGCATTAGGCTGTGAGAATGGGAGATGATGCTTCCCAGCTGCGGGGACAGACAAGGCATTTCATGACAGTTTCATCAAAAATGCTCTGTCCTGTCTCCTGCACTCTTCACACTTTTCTCTCCAGACCAGCCTTGTCCCTCAAAAAAAGTGCAGCTAACATCTTATTCCCCTGCTGCTGACCCAGCCTAGACATGACATCAGTACTGGGGCAGGATATGTCAGCTTCCTCAAGGCAGAAGGGAGCATGAAGTAGGAGAAACTGAGATGAAAAGTTCTCAGGGGATGAGAGGGATGTATTACAAGTTGGATACTTTAAACAAGCAGCATGGTACCTTGGAACATGCAGTTGGGTATGAGCTGCTTAGATTTTTATCACTTACAGGCGGTTCATTCAAAGTCAGGAAAGTTAAACCAAGTTTGAGATAACATGAAAGACAGGGCAAAAACAGACTGATCAAGTAAGTCAAAGTCATTTAAAAAGGTCCAGTGGAAAGTGATTGGGTCTCAAAAAATGAGGCCAGCAGCTAACAGAAAATAAAGCAACCCACTTACATAGAAAAAAGCAACCCACTTTCATAGGCAGACAAAAAGCATATGCAAGGGCTGTTATTTTAGTACAGCTGATGTGCTCAAGAGCCATATCTTAATCTGTGTCTGATAACTTGCTGCTTTACATAGACCCATGGGTGCCTAAAGACACCTATATATGTAGCCTAAAGGCCAACCGTCAAGAATAAAAGGTGCAAAACTTGGTATTATTACCTGTTTGTTAGGGGGTTTTGCCCTGTCGTTAGGGTTAGAGAAAATCGCATAAGGACAGCAATACTCTTAAATCCAGGCTTTTAATTCAAAAGGCCAATCAGACTGCCTTCAGAACTACTGTGGGCCATCTGAGCATCACACTAAGAAAAGTACCTGGCCTAGTACCCTTCTGCCACTAGAAGGGGTGAGGTGGGGTTTCCTTTCTGTCTTGTTCTTACACAGGTGGATGGAGTGTTTTATGGTTTCTTCTCTCTGTCCCCTATCTTTGCTGATGAGGGTTCAGAGGTCAGAGACTCATGTGTTAAGTGAGACAGCCTGAAACTTCTGTAAGGTAATACTGATTTTCAAAAAGCAAAGCAAAAATTGAATGTTTTAGAAGACAGAGGCATAATTAATATTAAAAATTACATAATTATTGAAAAACCATGTCCCAGGTTGCTGTTCAGTCAGGTAAAAGAAGTTACAACAATCATCAGAGATCCTTTTAATCATACCAATAATCACCCACTATACACAAAATACCAAAATATACAGGGTCAGTGAGTCATCGGGGATATTGACTTTCTAGTTAAGGGAACATGGTTAATTCAGAGTCCACCATCTACCTATACTTCTGAAAAGCAAACAGGCAACTACAAATTCACCTAATGTAGGTAAAAATTTAATGAAGGATCATTGATCGCTCAGGGAATTTGATGTAAAAAGACCACCAAGTTAAGAAGCCTCTGTTCATAGTTTTGTGGGTATTAAAATGGTATTTGACTTCATCAGTGGATAAGAAAGCATGGCTCACGTTCCAATGCTACTGAGTGAGCAGCTGGGGTTGCAGGGACTTCATTGTTTTGTCCTTTAAATGTGTGTAATATGCAAAATGCTAGAAATAATTGCATTTCATTTAAAAGTTGAAAAGATCCACCTGAAGTGTAAGTTTAGCCAAGGCCACAAACATATGTGAGTTTCAAATATACATAGTATCTTACCATGCCAAAGCATCTCAAGGCTTTTTATAGATGATCTACAATACACAATACCACTGTTAAATGAATGAAGACAAGCAAATCTTTGGTTTGAGAGGCAACAGCCAAAATATTCAGCAACAAAAACAAGTAGCAGAGACAGAATGTCTGAAAATGGAAGAATGAAACAAGGTCAGTAAAGAGTACCTAAGGCACCTTGTTTAATAGTCATCTTTGCTACACTCCTTAAGACCTTCAAATAACATATAAAACTGTAAATGATAAGGAATGTGAAGATGAAACAGCTGAGGAGACTGAAGATGAAAGAGCAGAGGACAAAATACATTACTCTTACTCATAGTTAAAATTCCCATGATCAAAGGTGGTGAATATATATATTTTTTTAAAGTGGTAATGAAGTAAATAAGAATCAGCTAGGAAAATGAATGAAAGGAGGAACCAGTACTGTTAAGAGTAAGTTCATTTGATATTCATGAATTGCAAGTCAAAGTGAAGTAGAAAAGAAGGCTGGACTCTGAGATTGGGATATTTTCTCTACTATCTCGTGCATTTCTCAGTCTCAAGTACTACAGAAGGGGGAAATATCCCCCTTAATTTAAAAAAATAAAAGAAGGGGAGAGTCCAGTCTGTTCTTGCTTCAGGAATATGCACTGTACAGCAGGAATTGCAAAACTGTCCTTGCAAAAAAAAAAGGATGCAAAGGAAATTTTGCAGATGGATGGAAATTCATTTATTCTACAATAAATATTTTTAATCACCTGCTTAGTCAAGACTTTCATCACATGGATGAAAGTGGACTGGTAATATAAGCTAGATCTGAGGACAGACTGGTTAAGTCTTGGTTTGGCCACTCCTCCTTGCAAATCAATACCAATTAAAATAAAGAAAAGGGCAGGGTGAAAATTCCATTACTACTCTGCCTCAGTACAAGATGGTTTGTGAAAGTGAGTCAGCTTTATTGAATCAGCTCCCTTTTCTTATACCAGAAAATAGGGCTTATAATTAATGCTCTCTTTAACAAAACCAGCTTACTAAATTTTTGCTCAATTGGGTGCAGGACGCTAAGTTTCCAAATTTATAGCCAGAGGGAAATTAATCCCTTTGTCTACTTTTCAAGAAAAAAAAAGCCAACAAACCTGTATCTATCTCAGTCTCTGGCCTTCTTTGAATACTAGTTCATTATACACACCTCTAAGAGTTTCAAAACACCGTGAGAGATGTAGGTTTCCAAATGTATGCAGCAGAACAGGAAGTTAGGTTAGCTGAACACTTCAGGGTATATAATACTTCTAAGCGCTTTTTTTTTTTTTTTCCCACATAGTTTTGGGACTATGAAACTAAGTCTGCAAGAGCCAGAAGCCTTCTTACATTTTAATGCATATTAATTAAAAACTGTACAACAGCATTTAGTGTTCATGAAGATGATTGTTACGCTTTTGGCATTTTTAGGAAAGCACATCAAGCTTTAAAGTAGAATAAAACTACTGTCTTTCAGTACCTAGATTTTGTGCTCACTAAGTACAAAAAAACCACAGACATTTTCACCATTGTCTGCTTTTACCTTGTGTTCTTCCCTCAGGTATGGCCCATTTCCTGTTCCCTCGGAGCTACCTTTGGCTATATGGCTGGTCTGATTATTGCACCTCTGTGGATACACTGGAACAGGAAGCAGCTTACATACAAAAGCAGATAACTGGAGCAAAGAGACAAGGTATTTCTTTGTGCAGATTCCATACCATACAGACTGTGCAAAAGTTTTTTTTTAAGAGATATATATATATATATAGTCAAAGCAGAAGACTGCCCAAATTCAGTTAGAATATTTCAGACCAAGCATCTCCACTCAATAAAATCATATAGATGCTGTTTCAGCACAGTGCAGTTTTTGCTTCCTCTAGACTTTGTAACCCTGAGAGATTGTACCTTCCAGTTTGAATAAAATATTTGTAACAGATGTGGTGGCTTCTTATTACAGGTTCGTTGACTTGGATTTCACTGGTTGTAGAAGGCAGAATCATAGGTTTAGCTTTCAAACCTGTAACACGTTTGCTATGTATTTAATGCTTTGTACTTAAAATCAGTAGAATTTCACAGTAAGCCTGGCCATTGTCAAATGTCTCTCACGTGATCAAACAGCAATTTATGCATCTTGAGCCTATTCTTTTCTTCACTGTGTGTTTCTTTGGAGTTAGAATGGCTATAATAGCTTCATCAAAAACGGTCTTCAGTCCTTTCTGTGTTAAAGCTGAACACTCCACATAGCAGTAGGCTCCTATCTGTCAAGAAAATAAGTTAATTCAATAGCAGTACATCTCAGCTGTTCAGTTACATCTGTGCACTTCTGCTTTTTTTATTTCCACTCCCACCCCCCCGCCCATGGTAACATTATAATCTTTGGCTGCAATCTGGAAAAATTATCTGCATAACTTATGTGCATCCCCCTGTAGGAGAAAGTAAGATCTTTCTATTGGCCAAAGATCTGGAAGGTATTTAAGTTGATTGGTTTATAAAGGAAACATATTAAATTAGCTCTTTAGATTGGCAGTGGGGTCCTAAGATATGTTCAGTGATTAAACAGCAAGAAAGAATTGCATAACCAATCTGTGTTTCAAAAATAAGACTCTATAAGTGAGTGTCCTGATAAGCATTATCCACACAGTAGTTAAAATGGTAGTATAATATTCTCAAGTAATTTTGAAAAGATGCTTCCAACATTTTGCTTGAGCAGGAAGCGTCCCTTCTGACTTCAACCCGTCTGTGTTGTATTTATATTATATAGCTTTTCCAAGTGTCTGTGCAGAAAATTAGGACTATTATAACAAGGCAGTGCAGTTACACAGGTCTGCTGTTATCTCTATTCAGCAATGTAACTAAATATTGTTAACTGGTAACCAGTCTCGAAGTTTCATACATGGACTGGTGAAAAAAATGGGCAAACTGGTAAAAGCAGTCAAGTGGAAATAGGGCTTTTTTAGGTCCTTGTTACTTGGTTTAATTTAGGAGTATCCAGATTACCTCTTTTGCTAACTTCTGTCCTTGCTCCACAGATACGGGCTTCTCTTTCATATCATTCAGTCTTGCCAGAGTTTTTGGGTCATCACGAAGATCAATCTGGCAAGAAAAATTGCAGTCATGTTGGAATACCTTCTTAAAGCAAAAGTCAGCAGGCAATATGATACCCTCTTTTTAAAAGAGAATTATATAAAAGGAGTATTATGTCTATAAAAAGGGAGTCATGTCATAATTAAGATCATGGACCCTTCCTGATCCAAAAGCCCTAAAGATGTGAACTACTACCTCTAATCCAGAACAATTCAGCTGTAATTTATTCTGTAATTCATCTCGGAATACCAAACTGTATATCCAGCAGTGGCAGAAAGATTAACCCAAACATGATACCAACATGTGGGCCACTTTGTAAATGAAGCCCAGTCCAATCCTCATAAGAATCAAGAGGAAACTGTCTCATTTCTCCCCTTGCTCCTTTCCTTAAGCAAATATTGTATATGATTAATAGTTGTAGACCCAAGTAATTCCATGGGCATGAGCAGAAAATTTTATTCTGTAAGTCCCATGACTTTTTAGAAAGTCACATGGAGACATGCAGCCAGTCTTGCCACCCTGTTCAAAATGGATATAACAAGGGTTTTTTCAACAAAATGGTGGTAGCTCATTAGAGAACAACACAGATTGAGGTTCTTCTGCCACCTGTAAAGGTTGTTCCTCCAAAGGCAGAAGGAAGTTTCTTCCAGCCTGAAGAAAAGGCACCATACAGTGATCCTAATTGTTTAAATAAAGTAGAACAGAACCAGATATACCTGTGTTCCTACTAGTAAAAAGGGAACATTAGGTGCATATTCCTTCAACTCCGGTACCCACTCTTCCTTCACATTTTGAAATGAAGCAGGGTTTACCACTGAGAAGCAGATAAGGAAGACATCGGTCATAGGGTAAGATAAAGGTCTCAGACGATCATAGTCTTCCTAAGGAAGAAAAATTCTGTTATCTGCAATATTAAATGGTTGCCTGTATTTTGTTTATTTTAAAAGTTATATTCAGAAACTGTATTCATATTTCATTAATGTTGTTGAGGCAAACTTTCTGAATGATTACAACTATTTCAGGTTAGTGTAGCTGTTAGAGCAATACCTGCATACGAGAGTAACTCTATGTGAATATAAATATTTTGAAAAGTGTATTAATACTGATGGAAATTTACTTCTGTATGAGAATATACAGAAGAGTACCCTTTAAAAAGGTTTCACTTCAAAAAAAAAAAAAGGCTTATGGTTCAAACATACTTGCAGATCAAAGTTAGTATTTGTAGAGAAATAAGTAGATGTGACTGCTGTAGAGCCATCCAGTCTAGGTTATACAAACTAGGCTAGATTAAAGCTATTTAATGCCCTTAAATGTTCTATTTTGGATCATATGCAGAGGTGATATTTAAAGCTCTCCTTAGAATTTTCTTTCTTAGAAGTTTTACAGTCCTGTTGCTAGAGATGAGTGCAGTAGGATCAGAAGACACCTCTTTTGTCTAGACTGTGCTTTCTATAAGCAAGCCCAGCAAAGGGTCAAAGGAGCAAAACTCCAGGATCAAGACTATTAGAGGAATATTAATGCCTTTTGTTTGGGGAGGGGTTAGTGTGGAAAGATTATTATTTGTGTTATTTAAAGCCACCAGTTGTACTGCCAGGGCACACAATACTGTGGCAAGACAAACATCTGGGAGCATCACCCCTATTGTAAATCAGAGTTCTCTCTAGCAAGAGAAAAAGTGGATTTTTGCCATATATTTTAGCTAGTATCAGGAAGGAACATGCCCCATCTTCTCTCTGAAAGGCTTCCTTTGGTTTTTGGCAATGAACCAAGGCCTTACCATTCCTTCCTTAGGTTTTGGGGTTTCTTTTAACATAGATAGCTAAGACCAAGCCCAGACATTGCATAGACACTAAAAATTGCTGGATTTATGCCTTTTCTTGCACAGTAAACACCAGTTTATGATGGCTGCTGCAGAAGCCCCCCTCCTTCCCATGTAAGCTCCCCATCTTAATTAAATCTCACAAATATTGCAATGATTTATTCATTAAATGTAGAGACAGACATGTAATTCAACTCCATGTTTGAAATGAGCCAGAAAATTAACTTTTTGTTTCCTTGGTAACAGTCACATTACCAAATTATTAACCTATAGTCACACCCTCAAAAACAAGCCCCTCATTGACTGGTAGGTTTTAAACATGGTCCCTAGAATTTCAGAAAACATGTAAGAACTTCTTCAGAACAGTTTCTGCTAGGCCCATCTTTCCATTTGGAAGTCAACAGCTATGAGAAGAGGGCTGTTATTCTCACTTACCATGAACTAGAAAACATACAAGCCCGGGCAGACACTGTGCACTAGCAAGGAGGTGACCATTAACCAGTACTCTTCAGTGTCTGTTTTACAGTATTCTGAACTGCAACCAGTGTTCTCATGTGCCGTTGAGTATGGGCTCTATTAACAGTTTTGTGTGCAGGTTTGTCAATAAGCTAGGGCATGCTTAGTTGTTAACAGGGGTTCCCAATTTCACCACCACAGTCAATGGCACCCCTGTGAAACTACAACATTTAACAGGCCTTTTCCCTGCTGTGTCAGGCTCCTGCCCTGATTCAAAAGAAAAAAACAGTAACCCTGTCTTTCCACATCTGTGGATGTTCCTCATAGAAAGCAGAAATAACTTCAAGAACACCACAGCAAGCTGAAACTCTTCAACATTCAATTCGTTTTTAAGCGTACATTTTACTACTGAATATAGTTAGTTCCTGCTCATGGTTGCCACTCTGTTTTCTGGGGTGGAGATCAAAATCCTAAAAGAAGCTTCCCAACTGCAAATTACGCTGGTCCCTGGAGTACAAAATCTGCATGCAAGAACACACAGGGGGATCTGTCAGTTGCTCTCAAATTCAGCTCTACTAAATCATATGTGGGGTGTATTACTAAAGAGGTTTTGGTAAAAGAAAAAAAATAGTTTAAAGCTATAATTTGTTCCTACCACCGAAGAGCTGCCATCACTACACTCAACATTTTCTAAAAATCTCACATCTGGATTATGATAACTAGAATACTGTCTGCATTAAATGCTGGAATGGAGAAGGCATTTCACTGACACCAGAAATTACTGTTAGTCCATTAACCTTAAAATAGCTCTTTAGTTAATCCATTTCAAATTACAGATGGACCTTTTATTCATAGCAAATATTAATCATTTTCTTAAAGCTGATCTCAGATCTGAACTCCTTTCCTGCTCCTGCATCTGTTCATGTGCCTTTTGATTTATGCCCTGTCCCATCAGCACTGGGCAAGCTGTGGGTCCCTCCAATGTAATTAAGAAGTTAAACTGAAAGCAAGTACAATGTGATTAGATACATCATGTACCATGGCCAAAGATGGATGTGGTATTTGCTACAGTGACATCACTGCATTTATGCGTTCTTAAATAATCAGAGAATTTGGCTATACCCACTAGTGCTATTGCTTGAAACATGTCAGTGCTATCAGGCCTTCCTTTAAACCTTGTCTGTGCTCTGATCATTAGGTTCATATTGATATTAATAGCGGCAGGTAGTTCTAACAAAACCTCCCACCACATGATTAGACTGGTCCTGGGTTCTCCTGAGAGAGACCCTGCTTAAATGTTACCAGCATCTAGTAGGCCATGTGCCTAAAGAATCTTTCTGCTTCCCAACAGCCCCTCAGAAATAGCAATCAGACCTGTAAACTTTCTGAGATATGCTGGGCCTACGTAACTGCTGCACTGGGGAGAAGAATCTGAAATACCCAATTAATTTAGACTTAATATTAGAGAAGCCTGGAAAAATCTTATTGCTTCAACTGTAATTTATTTCCTGAGTCTAGTGTAAGGGAAATAAATGTGGCTTATTCCAAAATTAAATGCAATGGCAAAATTAATTATACTAGCCAGTCAACATAAATTCCAATCTGAGTGCATGTACACACCACACTGTTCAGCAGTTAGACTAATTAAACAATGTAACTGGGGGAGACACTGCATATATATTTAGGCATTAAAAATATCTAAAGAATTTAACTGGAATATTTAAGAATGTGAATAAGGTGGGCAAGAAAGCCACTACGGATCAAAATACTCAGTGTAAGTTTCAAAAACTCCAGGCTACAATAGTGAAACAGTTCATTCTCCAACATACTCTGACCTTTAAACAAAAATTATTTGCTGTTTGCTGAAGCAGGTGAATTCAGATAGAAAAATATGCTGAAAATACCAGGGCTGTAATAAGTTTGAACGAAATTGGACACAAGTATGTTGATTAAATTAACATTATACATTATCATGTCACCCTACTTATGATATGCTGCAGGTATGTCTAGCCCCAGTTTTGATATTCTGCGGGTATGTCTAGCATTGCCTTTATCTTAGCAAATTAAAACCTGTCCTTTAGGTTTCTTTTTCCATGTCACAGTACCTAATAATCTGCCCGAGATTTTCTGCTTCCTTGTACTTGAATACTGAATCACTGATTTTCATGGTATTTTAGATGTTGAAGTGGATTTGCTCTAACATGCCCAAAATCTGGCTATTTCCAACATTTACCTGTTCAAAAACAGGTCTTGAGAAACTTTTTGTATGCAGAAAGATGCGTGGTATTGCAATTCTCCAGCATTATATTCTTCTTCATTTCAAGGGTTTGCTCAGACTAAAAGCAGAATGCAGTGCCCTATTTCAAGTCATACCTTTGATTTTGAACTAATACTTTTTCCCAATTCCATGGGTATCAGCTGAGAGACAAACCTAAAACCACACAAACTGTATTTCTAACTCTGCCACTGACACAATATGCAGTCCTGAGCAAATGATTATCCTCTTTCTATTTGCATCTTCCCATCTGTAGGGGTTTGCTAGCTTAGTAATGCATTAGTCTTTGCAAAGCACGCCAAAAGCCTTTGAACTACACAGCTTATGTGCAGTGGAATATTTTTTAAAAAATAAACTACAAAGTGGAGTATAATAATGTCTGAACAACCTTCCTGACCCACAAAGAGCATTATTTCCTTACGTTTATTAGAAAACTGAAGTGAGAGGTGCAGGCATACAGTAATTCTGTCATACTACAGGCTCTGTGGCTCCACTGTTTCATGGTATTACACTCTTCGTGGCCCAAGTTTAAGTGATGGGGACAGAGATCCTTGCCCCTCTGTCAGTAATGTGAGACCACAGGCCTTCTCATCTGAATTGGTATTAAGGGCTCTCTATCTAATTTGGAGAGATGAAAGGCAATTAGACCTTTGCAGTCCAATACCTTCCCACACCCTGACCAAGACCTTTGAGGAAATTCACACGTCTCAGATCACAGGTAGTGAAGATGATGTTAAGTTAGATCTGTCTGTTTGATTTTTATTTCTTGCAAATATGGGGGCTAGTGTCTTTAAGCAAATAGGAGAAACCAAATTCTGGTATGTCATTAACACTGAGGCAGGGGCCCAAGGTGTCTCATGTTTTAATCCACACTCAGTGTTTTGTACTCTGATGGAACCAAAGTAGTGAATCATTTTATGTGTTTTGCAGCTTAGGAATGAAATTTTAACAATTATACTGACATGCACTTAATGACAGTTATACTGACATACACTTATAAACAAAAGGATAAACCTATTTCTTTTCTATTCTGAGAGGGATAAAGTGAACGGGAGGAAATAAAATAAAGCTTGCACCACTGGAATAAAAACTGGAGATCAAAAACTCTGGGTTTGTGATCTCTGTGTTAGCAACCATCTGTTGCTTTCACAGCTTACAACAGCAATCATAAGAGGAGGTTCTCACTCCCAACCATCTGTTTTTAGAGGGGAAGCCAAAAATAGGCATCAGGCAGAGTTGCTGGAGGAATCCAACCTTCATGCAGCGAAGGGTAATCACTAGTGCTGCTCAAGGGCTCAGTGAGGCAGAGTCTTGCAAAGTAAAATCTCAGCTACGAGTCCAAGTTTTAACCTGTTTCATAGTGGGGCTTGATAACAACATTCAGAAGTCCTCTCTCAATATGAACTGCCATACTTTAATTTTTGAAGTGCATTTCAAAGCTGTCCTTCATTTTTCAGTTTTCCTCCCTGAAAGTAAATTTGTTTCAGAAGGCCCCTGTAATATTTTGGAAAACTTAAGAAATTAACCATAATGACTACTGTACATAACATATGCCCCAGGGACTTAGTAACAGCTCACAGTTACCCCCCTGGACACATCTTGCCAGCTCTCACAAATTGTTTGGAATTAAAGGCTGATCTGCAACTTTGCCATAAGCACCGGGCAAAGCCTCTGAAAGCAACTGCCTACTCCAAAAGCACACCAGGAAAGAGACTTCACCCCGCTGAATCACCCTGTGGTTTCTGATTCTAGGAGATGCTTGGTGGGGGAGGAGAGAGAAGGAAGTGGCCTGTACTGCCCCATGCCAAGCACAAATTGCTTCCCTGGCTAAAAAACACTCTTTTTTTTTTTTTCAGTCTGGGCTGTGTAACTGTAACCCTTTCCAAGGAAGGAGGGTGGAGTGTCCCCCAGGATACTGGTTTCCTGGCACTGCCATTCACACGGCACCACTAATGCAGGACCATTTGGCAGAAAGTTGCAATTTGGACTGACACAGCATTGCTGTAAAATGTCAGCTTGTCCAGTCCTGCAGCCCAAGCTCTGTTACACTTATCACTGCATTTCATTTTGCCTACATGTATAGCCACTGGCTTTGGAACATGCAAAACGAGATGCAGTGATTATTTCCTGGCTACAGGGGAAAAGTGCACTACAGACCCTCGGTCTTTTCACAGCCTTCTGAGGATACAGCTTGCTAAAGAAAGCAGAATTGTCCTGTTGTGGCTTGTTCACACAGGTTTCCCAGGGAGTGCAAAAAGCTGCTGATTTGGGCCCAGCATCTATTTTTAATTTATAGAAAAGGCTGCAAGAATGCAGGGTAAGTGCTCTTCCATTGTATTCTAAAAATGAAGTAAGCTGATCTAAATCCATTTCTGAATTCCTGTGAGGAGGACTGTTCAAAGGACATATGAATTATACATTGAAAAAGCCCAGGGTTTGTGAATTACGATTTTTTTTTCCCCACAAAACTTCCTTCTGGTGTATTTGAGAACCATGCAACTGATTACATGTCTGTGAACAACTTTTCTGTCTAGAGAGAAATAACTAGCTGGAAGATGGACCCTAGTAAGAGGAATTTTAGAGCATCAGAGACAAGAAGGACAGAATATTTAATTATACATAAAATTGCCTTTAAGTGATCAGATTTGATCCTAGTCTCAATGTATAATTCAATACTGTCCAAATCCTACATCTTGCCATGTGGTAATGCTAAACTATTTTCCTAGACAGTCTCAACAGCACATTCCCTCCCTCCCCTCCATCACCACAGGAACCTGCTGGCTTCTTCATGGTTTTCTAGAAGTGAAAGTCCCTGCATTTTCTCCATAAGGCATATTATTGTAGTATTATCTGTAACAACAGAACATGGATTCAACTGACTGTGAGCAGTATCAGCCAGCACAGTTTCACTTAAACACGTTCACTTAGACCAGCTGCTTACCCACCACAGAGGTAAGAAGTGGGAAAGTAACTGCCATGGACAAAAACCCTTTTACTCCCTGCCCATGAGAAATCTCAAGGCTGTGGTGTGTTCCTCCACCAGTTCCTTTCTCACTGTCATTGAGTTTATTAACAGCGATCCTTCCACACAGGATTTCCATTTTCCCCAGGAAAGGAATTCACCCCAGTTGTGATGACTGCAGCCATGTACAATCAGGATTTTCCATTCTTTCAGATATAGGCCATCAAAGGAAGAAAATAAAATTGACCCTGACACAGGTGATCTGGTCAGATCCTCTGCAGAACCTGCTCATTGGAAAGATGGGTTCTTTCACTTTATTTTCAAAGAATATGACCTCTTTTCACAGGAAAACTGCCTAGAGAATACAGTTGGTTTAATACAATTATCCACGTCTGACATGTCTTTTAACTTACTACCTCTGTAAATCCTGATCAGGCAAGAAAGACTGATCAATTAGGTGTCCCATTCCCTTCCACTTTTACAAATAAACCTCAAAATCACGTTCTTCAACCCAGAGTTGAACAACAGCTTTGTAAAATAGAAGACTACAGCCTCACACTGACTCCACAAGATTACTTCCCCATCACACAATTTCAAGTACCAGTGCCATCATGTGCACATCGAATAAACTCATCATGGTGAAAGAGTTTCTGGAGTTACAGGAGTTGCTAAGAGTCTTCTGTACTTCATTTTACATCAAGTCCCAGTTTGTCAGGGCTTACAGTTTCCACTGAAGAACAGTTGATGATTTCACTGCAGCAGATCTTAAGGCAGTTGAAAAACTGCCTACAGTTTTTCTCTCAGGTGAGGAATTTGTAAGCCATCTCACCGCCTATGGCTGGGCTATCTGTTGGTCATAACTAAAGATGCATCCCAGGTCACTCCTGACATCCATTCCTTATTGACTCTGACATTGAATCCCAACTGGAAATCACACTAAGAAGGAACCAACATTAAGTCCTGCTGATGGTCTTTAAGCATTCATGGCTACATCTAATTTAGAGCGCAAGCTGCCTGAGGCACTCTCAGCCTGTATTTTATTCATCTGAAGCAATATACTCACCTAGGATGCTGACAGATGTTCCTTTCCTCTGGAGAATAATGCTGCCACCTGCATTTTTATACGCACACCAGCGAGTGCCAGCCATAGCAAAGAATTACTGCACACATGCCACAGCACAGAGCAGGACTGAAGCAGACTGGGGACAGTAGCTGCTAATATGTCAAATGACACAACCTCTTCAGAACTGCTGAAAGCATCATGGAGCATTCAGCCACCTTTTTCTTAACGCAGCTTAGCTCGTCACCAATCCAAACCAACAGACTGCTTATAAAACTACAGAACGGAGCAGTAAAAAGATACAGTTCCTCTCTTCTCTGCCCTCATTTTGCATTTTTTTCTCATTAAAGAAGGGCAGTTTTGTTAGAAATGTATTTGCTAATTTGGAGGTTTAAAAAAGGCTCTAAAAAGCCAGGTTGGGTAAGGCCTGGTCTAGTGGGAAGTGTCCCTGCAGAGGTTGGGACTAGATGATCTCTAAGTGTCATTCCAACCCCTTACCATTCTATGATTCTGTCCCAAAGCATCCATTTTAGTGATGTTAGAGTTTATAATTTGCAATAAAACTGCAGGATTTGGAATCAGTGTGCTTTATGTTACTTCTTAAAGCCCTGTTTCCTGGCATCTTGTGAACAAAAATCACATCCTTTTCACCTTTAAATGAAAGATAAATTTCTAGTACCCCACACATACAGAGAAGACATGAATACATGGATCCCAAAGGTTTAAAGAAAACTCATATGTAGCAAGGGGCAAAACCCATTTTGATTTCCTAGGATTTTTTAGGTAGCAGTGTCTGGGGATAGGAATAGCTGACTCATCATTTTGAATGCCTGGGACTGACAAAACCTTGGTATTGCTGAAGTAAGTTTATGTCTGCTTTGTCCATGTGTTCTCAATAAAGGAACTGGAACAAAGCTTATTGAAATCAGCAATCAGGGTGCCTGCTAACACAGAGCTTTGGATCAGACCCTAAAACACTATAAGCCCTTTTATATTGTGGGTCAGGGCTACGGAGGCAGTACTCTAGTCAAAATATAAATTTAATTTGCTTTAAGATGTAGTTTGGAAGCTGAATCATGAGTTAAGAAATGAATGAAAACTATGCCTTTTTTTTATATTTATTTACCAAAACATGAAGAGCTCTTTGCAAAGGAAACAGATTTCAATTGAGAAGTCTGACTATGGACCTGACGAAAAATCACAGGGTCTCATGTATTCCCTATCAGAAAAACTCCATCAGCTCCTGCCACCTTACGCAGTTGTCCCATTCCATCACTCCTGCCTCCTGCAGTACAGCTGTAGATTATATGATACCCAACTGAGTGCAGGTGCACACATGCACACACCATCTTAAAATGAAGCCAGGAAGTAAGAGGATATGCAACAACATTGTGCTGGAAGAGCAATTAACAGTTGCTTGTGTTCAGTGTTGCCTTTTCAGCTGGTGATGTTTGGATAGCATCAAAACATGCCACTGTACCTCAAAGAAATTATAAATGAATAAAATTCAGACAGAACTCTGCCACAAACTAAAGGATATCCGCTGACTCAATCCAGGAAAAAGGGCTTTTTACTTGGCCACACAAGCAATGTTTAGCGAGAGTCTGTCTAGGTCAGTAGCCTTCACAAAAACGTGCTTTTAACATACGAAAAACTGAAGTTTCAGAGAACCTCTCAAACTTCGTTTGCTTTGGGTTCTTTCTTTTGATCTGCCATTAATTTGCTGACAATGTGGAAAAGACATTCTGGATCTACATTTTCAAATGCATCCCTTACATTCGGTTTTAACATAATTAGGTGTCGCTATTCAGAAAAGTTGTGGAGCTTTTGGCACTCTGAAAATGAAACATAACTTTCTTAAGTTTCCAACATCTATCTAGTGGATGCTTTGGGGAACTCAGAGCAGCATCTCCCATCTCGAGACTCCCCATCTGGCAATAGCAGTACTTACCTATCCTTCTAGGAAAGCTGGGATGCTTTCAAGGTGTGAGTCACAGCTCACAAGGAGGTGTTTGAATGCAAGCTTCAGACTGGGATTATTATTGTTGCAAGGCCATTTTTAAAAGCAAGTCCCCTTCCTTTTAAAGGGAAAGCCTGTCTTTGCTTAAACCCTTGTCTAGAGAACTCTCAACAGAGATTGTAAGCTCTGGCACTTATCCTCCTCTTACACTGAAAACCTTAAATTCCAAAGAGAGCATCTAGGCATGTTTTTATTTTATCTGTATACATCTAGTTGTTAAATCTACGTGGCTGGCAACATCCTGAGGCACAGAGCAGCTTCAGCAGAGGCTGAGCTATTCATAGGCCAGCACACCAGCCGGGAGTGAGCTCATGAACTTGCAGCTTCCCAGCGCCAGCTGCCAGCTCGGCTGGGACATGCAAAGGGAGCGAGGGAAAATGTGTGTGGGAGGAGGGAGGCACAGGGAGGGACAGAAAGAGGACAGGGTCTTAATTGCGAATATCTTATGTCAGGATCTACCAAAATCACGCTAGACGTCTTGGTGTTTACAACTCTGCAGTAAAGGATGGCAGGCTTTGCATTGTGTGAGACTGCTTTGCTCCGGGCTGGCATTTGGCGCTACAGCTGCCTGGTAGGGGCAACTCTGAGGGAGCAATGTGTTCTGAGGAGGGACATTTCTATTTCACAACAGACCAGCCAAAATGATCACCAGCTGCGTCTCCTCTCAGTAGGATACTGGAGTGGTACCTGCTAGACCAGGGCTACCTACAAAAGCCAAGACAAACAGCCAGCAAGGAGTATAAAGATTACTGCTATTTATTTATAGCAACTGCTGCAAGTTTGGTGACCATCGATTTTAATAACCACACCTCACACACAGGCACATTCACAGTTCTAACTGTTTGTTTTACTCGTCACTTTAACAGAGTGAACTCACTAACTCCTAATACGTGAGTTAGCTTTACACACTTCAGCAGCCTGACCAACTTTAATGTAAATTTGCTTTTAACATCAGGGATTTTGTTATGACCAAAAAATCAGTGTATCTGAATTAAGATGGCTGTGACTGCAACCCAGAGTGACCATCAGTATCTGCGCTGAGAAGTACCAAGAAGTGGATTGTTCTGCTCTTGTGCTTAAAGTGTTTTGTGGTACCACTCTGGTGATAGTTGAGAAGACACCAAGAGCTTTATTGTATCAGACCACATATGAGGGCCTTTAAGGCAGAGATATAAAAGTGAAAAGACAAGGAACACAGCTCTGTCCAACCAGGCCACACTAGTATCACAACGGTAAGTGATGCTGAGCGATATAAATGGTATTATGAGGCACTGCACCATAGCAGGATTCACCATACCCCTTTCTGCACTGCCCAGATGCTGGCTTGGTGCCAAACCTGCACCAAACAGCCATGCTATGCTTCAGCAGCTCTCTTCCCAGAGCAAGAGGAGCAGCACAGGCTCTACTACTGCAGCCCCCCCCCACCCCATCCTTCCTCTAGGTCCCAACCATCCCTCACAGCAAAGACACAGCAGCAGAGCAAGACTTCCACCTCTATCTGGTCAGCACATACTGGAGGAAAGGGACACCATGGATGAAAATCCCACAGCAAAAAGACTGCAGGAGAATAGACCCCCAACTGCCATTTTAAACAACAGCCTTCAATATAGAGTGAAATCTCCAAAAGGCAACTTCTGCATGTCCTCCCACTTACCCCAATAATTTGGGACATGACAAGGGGACACGCAGCACACCTCTTTGTTAGTGCTTACAGACATTTCTCTAGAAGTGTTAATATTATGAGAACTGACAGTATCACTTCTGGTATTGTGGAAGATCAAAATGATAATCAGTTGTCACCAGTTCAAAAGCACTCTAACATGGTGATCTTAACAGACCCCTTACAAAGCCACAGCTCTCTTCCCAAGCTGATTTTGCCACACAGCCCTGGTCAGTGAAGAGCAGTACTGACACAGTCTCCCGGAGCAAGACAGGCAACTACAAAGCCAAAGGCATACAAGCATCAGTATCACAAGCACTTCACATTTCAACTTCATTCTGTGCATTGATGCAGGTCTTCAAGGCAGGTAGGTTCCACAGATCTCATCTTCTGTGGAAACCAACACCCACTCTAAGCCCACTTAGTGCAAGCAGCAAGGCTAAAAGGAGCTGCTGGCTCCACCTCTGGGAGGAATTGCTGGAGGAATGGCACCAAATTCCCACCCGCCTCCCTGACACGGGAGGCTGCCTCCACAGCTGCAAACCCAAATGGGCTCTGAGAGCCTCCACTGCCCAGCAGCTGTACTGGCTATTTTCTGCTGAACCAGAGCCTCCATATTTTCAACCACAGAAAAGCCACCTTGAACTCACACACACCCAAAGGCCTGTGTATAAACTGAACTTTGTGAACCACTTGTGGCATTTTTCCCTGCTATGTATAACTAGGGAATAACGGGATTTAAAAACAAGGTTTATTCTCAACCTACTTTAAACTCACAAAGATATGAGGCCTTATGTCATAGTTACTACATGTGATCCTGTCTGTGTTATGAAGAAGCGAGCTAGAAATGAGTACTGGATGAACTCAAAAGCTTGCAACTCCTCTGCCAAAGCAAAGTCTGTCACAAGTTGCTAAATACATAAACACGCAAGTTAAAGAGACCCACACACTGATAAGTCAGTATTTCAGGGGGATGATCCTGCTTTGCACCAGCTATGAATCAAAAGGTCTTTGATCTTTGCTCTGCCGTGGACTTACCACATGGATGTGGAGTAGGTCACTGTCTAAACCTTAATTTACCCCCTCACTGCTCTTCCCCCTGAATTGAGATCTGTAGGTGGTACCGATACTCTGTCCAGAGCTGGGAGTATAAACATACTGAAGATTGTGAACTGCTCAGATATCACAGTGATCACGCACTACCAAGTTTTGATAAAATGATACTATCAGGCCAGTATTTTACAGTAAAACAATTTGGGGTTCACAGAATTAGAAATGAAAGCACTGATGTATGCTGGCACAGAAAGCCCAACTCTGGGCAGCAAATAATCTGATCCATACAGAAGCCTGTGCAAGCAGCAGGCATGAACCAGATGCAGCATGCTGTTTCCTCAACACAGAGAAGGCATCATCAACTCATGTCTTTTCTGGTCTTTACTATATATATTTGAGCTTTAAAGTAAGCTTTCTATTATTGCATAGCTTTGGTAAGACAGGCCTGTCTGCCCACTCTCTGACAAAGCAGCTTTTAGCTCAATGAAGTTGCTGGATTGGCAGCCTCAGTTGTCCACCAGTTCCCCACTGAAGTGGGATGGGCATAGTGGTAAAGATTTTATTAGCACCACAGCTCTAACTAAAAGGAGAGTTTTGCCAAGATCAGATAAATCTGTAAAGTAGGCTCATTAAAACACCCTATGTGAGCTGAGGCTCCTCAGAATCAGGCCAGCAAGATCTCTTCCTAAGTACCTCAAAAACTGCTCTGTAATTCAAACTGAAGACTTCAGCTTTTCAGAAACCAGGAAAAGAAAGCTTACTTCAACTTTTTGTATCTCTGGATCTACAACTTCACACTGAAAAGTTTTTCTTAGTATAACAGGAACACCTTCACTTGCTGTTCATTGTAAACTGGCCAGTTTATCCTACTAAGTTTTGAGCAGGTCAAGGGTCACCTGGGTTTGTACTCAGCACATTCAGGTAGAGTGGCATACCAGAAAACCACCTAAGTAAGGTTACACAGAGCTAACAACACGTACTCCCATTACTGGCAACAAGACTAGCACAAGTTGTTTTGAGAAGGCATCCCCAAATAAACTATGTGCATGTTGTGCTAGTATTGCTTTCACACTTTGCAACGCTCATTATAAAACAAAATTAGTTGCATATTAACCAAATGCTTTCTTTGTCTGAGCACTAGATCCTCATTTTGTAACCTACTTAAGCAACATTTTACAAGCCATGATTTGAGTCAATTACTATTGAAAAACAGGACTATGACAGCAATAAGAAATGCACTTAGCTGGCATAAATTTGACTAGTTTGTGTTTACATCAGTGAGATGACAACCATGAAGTCAGTCTTTGTGGGAAGTCTCACCCTTCAGAGTATCAGCTTTCTGGAAATGGGGCTGTTTCCTACAATTCTCATGGAATTAATTATATTACTGATTTCAGGCCTAACAAAGATGCAAAAGACCAGTGAAATGCTGATTCCCTTACTTAAGGCTATATGCAGATCTAAAAAGGCACACTAACTCAGGCAGCAGTTCTTCAACTAAGTCTAGGAATAACATGGTTAAAAATTACGGCTTCAGTCTATGCAAGTTCCGTGAGATTATCTTACTAGTTGCTCTTTACAACAAGGAAGCATGTCCGAGGTCATGTGAGACCAAGGCACATGCTCACGCTGCAAGAAGTTTTAACATAACGAATAGAGAGCTTTGCAGAAACCCACGCAGCATTTCCATATATGTTCCACACCTCCTGGGGTCAAGCCCTTCACAAACTTGTTTCCAATAAGGCATCCCCAGAAAGCTGGAAGCACTCTAACCCCGGAGACCATGCGGCTGGTGCCGTGCAACTTAAGCTAATGAAGCAGTCACTTGAATCGTGGAGACCTTATGGACTACACTGTGACCCTTCCAAACATTCAGCATTTTATCCATCATAAAGTTCCTTAAGAGCCATGCTGACATGACAGCATCTTTTACAACCAGCTGTAATCTAAACCAAATTAATCACTTGAATTGTCTGGGATAGGAAAAGAAACACAGGTTATCTCAAAGGCAGTGGCTGAGAATTACATATTATTATTTTTCACCCTTAGTTTGAACAACTCTTTGTAACTATTTGAGCACTGTAAAGCCCAAGCAAGGCAAGCTGCGGCAGCCCGGCTCTGTTGGACCCGAGGCAGCGTGTGTTCCCAGTGTGCTGAACCGGACAGGCTTCCCCGCCTGAAGGCTGCCCGGGGGCGATGCCCGGCGCAGGGTATCCTAAAAATACAGCCCGACCCCCCTGCCCGCCCTCGGGAATCTGGGTTAGATCGATGGTTTGCTCTGAAATTGGGGGTTTATGGGTCGCCCGCGCCGCCAGCCCGTCTCGGAAGCGCAGCCCGGAGCGCAGCCCCGCCGGTAACGCCGGGGGTGGCCCCGGGCGGGGAGCGGGGCCGGGGCGGCGCTCGGCACTCACCTGGCCCGCGGTGTCGTACAGCCCCAGCAGGTACTGCTTGCCCCCGACGGTGACGCTGACTGCGGGAGGGGAGAAACACAGGGGGTGAGCGGGGCAGACCCCGGCCGGCACCCCCCGCTCCCGGGGCCGGGGGATGCGGGAGGGGCAGCGGGGCCGGCAGCCGGGCCCCCCGCCCGCTCACCTGCGTAGTGGTCGAAGACGGTGGGCACGTACTCCTCCGGGAAGGCGTCGTTGGCGTAGCTCATCAGCAGGCACGTCTGGCCCACGGCGCCGTCCCCCACCACCCCGCACTTGAGCATGACGGCCGCGCTGCCATGGGCCATGGCCGGCGCCCGCCCTCATGGCCCCGCGGGCGCGCCCCGCCGCGCCGGGCCC
>JAWWEU010000111.1:27218938-27240572 GCA_035583155.1 Acropternis orthonyx | reverse complement strand
GGGCCCGGCCGCCCGCCCGCACACGCGTGCACCGCACACCCCGCGCCCCCCGCCCCGCGACTTACTCGGGGGTCGCGGGCAGCCCTGCCCCGAGCGGGCGCGCTGCGTCCGCGCCGAGCCCCCCACCATCGCCCGGCCACATCCTCTGCCATCAGCCCCTAAACCGAGCCGGTAGGGATGGAAATGATCAAGCGGTCATGAAAGGGTTTTTTTCTGCGCTGAGTTTATTGTCTTTGGTTCCGAAATTCTGTAGTAGGAATGGATTTAAGAACACCAGCGTGTGTGGTTTAAGCAGTCTTTAGTGCACGCTTGCAAGGCTAAAGGACCAGAGGACAAGATGTAGAAAGAGTAGATACTGCATGAAAAATGAGTGAAATCATGCTCCCACTAGTGTCAGTGGCAGAAAGTCCCACTGTTCAGTGGCACTAGGTTGTCACCCTAGCAAGCCGTATTGAACTTCTCATTTTCAAACGATGTGAAATACATTTACACTCAGCCAGAAAACGACTGCCTTTTCTAGTCTGTATTTTTTTGCACGTTTATGCTATAAGCCCAATCCAGTTACAACAAAAGCAGCACACAACAGTGCAAGCCACGAGGAGACCTCTGTGTTGTATAGTTTGTGTTTCTATTTGATCTGACATGCTTCAGGGAGAAAATACATGCAAATCCCACATTGTACAAACCTTATCTGAATACTCAATAAAGCACGTTTTTGAATCAGGACAAAATAGAAAAGTTATTAGTTTGCAAGTTTTTCAGCTTAGTGAATCAAGCTTTCATGCCTTCAGACCACAGAGAGGGCAAGAGGACATCCAAGACTGTCCTGCTGCAATCTCTTCACAATTCACCCAAAGAGTATCAAACCCATGAGTAGACAGAGGCTACTCTAGAAGGTATTTCCTCAGTCCTTGGAAAATGCCAGCTATGAAAGAAAACTGGATTTACCGAAAAGTCAACCAGCAGCCAGCACAGGACTGAACACCCAGGTCTCCCAGACCTTTTCCTAATAAGCATATATGTCCTTCCTGAGCAGCTATTTCAGGATTGGTTTTGGCACCAGGCCCAGGAAAACTGATTTACAGTGATCCACCTAGAGGTTCCCAGGTACCTATGAGGGACTTGAAATCATGCAGATACTCAGTGGCCCAGGTAACATCCACTTCCTTTTTGCTGTACTTGCCAATGTATACATTTAGGAGTATCCAACCACTTGCATTCCTGGACAAAAGCATCCGAGGCTGGTGTCTGCACAATCGATAGGAAGTACATTTTCTCCACTCTGCTGCTTGCATAATTGCTAGTGTTGCTTCTCAAATCCTGTAATCATCGTTTTGAACTTGCACAATCTCAGCCAAATGATTCCCATCCAGTCCTCCATCTCAATCAGACAATGGACAGCCAATTAGTCTGCTCTAAATATTTAGAGAAAATGAAGATATGGAACTGGCAAACTGAAACTCTGCCTGGGCTCTCTCCTCACCAGCCTGGCTGGTTGCACAGCCAGGGAGTCATGGAGCTGCAGGAGTGGGACCTCCTAAAACCTAACAAGAGGCCCACAGCAATATGGCTCTGTGGAATCACCGCAAGGGGTGTAGGACTGTTGGGTTCATCCACAGTACCGGTACTGTGTTTGTTTTTCACCCTTTGCAGATGTCATTTTCCAGCCAGCACCCACAGCAGTGTGATAAGGAAGGTGCAACTATGAGGAGAATATACACACAGAAAGTTTGTCGAAACTGATTTATTTTCCAAAACTTGTCTGACTTTCAGCAGCTTAGAGGCCTCTGCTTGGTGTCAACTGGCATGGCTCAGCTCTATTGGCAAAACAGATACCTTACCAGGAATCACATCCTTCTTTTAGATAGATTAACGACCTCTTCTGTGTAATATGCTTCCATTTTTCAGCAGTACAAATATAAAAAGTGTTAATTACTTACCTATAACAAATATTATTTTAAATATCTCTATTAAAGACACTGAATCTAGCCATTTTCCCCTAACTTCTTTCATAAAATAGACCAGTATGAAATGCTAAAAGGAAACTCTTATCATCTTAGTGATATTTAAAATTTATTTTTCCCCTCATTCTTTGCTATAAAGTTGTTAGGAAATGAGAAACAGTTCCATCTAATTTTTCACAAAAGGGACAGTTTCTGACTAGTTATGCACTGAATGGTTACTTTAGCATCACATATGAGTACTAGACAGTCCATTTTTTCATTTTAGGAATTAAAATTTTGTTTTTTAGGATTTCTCTAAGACTTTTATATGCATATGAGGCTGAACACTAATTGAGAGGAAGAAATGTAACTAGATTATCCTTAGAAATAAGGCCTGTTCCAAATAATTCAGGTCAGTAATGGAGGAAAGTGCGTAGAGGAGAAGGTCTAATAAATGGTGGGAAGCCTATGAAAACACAAGTCTAGTGAAACTCCATAGATGACTGTGCAGCTAAACATTTTTTGGAAGCAATTTCTGGGGTATACAGACTTCACAAGTAAGAACATGGAGTGGGACCATGAAGTAGAATCGCAAAGTCCTTCATCTGAGTTACCAGCAGCAGGGAAAATAGAAGAGAAAGGGATGGAGCCAGGCCTTAGTATAAGCAGCAAAAGACCTGTTTGGTCTGTGGAACCAGGGAATAAGTGGTGTTAGTCAAGTAATCAACACCTTTTGAAAACATAGATTTGACCATGTCCATTATTAACATCTCTGAATTTAACACCAACATTTACACAATATAGTTATTTTCATCAACTGCGTTGTGAGTGCACTCCACCAATTCTCTGTCCAAATCCTCCTGTTCACCCTGCCAGATAAGCCATGGTGCCTCACTTTGTCACTGGGTTGTTGTACATCACTAGAGGGTGGTCATGCCTCTCACTATAAAAGGTGGACATCTTCCCATATTGGATGAAATGACTTCATAGAAGTAGTCAATATTTGAGGAAACACCCTTAAAAATGCCAAGTCCCAGTCAAAGCTCAAAGTGATGTATGAATAACACTCAAATTAGTCCCACAAAGTCCATCAGAGGATTAATATTTTTAAGCATCCCTGTCTGTGGAAGATTGGAGCCATGGTTTAGGTTTCTCTAAAAAAAACTTTTAGACTTACCAGGAATGTTAAGTCTTTAGGAAAGTCAATGAAAAGGGCGATGCCATCTGAATGCCCTGTTTGCAGCATATCGTCTTTCAGACCAATCAATCTCTCATCCTCAAAGCAGAGCTGTCCCTAAGCACCAGAAGGGTACACCCGAGTGGACATAACACAAGCCTGGTTTTTAGTCAGAATGATTTACTGTTGTCCTAAATGGTGAGAAAAACCATTTTTACAGCTTATGAATCTGATCACTACAGTTTTGCTTCTCTACCCAAGATTAAGGGTAATGCAGAAAATGTGTGTGTATCCCAGACAATACAGAAGAAACAAAACACGTTTCTGATGTGCCAGAAATAGATAGGCAATTTGAGAGCTGTAGATTCAATTCCTTCTGAATGTCAGTTTCCACTCTATCCCCCAAAATTTTGTAATCATTTACAAAAGCACTGGTACTAATTTCCTCTCAATTTAAAGGGTCACTGCGGTGTGTCTGCTTTCCTCATGTGTTTCAAGAACATGGTGATATCTCTGAGCAAAGGCATGCAATATATGAAATCAGAATAAAACAGGATGACACATTTTAGGTCATCTGCTGCAGTCTTCTGAATGTTAGAGCACACTGGCTCTTCGCTGTCCCTGTAGTGATTCTCATCTCAGCATGGGGATAAATGTTGCAAACAGGGGAAACATCACTTGTTCTCTTCAGGGAGCCACCCAGTGTGGTCTGCTACATGGAAAGCTCCTGCACAGGTCTCTTGAACTGTCTCATTCTGTTATGCTGTTGCAGCTTGGGATCCTTTATTAACAGTTCCCTCATTTTTGCATGGATGTAACTAAGATGGGAGTTTTCAGTTGGCTAAAGTAAAATAGTGACACAAGGACCAAAAATAAATTTGCACTAGCCACTGGAAAGTGTCACAATCACTACTCTATGTGCTTTTTCTTAATAAGTGTACTGCAGGAGCTTCAAAGATGGTAAAAGAAAATACATCAGGGGGAACCTTTTCTACAAAAAGGCAGCTCCTTTGAAAAGAATACTTTTTGAAATCATGTCAATTCCATGAAAGTGTTTTAAGAAAGGCATAAAATGTTCTGGCAGCTTCAAAGCATACCATTTTTATTTTTTTCAGACTAAACATTTTAATTTCTCAAGCACTATGGTATAAAATTTAAGTTAGCCTAGTGCTAGAATACAATGTAGCATAAATGAAAAGGTGCCGTCATTACACATTTCTATCAGCTTCTCTTTTCTTTCATAAGTTTAGGGGTTTTTAAAGGTTTTTTAAGGATTTCAGATTTTTTTGGATTGCATTCATAATTAGAACAAAGACAAATCTCAAAAATATTCATAAAAATTAAATGTTATCCTCCGCACAGCATATGCCCTCCCTCATACTCATGGCATGCTAAATTACGGTAAGATAGCATAGCACAGGATCATAGAATCATTTAGGTTGAAAAAGATGTCTAGGATCGAGACCAATTGATAGCCTAGGACTGCCAAGTCCACCACTAAATCACATCCCCAAGTGCCATATCTACACACTTTTTAAGTACCTTTAGGGACAATGACTCCACCCCTTCCCTGGGCAGCTTGTTGCAGTGCTTGGCAACCCTTTAGGTAAAGGAATTCTTCCTAATATCCAACCTAAACTGCCCCTAGTGCAACTTGAGGCCATTTCCTCTTGTCCTGTTTCTTGTTAGCTGGGTGAGGAGATTGACACTCACCCCTCTACTTTGCTGTACACTGGACTTCCAGAGGGCACCAGGATCACTGCCATGTTGTGTCTCAAATTGCTGCTTGTGATTATCCCAGATGTAACTGTTAGAGCGCAAAATTAAAGCTGTAGCAATTTTTCATTTCAGTTAAATTAAAACAGTCTCTGAGGACACAAAAAGGCCAAAAGCTATAACCCTTCAACTGAACTAAATTGTGCCTGAGACTATTTCATGGCACTGGGACCAGCAGGCACCACCTGGCTGTGCCCATGATACTTGTCTCATATCCTGTTGGGAGTGGTGTCCTGTCAAAGCTAACTCCTGCGTGGCATTGGTGAGTTCCCTGGGAGAGTCACAGTGTTGCTCCACTCAAAACTACTGCCAAAAACAGTCTAGGGCTGTCACAGTGCTGACAACTGAACCTTAGCATTCAACAACATACCCTGGCTTTGTTTAATTTAGTAGGATAGATGTCATCATTGCAAGGCCTATGTGTTCCAAATTTCATTTTTATCGAGCTGCACTAATTCCAATGGAACTTATTTCTCTTGGTTCTTATTAGTATTTATTATTGATTAATTCTGGCAAATCAACTAACCAACCAGCTAATCCCCCAGCTCTAGATATATTATATGCATGAAAAAACACTTTTTAAAATTCCACTTATTACAAATTAATCTGTGCCAAACCTGACCTCTGGATTTTCCCCAACCTTTGATGAAGTCTGTGTTCAGGTTTGAATTTTCATGAAGTCTGGACTTCTTTCATCAGTTTCCTTGAATCTGATTCTTGATCTGCTAGATATACAAAAGCAAGACCCTAAACTAGTTAAACTTCTGTACACCAGTAAGATTCAATGGTAAAGCCAAATGTTGAAACTAGCATCTTTCTTCATTTAAGAATGTTTTACACAGAAAAATGTAGCCACATTTTAGCCCATGACAGTTACCTGCTTTCTAGTGAAAAAAAGTCTAGCATCATCTGGAGGTAAGGAATGGTAGTGGATGGGATACTAGGAAATGGGGCTGGAGAACAGAGGTGAATGGGAAGGTGTGGAACCCCCCACTACCCCCACTCAGTCCTGCTCTAGGACCTGAACCCACGCTGCACCAGAAGGGAAAGAATAGGTCCTTCTTTGGCTGTCTTTTTCAACAACTTATCATGTAGTCTGGAATGTGGAGAGTGCTAGAGGGGATTCAAAAACAGACCCAAGGACACAAATCCAGACTTGAGGAATCTTGCATATGCAGGGCAGCACAGGCTGTAAGCAGCTCACTGCGAAGCATAAGAAACTCCTTAAGTGCTAATAGCTTCTAAAAAGCTAATTGTTTAACAGGGCTGGAAGATAAGAGTGCTGGAAATTTTCTCAGGCATGGTTATGTATATCCTGATGGGAAATGGAGGGGAGGGAGAAGAGACCCATCACTTTCTTCTTAGGTGTTTATGGTATTCAATGTGGAACCATAATTTCTGAGAATTCTCTCATCATGGTGTCGATAACTTCATATGCCAAAGATTTCAGTGGGTGGCGAGAACCCCCTTCCATATAGCAATAGAGAGAACAGGGCTTCAGAGGCACAGTGTCCTGTTATTTCATTTCAGTAGTGCTAGTGTTGCAATAGTAACTACAAGCACCTAAAGAACCTCTAAGATCTACAAAAAATATGTCCTTCTTAAAACCATTACTTTGCTGGAAACCTCTGCTAATGTATGGTTAAGACTGCTCACTTGCTTCCATGAAGTCAATCTCAGTATAATTCAAACCTCCAAGAAATACAGAGGATAATAAAGCAATATTCACTTCAACCTTTATAGCAATGCTAAATATACCTGCAATGGAAATAATTCACCTTTTCAGTGAGTGACTTTCAGAGAACATAGTATGTAACTACTATAGCACAAGCACACCTTCTCTTTGGAAAAGTGGACTATATTCAAAGTGACACTTCCTTTTACATGCATGGTCTGACTCAAATTCCTAGAAATGATTCCATAATAATTAAATTTTATCTTTCCCCCTACTCACCAGACAACAATATTTTGTCACACACATATTATTAAGCCCACAGAATATTTTCCCTACTTTACTTTGCACAAATGCCAGTGGCTAAAATGACTCTGTTTCCCAGCACTGATTCAAGGTACAGAACTCAGCCATGAAAAGAGGCATGCAGCTATCTTGGGGTATGTGCATACATATATGTACACACACACATATATATGTATATTCTTTTCATCCCACCCACAGGAGTGATGAGCACTGTGGGGCTGAGGCCCCTCTGAAGGTAAGGCCTCCCATCTTTCCTACTATCACAGTTTACTAAGTCTTCCACTATTTAACACAGCAATAATCAGCTCAGCAAATACTGCCAGTTCCCTCTTTACATTGCTAGCTCCCAGGAGGGAAAAATTAAGGTTGCCTGAATGTTGACCTAAACTCTGTATTTCTCAGTTTCCAAAAGTCTGAATTTTGCTGAAGCTGATATTTTATAAGAACTCCCACTACTGCCAGAAAATCCTAACCATGCATTAATTACGGGGTTTTGTCAGTCAGTAAGAAGGAAAGATGCTTTAAAGTCCTGAAATTTGCTCTTTCCTTAGCTCTTGAAATATATTTGGGGGAGCATCTTTGCAATGTGTTTGTCTGTGATTCAGGATGAGAAAAAAAATCTGAAGATACAGGAGCCCTGAAGTTTCTAGTAAGGACTAGATGCACTGGTAGACTGGGCTGGTTTTTTTCTGTCTGAGGGGTGGTAGTTTGGTTTTCAACATTTTTCTGCTGAATGGCTCTGTTATACCAGTGGTGGCGTTCACCACCATTTTGTATTTTCTTTATTGCTCTCATGGGGGCTGTTTTTAATGACAGTAAGAAAACACTGAGCTAAGGATACCTGGCTTCTTCAATAGATATATACAAATAAACAAACTTTTTAAAATGTATGTATAACTGTTTGAAGCTGCAAACACTGCACCAGTATTCAAGTGAGCTCGGCTCCTATCTCTTGGGGAAAAAAGAGAAAAAAAAAAAGAAAGATAGTTATCACAAAATACTCAGTGGATCTCACTGTCATGTTCTACAGCTGGATTTTCAGAAGTACCTGAATGGACTCTGTGTGGTGCATGAACACCTTTTAAAACTCTGACCCAAGCTGTGTATGGATGAAAGACAGAGTGAAGCTGAAGTTTTGGCCTAGGACTACAGATAATCTAATCTTTTAGTTCAAGTTCTGTCAAAACAGCCATGAACTCATCTCAGTTTTTCAGTTCTATGGCTCTATAGTAGGACATGGCACAACAGTAATGTTGACAGGATAACAGAGCTTGAAGGATCACTGGTGTCAGTGGAAACAGGGGATGCACACCTCTCACTCCCTGCATCTTCTGATGTAAACTATATACCACAGTTGTCTCTTACAGGTGACTGCAACCTTCTTGACCTTGCATTTCCATAACCTGCAAACTATCCTTCCAGGATGGCTGGAAAATGCTGTGGTGACAAATCAAAGAAAAAATGTTTTAAAATTCAATTCAAGCATTTAAAATGAAATTTTTAAAGAGTAACATTAAGAAATGTTTTCCATTGGAAAACTGGTATTATCATGACAACTTAGGGATGACAAAACACCTGAGTGGTTCACATATTCATGAATACATGTGAGTGCAGTGCTACCAAACTCACTGCTTCTTCCACCCCTTAAATCTCATCACAAAGTGTCAGTAGATGCTGGGCAACAACAAGAGCTCAAGAAGACAAAACTGATGTAGACTTCAGCTTGTATAATAGATTTTGAAAGGAATTCAGCAGTGGCATGAGTCATCCCAGTTGCATCAGCTCCTGTGATGTCCGAATTTGGTCAGTGGACAAATCCAAACAAAGCAGATCTTGCTTTAGAAATAAATTTTACATAGCCTTTGTGCTAGTGAGCAGTGCAGGAGAAGAACAAAAGGTTTTCAGGCACAGACAACTCCAACATTCTTCCTGAGGAAGATTTCTGTGGAAACCAGTGATTAAGAGTGATTGAAGCCATGCAAAATATTTTCAGAGAACTGTTTCTTCCCAGATCAAAATCGGCTTGCTTTTGAATTCACAAACTCATAAATTAAATTGAACTTCTTACATGTTCCAATTTGTGCCACCTTCCTTTCCCAGAAATAAATAATATGATCATCCATTCCCTAGAATGACTGCCAAAATGCTGGTAGTAATGGTTGTAAATATTTTTAATTTCAAGCTTGATGAGTTGTTCTAGATTTGTATGTTGGCTTCAGACAAATCCTAGTTCCCTTACTTGCCATCCTGCTTCATGTTATCAAAAAAAGCCAGTAGAAAAGTCTACTTAATATTTTGAGCCAGGGAACTGCATTCTTTGTGTTGTCCTCTAGCTGGAAACAAAGACATCACTGTGTGTGGATCTCCAGTAACTTACTGACCACGAGAAACCCAAGAGAGACAGACATAGGGACATAAGCCTTTGCAGAAACAACTCACATAGTAAAGATATCAGAGGAGAGTAATATAGTTCACTTTACCCAAAGACAGTAACAATGCTATGTTTATGCACGACCTTAGTTATGAATGACCTTACAGAGTACCCCAAAATTAGAGACAACATCAATTGGGTTAAACACATCTAGTCCTTTCCTGGCAGTAGAGCTGGATATAGCATAGTTATGTGGAAGTCAGTTTTGTGCAATGCAATGTCAGTTTTGTTAATGCAATGGTGCTGCATTAACACATGGACTGCAAAACTACTGCTATCTCCACTAATTTACTTCTCTTGTAGCCACAGGAAATCAGTGCTGTTTGCTAGGTTATGCCTTTCTCAAATGCTAATCTTCAGTAACTAAAATACCTTCCATCTCATTTGCATCACCTACACAAACTTGGGCTCACCCCCAGACAGCTCCCGGGTTAGGGGCTTGATAGCCCGCCCTTTCAAAAGAGGACTGAAAAGAGTCAAGTGCAAAAAGCAGAACCAGCAGAGAAGTGCTTCTGCTAATGGCAGCTTTTATGCAAGTGCCCTGCCACCTGTCTGACTGACTGCAGGATGCCAGCCTTTGCTTTGCTAGGGCATGCATAGGAACATTTTAATGGGAAGTGGCCTGTTTTTTAAAAAGCCATAATTAGAGGGGGAAATTTTGTTAAAAAAACCCAAAACAACCATGTTACAGAATATCCATGCAAAAGGAGAAAAGCATTTCCAAATGTGATTCAGTCCATATGTGTGTGTTTTTCCTCCACATGCACAGCAAGCTCTTTTTTACAATATCATATTTTTCTAGCATATTGCTTTTATTAAGATCTGAGAGGGCTTTATTTTGCCTCAAAATCTGCTCTGGAGTCATAATTTTCAAAGTTTTAACTTAGTTTGGTTTCATTGAAACTTTTGGCCTGCAGATTTTGAAGACAGGGTGGAAAGCTGAACTTTCAAACACTAGAGGAATTTTCAGCCAGTCTGGTCAGGAGAGTTTGAGGCTTGACACTCAGTTTCTGATTCTTGGATTTAGCAGTACTATTAGCCTGAAGACCAGAGGGCTTAAAAACATTGGCTTGATGCTTATACAAGGGTTTGAGCAGGATGTTTTCCTTTTTTCTTCCTTCCCCACCCCTATGTTTTTACCAAATTACATACATTGCTTCAGATTTCCAACATTTCCCAATCTGGATTAATTTACATTTGGAGAGAGGGTGTGAATTAAACTGTTATAAAAGGCTTAGATGCAGTGCCAACTTGTTACTATGCTCTTTCAAGCATCAAATGCTTTTTCTATTAAGGAAGCTCTCAGAGAATTTCTTGCATCTGGAAATGTCTCTCATTGCATTTATCAGATGCAAATTATGACATATACAAATGAAGGCATTCATCGTAACACATCTCATGGAAACCCTGCTCTATTATACTATGACCTAGCATGAGATGTTGCCTTCTTCTAACAAGATGTTGCCTTCTTCAAGGAAATTTCAGTCTGAGAAAAACCTAGCTCCTGCAGGGATGTGGAATGCAAGGGAAGAGTCAGAAGCAACAAGGAGACAAGCGGAGGACAGAGCAAAACCTCACAGTTGACGCAGTCAGAAATTGCAGCCTTCAACTTGGACTGCACTTAACAGTCCAAAGTGAGAAGTTGAGCTGATAGCACTCCTTAATCCATTACATACTGTGGGTATGACCTCAGCCTCCATGATACTTTTTCCATGCCCCCTAGTAGACAGCTATACCTAGCGGTGAATATGAAGCCTGCTCTTACTTTCTACTCATCTTTTTTCTCGAATTTTCACATATGTCAAGTATTTACAGACATACAATTCCATTTTCTGCCAAAGGATGTAACATAATTCCTGTCCCCATTTGGTTGCAGACATCACATTCATAGCACACATTTTAATTAAAACACTAAAGCATTGGATGAGGCTGATTCAAATCTGGGTATACAAAGGATGGTCTCATTCTTGCTGTTATTGCTACAGAGCTGGAATAGTCACTAAGGATTTAGCTAGCAAATTGTATTCAAGGTCCACGTAACGTCTCCCTTGCCAGCATTCACAGAAATCTCTCCCTTATATATTATCTTAATCGACTAGTCTCTGCCAATTTTTGTAGGCTCTGTAAGTTATTCATGGATCATAAATTTCCCAGTGACTGCAATGTCCATCCTGATGCATTATTGGCCAACACATCCTTAGGATACTTTAGTATGTTCATCTTGTGATCTTTAGTCTGCCTTAACATTCTGCTCATGGCCACCTGAGTAAGTGTCCTTCTTACTAGGAAGACACTAGGAAATATGGGAAGGAGCTGAGGGCTGAGTGTCTAGTTTCCCTCTAATGGGCCTGAAGAAGCAGAAGGGATTCAAAGCTTTAAGGGGAATAATTCATGAGCTTTCTTCTCCTCTGTTCACCTTTTCCAATGAGCAGCTACAACAGTCTTAGACATTCTGCATCCTCCTTTACCAGATTTCTTTAGGGGTATATGATGGGTATTGTAGGGTAGCTACAGAGTACAGTTCATTTCCCACATCACCAGTACCAGTGTCAGAGACAGACCAAATGCTGCCAGCAAAGATCTTAGTTCTTCTTCCCACCAGTTCAATAGCTTTCTTACTTTTCTCTGATTCTCTGCTGAGCAGGGAGAGAGTACTGCATCAGCTTACAACTCATCAAATGTGACTAATAGTTTTATGGTACTTAACATATGAGATAAATGTGAACTGATGTGAACTGAAAAGTAAGGAAATTGCCAGGCAGCATGTTTTAAACAATCAGAAAACAATTGCTTTAACATGGTGCTTAATACTGTTGTGACTCATAGCCATCAGTTGTAGCAGCAAAAATGGATAAATGTGCTTTAAAAAGATCAGAAAGATTTGTGGAGGATGATTCCACCCTTGGCTATTAAGTATTATGATCCAAATGCAACTCCCAACCCAGGAAACTCTTCACCTTTGCCAAGAAATGCCACAATGTTCTAGAAGAAAAAACATTCTTCCAAGAGAAATGTTCCCTAAGCATCCACCCCAGTTTCTGTTGATGATGAGATGTTGAGCTAACTCTTGTATGGCATGATTGGTCTTATATTTAAAAAAAAAATAAATCTGCAGTTGGCTGATATAGTGATTAATCTGTATCCTACAGGAGCTAATATACACTGACTTTTACAGTTCCAATTAATTTACTATTTGCAACCAATATTGCTGGATATTGCTGGACCCTATGCAATTAAACATACCTTTGGTTCTAATAATTTGGGCCTTACCCAGTACACAGTCTGTATACATTCTTCTTTGCCATGGCTCACCAAATAAAAATGGAAACTTGTAAACAATGGGAATGTGTCCACACTGTGCTCGCAATGCTTCTGAGACTGCAATACAGAAGGCAGGCTGCAGAGAGAGAGAAAACACTGGTGTGTGCTGCACCTCCTGACGTAACCCGCATAAACAGTCACCAAAAAAAATCACCAAACTACTTTATCTGGTGATTGCATAGCCTATGCAGCCACACTGCAGCTGAGGTGAGAATCATGCAGATAAGTTTGGAAAAAAAGGCTCAAACCCCAGCTCCTCCAGGCAGGAGAAAGCATTCACTCCTGCTCAGTCTAGCAGGCTCAGAGCTTTCCTGAAACACAGAGGTTAAACTTGCCACTCCAAACAGTCCCACCAAGAGACTGCCCTGAAGCTTTTCACAGGGAAAGGATTTAATTAGAATCTGATTTTCATGGTACAATGCAATATTCGGTACAACAGGAACACCAAAACATATGCTTTGTGATTTGTGATGCAGGTTTGCTTAGGCAACTTTTAAGATGATCCCTAAGTAGAGAAAGGGCAAAGGCAGCAGAGAGGAGGAGAGGCTTTTCTGAGCAGGTTTGAATGTCATAAATGCACAGTTATGGCTTAGTAATTGTATCACAGTTGACAGATGCTGCAGCAATCACATGACTAGAATATGACCTCATATTTCGTCTCTCTCCCCTCCTCCCCCAGTGATGAGGGCAGCGCTGGCACTTAAATAAGCAGAAGGCATTTCCAGAAGGCTAGTTTGTAAGTTACTTAAAGGAGAAGCCTGAATTTCAGCACAGAGATATACTTTGTACAGACTATTAGGCAGCTGCTCAACAGTGGCAGTGAAGCAAAACTCTGCATCTCCCCTTGGGAAGTGCAATACAGTTGCTACCAGAGTAAAAATATTAAATTCCAAATCACATGGGCTTAGGTCATCCCTTCCCAAGGGAAAACCTGCAGGAGGGATAGTAAGGGAAGAAATGCTTCTGTGATCCATCACAGGATTATCCTGAAGATAGTGGAGCTGCTGCAAGCTCAGATGTCCTCCAGGACTCTGTGAGAGATGCTGCAGCCACAAGGAGGTTGTCTCTGCCCTGCCACTGCCCCAGAAGCCACTGTGGGTGCTCTGGCAGGGTGATTCCACAGGAGGATGGAACAGCCAGGCAGAATATATAATTTTATGGAGATTTTCCAGGGGTACTGAGTGTCCTCCTAAGTCCATCCTCAGCTTTTTGCATAGATTTTGGATCATGCAATTCCCAGAAGGGTCCTGCAAGAAGATGCTCCCTCAACAGCTGAATACCCCTTCACCATGAAGGGGAACCCCACCTTGGGAATTTCCAAAGGTGCATTTGGTCCCATGGGAATAATTTATATCATAATGCTGTCAAGTTGAGACTGACTGAGAGGTAAAAGTCCAAAATTAAAATCCCAGCTTTGGCACTGACCCTCATCACAAGGTACACCAGTGGCAAGTGTTCTAGAAGTGCAGAGATTTTTTTATATTTTAGAGTTTTCTCACTAATGCATCTGCAATTTGCAGCTATTCATGGGCTACAGACCTGAAACTTTTCAATACAGCCTCACTGTTGTTCAAAAGATAAAGAGTAAGAATTTTCTGTACAGCTGCTTGTCTCTAAACCTTCTTTCCTTTAGCCTGGTGTTGTTTATCTTCTCTTTGGACCAAAGCGTGGCACAGTTATTCTCATCTACCAGTTGTGGTGGTGATGCTTGGGCAAGGTGAGATCCCAGTTAGCCTCGTTAATGTTAACAGCACCACACTGGGATTTCTCTGCCTTTGATACACAGGGTTTCAGTCACCTCTGGGTTTCAGCTCCATGGAAAGCCTTTGTTTGAGAAGTTCTGGCAGTGGCTGTGTTGCTGATCCCAGCCGAGGCATGAGCATTCCCAGAAGGGCCTGCAGCTCAGTGGCCTGCTGCCTGGGCCCTACTTTGTCGCTGACCTGTAGCAGGATTTGGCTGAACACCTTCGTATCATTATTCTTTTTCTTAAAGAAGATGACAACTGAAAACCGGGGGACAAGAAGAGCTCTGTGTCTGTGTCTGTTTTACACACAAGATGGCGCCGCGCGGCGCCATCTTGTGGCGCTGAGGGGCGGTGGAGGACCCGGGCGGGAGGTGGAATCGCCAGCCCAGCAGCGCCGCCGGCCCCTCCGGCCCCACTGTCCTGCGTGTCACGAAGGGAAATAAAAGCACCCCCAAGGGCTGTAGGGCCGCCTGCTTCTCCGCACAGCGAGCAGCAGCAGCTTCCCTGGCCCCGCTCTGGCGCCTCCCGGTGCTGGGTGGAAATCGGCCCTTCGGGGTGTCTCAAGAAGCCCCGCTTCCTTCCCAGCGTATCCCGGTGGAAACCACACTTGGCAGCCAAGGACTGCTGCCCATACCACGACACACCGGTTGCCAAGCATGTGAGAAAGCACGGTGGTAAATACATGCTATTACTGTTTGGGCTGGGTCTGCACCCAACTCCCTGGCACGTGAAAAACATAGCTCCCGGAGTTTCACCAAGATTTAAAATCCTCAGTCAGCCTTACTCACCTGGCCTGTCCTGGCCTGCGGGAATGTGTTGTCCCGTAAAACCTTGACTTGTAAGTGAGTATTTGGTCAATACAATCTGTTGACCGGGCCCATCACTCCTCAAACGTTGGCGGTGTCGGCATTGTCATGCAAAGCTGATTTACCCCCTGTCTGAGTGGGCTTTCCCCTCTGCTTTCCCTTCTGCCAGGATACACCGACATCCAGAAGACACGGAGAGGCTCAGAAAGCACTGCAGAGAAAGCCCCTGCACCTTCCAAGCCTTTGGAGCAGGACTGGAATGGAATGAGACCAGCCTGAAGGAGGGTACGTAGCAAAGCGGGATCAGTCACGGCTGCAGGTATTGACCTGTTTGTCACAGCATCATCCTTCGGGGAGTCTCACTTTATCCACCCTCTTGCTAAAGCTTTCCAAAAAGAGTTATCTAAGCCTTTTTACAATCTGCCGTCCTGTGCCAGTGAATGAAAAGCTTTCAGAGACTGTGTGTTCACTATGTTACAAGCTTTGATCAAAACATCTAGGTTTCTACAGGTATCTGCCATACACTTAGGTGTCAGTAAACATTTGAAAATCTAACTTGTAGTGGTTAGCTCTTTTTTTCTTTTTTCTTCATTTTCTTAGCACTGGTAGTAAGTTGCTATCAAATTATTGTTGCTATTTAGTAAAATGCTGATAGGGTGAAAGCAACAGTCTATCACATATTCTGTGGCATTCATTTGATGTTTTTAACCACTTAAAAGTAGTTAAAAATCACTTTTAGGAGGTAAAAGCACCTTCTGTGCGAACCCCACCTAAGCCATGAACATTCACAAGGGAAGAAAGCTTATTTTCATAAGTTTCCAGTAAACCTACATGGCTTGAATGTACACCATCCGTGGTTTATATCACTTACACACCAGACCCTCCCTAGCCAGTCTAGGTAAGGAACTTAATCTATTGGTTAGGGGTCTCAAGATATGCCCCCTTTTAAATGTTATATGTCACTGAAATTTTATTTTGGAAGTAGATTAAATGAAACTATCATTGACAATTTATCTAGGGCTTTACAATTTTCTCTTTTGTCTTGAACTGGGACTTAAATTAAGCTTCTAAACTCTGCTTTTCTGCTCACAATCTGCCTAATCAAAGAGGGAGATCCTCCTGAACATTTATTTCAATGCCCAAGTTGCTGGTAGGAGTCCCTGATAGATTTCTCTTTTAAATTTAGCATAGCCCAGAATAGTAACTCTTACATAACATGTACACAGCAAATATGGGACTTGCTTTAATTTCAGTGAGAGACTGCAGATTTCCTGCAGAACAACTAAGGCAGACAGCATTAGAGTCATGCCTCATATAAAAAGCGTGAGCAAATAAGCTTATTCTTATAGAGCAAGGGATAATGTTTCTTGTAGGTATCCGAGTATAGTTGACAACCAAATGGACTGTGACAGATCCAGTTCCTCTCATGTGCCTGTGCGTGGCATTGTGCCCTCTGATTACATCAAAACTTACAGATACGCCTGCCTCCCTTCCTGGAGGATAAAGAGCAAGACAAGAATTTGCCCGTCATTGTCCACAGGCCATTTGGGCTACTCAGGAAGGGGAGTTCTTAGACAAATACAATCTCTGCCTATTCACAGCTAGCTAGCTAGCTGTGGAGCATGCACTTCTCCATACAGCCCATGTCACAGGTGGGAGATCTTGAAAGAGAAAAGAACAGGAACTAGACCTTTCTGGCACAGTATGTTTGCCAGGTGATCTAGCAGAAGACATTAAACAGACCTTCCATCAATTTTCGCCTCCTTCTGCCTTTGTTTTCCATAGCTTAACACCTCCCCTGACAGTGAACTGCAGATCAGTTGCAGAGCCAGCACTTTCTATGTGTGTCACAGCTGGAGCTTGACCCCTGCCATGTTCCAGGGGTGAGTCTGAAATACTATGTCCTCTGAGCGGTCTCCCTCTTGCAGGCTGACAGCCTTTGAGGGCTGTAGCTTACTGAGCTAGATGGGAGTCATCTGTTCCTGTGGGCAGGACAGCAGGGTACTGCAGTGTGCCGAGTTACTCCAGTGCTCTTACACTGGAGGATGCAGCAAGGATCTTCACTGCACTTAGTAAGATAGTAGTACTCATGTGGACTCTTGGACAGGATATCATTTCACTGGGATCCACTGGTACAGTGTCCTAGAACTGCTGGCACCTTGCATGCAGACTACAGGCTGAACAGTATTTGTCCCTGTGTCATTTGATGAGATTATTTACACAGAGGTATTTGCTTAGCTAAGAAACCTGGATGGAAACAGACACGTGTCAAATAAGCAATTTCCCACCATACTCAGAGGCTTGTGGACATCAATCATACTGACCTATAGTACCTGCCATTTCCTGAATTGCTTTGAAAATAGGAAACCTAACAGGAAAGGCATTAAGTCATTACTAGATTAGCCTTGGTTTTGCAGTTGCCTTGAGAAGTTTTTGATCTGATGATAAGTATCCCTTCTGCTGTTTTGGTAAGGTACCCTTTTCTTGTAGGTATAAATGATGATGCAGACAAGGCAGTGGAGTCTCCAAAGCAGTTCATTACACAGAGGAAATGTATCAGTTTCATTAAAAAGATGATGTTGCACCAGTTTAACTGTGTGTCTCTTTAAGCCTTGCTTATCCTGATGAAGTTTCCTCCAGACTGGTAGAGAGTATGCACATACACACACAGCTGCACTGGTTGAACTAAAGAAGTGTGATACCATATTTTTTATCTGAATCATTAAAACTCTTCAATGAATATTTAGTTGTGACATGTATCTGTCTCCAAACCCATAGCAATGCACTGATCCTGCTTTCTTATAACTGTTAGGAACTAGTTTGTGACTGTTTTGTGTGCTGATACAAAAGGTTGGGGACTGAACGTGTGTAGTGTCTTTTTTCCTGCTTGCTTCCCCACAGACTGTAGGTTTTCTGGACCCATAGAAGCAGAGGGCAGCAGAAAATGGAAAGGGAGCTTGAATGCCAGGCATTGCTGTCCATAGCCATGAATGTACTTTTTCGGCTCCCACAGAGTCCCAGGAGTTCCAGCTGTCCAGAGCTTCTAGATTCCATGTCTTTATTCAGTTTTATGGTTGCTAGTCAAAATAAAGCTTCCCTAAGGGGGAAAAAAAATTGTCAGAGCTTGCCTTTGTGTAAGCAAAGACTGGCAATAAACCCCATGGTAACGTTGGGAGGAAGACTCCAAAAATTAGAAGTGAGAGATCTATGCTGTTAGGAGTATCTGAAAGGCTTACTACAGTTCAGGCTGTAGCTGCATGTTTTTAACAGTGAAGGATAGTTGGGCATTGGGTGTACTGAACTCCCAGTTGTTCATAGTCTCTGTGAAAAGAAAGGTTGTCTTCCTAGAAGTCTGACTACTTTCCAAAGGAGAGCTGTGGCCTTTAAATAGGAATTCCTGGGTTATTTTTTTTTTGGTCAGTCCTTTGGAAGAAGTCAGACTAGAGGATCATAATTGATATAGCTGAATTTAAACTATTTGAAACTGAGATTTTGTTTCCCTAAAGACAGTAGGGTAACAGTGCTATTGACCATACCAGGAGTTTAATCTGCGTGGATCCACGGAAGATTGCTGTACATCTGCTGGGGGGCAGGCTCCAGCAGAAACTCCAGCATGCCAGTCTCTGGCAGCCTGGGTCTTATTTTGGAAAACTCTAGAAAGCCAATGATTTCGGATATAAATCAGCAACAAGCTGTAGAGTCCCAACGTAGAGGTTTAATTTAAAATAAAGAGAACTTGATTAAAAAGGGTTAGATTAGGAGCAAGACTCATAAATAGTCATGTGGAAGACATTTAAATAATAGAAATACTTTTTATGAGACACAGTACAGAATTCAATAAATATTTAAATAAAATACTTGTGTTGAGGTGTTTGCCAGAAAACCCTTGGAAAATTATTGGTTTAATCAGGTTCTTACTGGTGCTATAAATCTGCCCTTAAAAACAGTTTCAGTTCTCTCACATGTCTTGACAGGGACCAGATAAACACCTTGGGGTACTCCTGCTGTGTTAAGGTTACCTTCATGCAGAGAGACATCACAATGCTCTATTAGTAGCATCAAAACAGGACTTAAATGATGCATAAATCTTGGGCTCTCCAGGAGTCATTTTCACCCTCTCTGTATGAGAAGAAAAGCAAGTAGTTCCTTTAATCCTGTGTGGCTTCTGTATTAAAATAAGCCTTGATACTAATCCCTGACTATCTGGATTTAAACTGACATATATCCTACAGCTTCAAATACTAGAACATCTGTGTTACCAATGTGCCCTCAAACCCAGATCATTTATGTGCTTAATCACACCAAAGGACAGAAAAGTCATTATCCTCCCAGTGTTTCCCTAACACTGGAGTGGGTTCCTTCAAAAACCCAGGCAGTTTTCCTCACATTATTTCCTTTTGCTGCAGTGTTTGCATAGTTTCCCATTGTGACTTGAAAAAGCATGATGAGCAAGATAAATGTCAGAGAGCAGCACATCAAGGCTGTGTTGGCATCTTGCATAAATTCAGCTACATAACTCACAAACTGGAGTTTACACTGTAATTTCACAAAAGGCAGGTGGCTTCGCTTGTATGTGAGCAGATTTTCTTCCTGACAGAAACAAAAGGATTCCTAGGCCCTGATTCCAATACAGTCATCAAAGTTGACCAAAAAGAAATATTAGTAAATGATAAAGCATCCATATTTCTGGTTTTTTACGAATATATATGTGATGGTAATTTATCAGAACAATGCTCCTGTAGCAATAACAATGTCACTTCCTGGATATACTGTACACATTGTCAGAGAAATAAGCCATCAAGTTGTATCTCCTTGTGTCCCTGAAAGTGCAGAGATACTGCATAAGATGCTGCTGCTCTGTTTGAGTGTAAATGACCAAACTAAGTTTTGCCTTCTGTGATATACAGGGTACAGGGTAAATACCAAACAAAGCCAGAGCCACTAGGCTGGCACTAGTAGTTGTTTGTGACTGCCAAGGCTCAGCACCAAAAACTGGTGCTGGCAAAGGCATTCATGACATGAAGTCCGTGCTTTATAGGCCTCACAGGCAAACTTCACCGGAGTCAACCAGTGAGGAAGAGGACAAAGCTAAAGCTGAAGCTGATAAAGGGCTGACACCAAAGGTCAAGCACTGGGGTCCACAAAGAACCGGGGTGGTAGCAAGATTATGCGAGTGCTCATTGTCAAGGACCACAAGTTCCTCAGCGAGGCAGCGCTCAAAGTATTCAGCTCCTTCTGGGCAGCACAGTAGGCTTCAGCCCTGCATTGTTTAGTCACTGGAAAAGAAATATTAACTATGTGTGAGATGATCCTGGAATTTTAAAAGCTGTTGCAATTATTCTTAGATTGAGGTGTAGATGCTTCCTTGAAAAGAAAGATGTACATTTCTTCCAAAGATTCTTTTGGCAACTTTCATTTGTTCTGTTTGAAATTCAAGGATTTTTGTTTTTGGAATACTGGAATCCTTTCAAAGGATTCAAAACAAAGCATGTTAAGAGAAAATGCCAGTCTTGTAGAAAGGAGAGGGTTAGTGGCTGACAGTGATTGAGAGCCTCAAAGTAGCCAAATTTGTTTCCTTGCTAAAATTTTAGCATTTGTAACATTTGAAAAGCTATATGCTAGAAAAAAAATAATGAAAATCAAAGACAGTCTCTTACTGTGTCACTTCCAAGAGTGTCTTTATTTATTGGGACATAGCTGATGGTATGGCCAGTGAATACCTATATCTAACATGGAAGGTGACTGATCTCTAAGACTATACTTCTGGTCCTTGAGAATTTCTGGTTAGATATTCATGTGAGATTTATTTCTGCTTGTTATTAATGGATTATTTGATCCAGTTGCCTGGGGGAAAAAAACATTTAAAAAAAATTATCAACACCGGATATTCCACACGTAAATAGTCTCTGCAGCACAGAATTTTTATATGGTCACAGAGAAGTGTAAAGTGGATGGAGCACTCCCTCTCTCAAGCTTCATTATCATAAGTTTTCTCCCCAAGCATGTATGTCTAAGGTGCAGTATTTGGCCATTTGTTTCCTTAGAACCTACTGAAATTGCCCCAAACTATCCAGTCTGCTGATCCAGCACTGTCACTGTTTAAGCCCTTCTGATTGAACAGTTATTACTAAGAGAAGAACAAAGCCTGTGTTTCTCAGTATAACACAGAGCTAGAGAGAAAGCAGTGGCTTTAATCACCCTGTGTGCCTTTGGTAGCAACATTCTGTTTGGTAGCATTTATGGAATTTATCCAGTTTCATCTTTGTCAAAAAACCCACAGTGCAGTGAGCACTTCTGTGATAGCTAATAGATGTGCCTTACACTAAAGTTTGAAGCAAGTTGAGGTAAAGGGCATCAGTTTTAGAAGTTATGTGCATTTGGTGAATGTCTTAGTTTGAAAAAGAAAACTAAGATATCTGGGGGCTAATAGAACAGAGGACTCCACACGATTAATCACA
>JAWWEU010000111.1:27175713-27218838 GCA_035583155.1 Acropternis orthonyx | reverse complement strand
AGAAAAAACGGTCCCCTCCTTCCTCCCTCCCCCGGAAGCTCCCCCCCCCCCACCTCTTCTCCAGGCTTCACTCCCAGTCCAGGCAGGTGAGGGAAAGGGAAAAATTCTGAAACCTTAAACCCATAACAGTGAATATACCCAAAGAAGGAAAACTGAATATTTTTGGTCAACTATGACTCAAGATTTATCGAACCACCTTATTTGATATGGAAGTGATCTCCTCTCTGGTGTGATCCTGAGGCTCTGCAATGCTGCAGAGGTAGTAGGACAAAAGAAGGGAGAAAAAAAAAAAAAAAGAAAAAAGAGCCATAAAGAAAATCTATTAAAATAAAAGAAAATAATAGACTTTGACAAACTCTCATTCAGACAGCATTTCAGACTTAGTGCCTTCCTGAGACAGTACAACTTTTACAGTGAGAAATGCTATTGTTCTAACATGTTCCACAAAAAAATCTAAAAAAGGGCAGCTGCACAATTATTTGTTTCTTCTTCCTCTCCCTTATGCAGGGTGCTTCTCAAAGAACATTGTATTCCCAAAAATGTATTCAGGACTGCACCCACAACATTTTTAATGCTACAAAATCAGTGGTTTCCCTACCTTTGCTAGGCCCAAGTATTCAAAAGTCATGATTCAGAGTTCAAAATCATTATTGGCTTAAAACTCCTGAGAATTTTCTCTTTAAGCAAGTAAGAGCTTTAGAGCTTTTAAAATTGTCATCTGGTTTCTGGAGTTCTTTTTCTGGAGTTTTCATAACTATGAGAGATGGAAACTTGAAAAGAAAATGTTTATTGTGTATTGTGTGATTACCTGACTAGTGGCTGTGATTTACAGTAAAATCTTTAAGAGCTAGCAGTACTGGTTTTGATTTGTATATCCAGTTTTCACAGTGAATAAAACCAAAGAAATTGAAGAAACTGGGCTTCTACAGCCCAATGCTGAAGAGGACCTAAAGGATTTTACACTCAGTTACTCAGTTTGTGCACTTCAGGGAGGAGAGGAATGATTGCGGTTAGGGGAGAAAATGATCTGGTTACACTTGGAATCACACTCTGGAGTCCTGCAGGGGCCACAACAACTCTGTGTGAGCTGGAGCCTCCCCAGAGCCAGTGCAATTTGTGTTGTGCCTCTTAGTTCCGGGAAGCAGAGACTGCCCAGGGCTTAGCGACTACCAGGTGGGCTCCTCATCTTCCCTGTGTGCTGGAGCTGGGACAAAAGCCAATGTGTCATTCCTAAACTTGTTCTTCATAGCCCAGAGGGGCCCTTGGAGCAGAGAGTACTCTCAGCAGATTACTTATCTCTGTGTAACAATGCCAGAACAGATTTCAAGGCAGGAAGTGCCGAAGTAAAACATGAAGTGTTCTTAGATGAGCTGCTGAAATATGCCAATTATTTTGCATTTTCTGTTTTTATATATTTTCCAGTACAAGTTTCTTTTTGAAATGGAAGTAGAAATAATAGGTTTCCTGAAAGCTAGAAAGTTATAATAAATGTGAAAACCCACTTTATTTAAAAAACACTTTGTTTTAAATTTTGCATACAAGAGCTCAGACTTTTTAGCCAATATACACATTTCACGCTCACATGCACACACACACACACACACACACATACAAAGTCTATTGTTAAATGACTTTAACTTTTGTCTAAAAAATGTAGTGAATCCAAAACATACTGTTATCTTACTATATTTTGAGACAAATGAGCTTTGAATCAGACTCTGGTTTAGAAATTAACAGCTATGGAGACTGCATTTAAATGATGTATTTTAAGGAGTGAAGCCTCAGAGCCCTGCCTTGTTAGCTTTCTTACACTGCAGTCTTCACCATTGGCTACTGCTGTGAGGCAACTGCAGAAAAATATACCACCTCCGGTCTCCACACAAGGTTTGGGTTTGCTGGTCTAAAGCAACAGGAGGTGCTGAGTCATTTTGGTCTGATTTAAGAGCAGTAATGTAAGGCAGCAGCATCTAAGGCATAGATTAGCCATCAAACTTCTGAAGATGCCTGGAAGAGTGTTCCTCCTCATAAGGTTATGTCTTTCCATCCAGGCAGGGATGCCATTAACAGCGGCAACTGATAAAAGAACCTCAGCAAAATAATTACTTTAATGGTGATGGCTAAATTTTAGCTTTTCTGGTCTTTATCCTGATACATGTTCTCATATACATGCTCTCTGATATGAGAGCATGCCACTGAATAACGTCACTAAGCCTTCCTGCAGCACAAAAATGAGCTCTCTGAAAGCATCAGAGCTCTGCTTAGGCAAAGCTGAATTTGAGCTTGTGATTTTGGATCAAAGGTCCCAAAGGAGTGTCTGAGCACTAATGAAAGTACAATACCAGTGTAAGGCTGATGATTTTGAAACTTTGGCTTACGGACAAGTAAAGGAGCCAGTGGAATAAGCAAAATAGAACTCAGGTATTGCAGTTCTGAGGCCTGCCTACCACCCACCTTAACAAATTTGACATCCATCAGTTATGACAGGGGGCAAATAGAAAGGTTGTGATGATGTATGTCAGTTCTCTTTTTAAACCTCATTTTAAGGTCAGAAGAAGACTATAGCGTAATAACCAACCCCATTTTATGAAGGATTAAAAAGGCCACAGATTCTAGATAGTTCGAATTCATCAGTTATTCATTGCTCTGCTAATATCCTTTCAAACACAGACTGAGGAGTATGTGCTAAGTCATGATTATGCTTGCTGGCATAACTTTAATGAGTAAAAGCCATATTTGTTGATGTCTGTACATATGGCAGGGATATACATATACATACATATATATACACATATATGTAACTTTATTCCTTTTTTATCCAAAAAAATGACTTTGTAACTCTAATGAGTAAAAGCCATATTTGTAGATGTCTATACATATGGTGTGTATATATAGATATATGTAACTTTATCCCTTTATATATATGTGTGTGCCTCTGTGTGTGTGTGTGCATGTGTATATGTAACTATCCCTTTTTATCCATGAGTGAGATCAGGCCCTTTGTTTTTCTCCTAATATATAGAACTCCTAATAAAAATCACAAATCTGTTTTTTCACTTGGTAGGCATTGCCTTCAACACTCACTCTGATATTTACAGCAAGAACCCCACACTAATGATCCATGTTTGAGTAAGAGAGTCTCTGTCATTGATTTAAGTCACAATGATGCACATATCACCATTCAATTTTGTTTTGCAGTCAACAAGTCTCTCTGTTTGCTCAGAAAACTGTATTCTGCCCAGATATTTCTCTGCTTTATTAAAACCACACCAACTCAATAATTCAATTTGCATTCATTCTTATTATCTGATTGGATAGCTACAGTACTCAGCGTCACCTGTGGGGATTGCTTAAGAGTTGTCTAAATCGGTGGCTGTAAATGAAACTAATGATGCAATTTTCCTTTTTAAACTATTTAAATACAAATCTGTTTATGAACTCAAACAAAACCACAAAAAATAAATTCCATGGGTCACTTAACACTATAAATCCACGTGGTCTAAATTTTCAGAAATACTCAGAAATTTTGCAAGACTGTGTTAACAGTGCAGCAAATCTCCATGCCAAACCCTATATATATTACCAGAGGTAATTTTGTTGTAAAATCAAAACCTGAAAAAAAACAGATGTCATTCATTCACACATGTGCTCTCCCAGCCACCTACAAGCACCAGGATGTGTGCATCCAAGCAACCTGCTGAGGAGTCAGGCACTGGGGATGTGCATCCAAGTGTTCAAGCAGTCTGTCCAACACACTGGCACCAAGCCACATGTATTGAGGCAGTCTGGCCAGGATTCCTTGCAATGATGCAGGGGACAAGGACATCAGCTACTGAGTCCTCCTCACATCTGTGTCCATTGCCAGTTGGCGACCATGTGTTGGTTTTGCATGTGCCTTTTTGTATGCTTTTGGAGCTGCCAGTGATCCACCTGTCCTTTCTGTCCCACCTCTGTGAGTAATCAGGATTTACTTTCCTTTGTCTCTCAACATGGCTGTTCTGAGAAGTTGCACAGGTAGCATGCCAGGGCCCTGAAGATTTGCTAATCTAGAACAGGGCATTCCTGCCTTCTGTCCTTTCTGACCTTCTGTCCCTTCCAGAACTTCCACACTCAGACAATTCACATTCATACCACTCTTAGCATTTCTGTTACAGTTCTCTACAACAGCACTACAACTGTAAAGAAATCATTTTCCTAGGCCATTAAAATTTCTGAATACTTAAGGTACTCATTAGGTACTCTGAATACTTAAGGTACTCCATTTCATATCAGATGAAGCCATGAACTTTCCAGAAGGCAAGTTTTAGGTCTAGTAACTGGGTCAGAGGGAAAACAGACCATTAAATATGATGCAGGTGAAGATGAACCAAGTTCCATGTTGCAGTATTAATGGGACTGGACAAGTATGTTCCAGGTGGACATGGTAAGTCTAAGCATGGTAGCTAAAACACTCACCTGGCTTACAAGAGAGCTTTGTTCAAGATTACATCCTGAGTCCAGAAGGCCAGTCTCATGAGTCTCATACATCCTAGAAGACCACTCTTGTCAATTAGCTGTAAGTCCAGACTCCCGCTGCCCTTCTTAATGTCGTAATTATGTTTTGATACACAACAGAAGTCCCAGAAGAAGCTCCCATCCTAGAATCACCTACTGCCTATGGATTAGGACACTCACCTAAGAGATGGAAGGCGCAACTCGTGCCTTCTCTAAATCAGGCTGTTTTCTCATCTCTCAGATGAGGTCCTTGTTACCAGGCTACAGGCTTTCTGCTTCTTTGTAAAGAGGCATTACTTGACTTTTTCTTCTGAGACCTTATGCCTGAATAACTTGTATAGACAAGCATGCCTTTGGTATAGAAGTAGGTAATGTCTTTTGGGGTAGCTCCTTTTCCCCTCTGCTTCCTGTCAGTTACTTTCAGCTAAGTCATGAGACTTTTTAATGTATTTTCAAGCATGTAGCATGCTAACCACAATTTCTGCCTTTTTAAAAATGTTTACATTTCGTAGCTGAAAAGAGAAGGCATGTAAGCTTCTCTCTGCAACAAGACTGAATTAATGACTAATGTCACCAAGAGACAGGGTCCTTAAAAACTAGCTGTTGCCAATTTTAAATCATGGTTTAACATGGCCCTTATATCTGAAAACATTGTGCGATCATTTAATACCTGTGGTTTCAATTTTTGTGTCTGTTGTTATTGGCAAATATGCCTTATTTAATCAGACACCTAGGGACATTATTGCTCTTACACAAGAAATGCTTAGCATCAATACAACATAAGCAATACTCTCTGAACAGTTAAAAAGCACATTTTGCACCTGTGATTAAATGTGCTTTAACTCACATTTATGAGCATTTTTATTTGGTGGTTCCCATGGTTTTTCTTTACATCTGATGGAGATAACGAAAAGCCAAGTGCAGTGGTGCCACCTTTTTGGTCATTTTTATTGGGTTTTATTTCCATGCCCACCTATCCCCAAGGCCATCTGTGTAAGTCTCTGATACCATCTTTCCCCTAAAGCTTTGGTCTGCTTTTATCCCTCTGACTACTAACAAAGGGTACAGCCTTGCCACTCCAGAAAAGCAGAATAGCTAACCACTCCGGTAGTGCTTCTCCTTCCTTCCTGTTGCCACTAGTTAGAGAACAGTGCATTGAACTGCCTGCCAGTCTCCAGGGTGTCAGCACTGAAAACCAGACATGATGCTTGGCAAGTCTTCGCGGGGGCTGAGGGTTGCCAAAGCAGGGCAGTCTGCCCCCCTCTGCCTGCTCTCTGCAAGCACAGCTGCATTCCCCAGGCACTGGTCCTGGCTGCACCGAGGCTCAGTTTTCCTCACAAGGGGAAGATAAAGCTGAGGTTTCCACTGCTAAAGGGTGTAGATATGGTCATTCCAGCCCTATGGCAACACTGAAGAAACAGCTTCCTAAACTGTGTTGTGTTGCTTCTGTGCACACTCATTGCACCAGGAAATCACCAGCAGAAGGGTTAGTGTGAAGATGCTCCTTTCCCTATGACCATTTTACCTTGGTGTCTGGGTTCCTATCACAGCCCAGCACTTACTTTGCTTTTTGTAGGGGGATGCAGCCAGAGTAGGTGGTTATTAACAGACAAACTGTGATGACTGTAGCTTGTCCCTGATGTTACTCTGCCTGGAGAGTACTTTGCGAGAGGGGCTGTTGGCCAAGACCAGGTAATTTAAAATAGAAATCCTAATACAGTAGGACTGAAGATACAGTAAACTGGAAGGCAGAAGAAAACAAGCTCCTGAAATTGGAAAAAACAGCAAACCAAAGATCCAAAACTTTTCAGATTTCTTAGGTAAAAAACCCATTTCTACCTATGAGGGAGACACATGCCTTTTAGTTTCTGTGGAAAGATTTCACTGCAGTCATTCTGAGTTCTTGCATCTCTCCGTAAGAGCCATATTCATGTGCCTCATCTTTTTCACACATGTACTTCCTTTGTGACATGGAGAATCTACTAAGCTTCATGTTTTTCTCTCCTGTCTGTTCTCTCCTAAGAGGGAGGCTGCCACAGATTGTCTATGTATGCTCCAAACCCCATGTCCTTCTCCCAGAACAAGGTACCTTTTCCTTTTCCTAGTACAATGGTCAAAAGACTTCCCTTGGTCAAAGTGTGCTCCTTTGAGTCCCTTGAACTCTTAACATCCGTGTTTTCAAAAGCCACTTCCTGCTTTTTGTTCCTTCCTTTTTTTTTCTGGGATTTTTCCATGACACATCTTGCAGACCACTTGGTGCAAGGGCAGTCATACATTTCTTCTAAGAAAGTTCTTTTTAAATGGAAGACTATTAATGGCAGTGATTCACTTAGATTTTTTTCTCTTTTCAGGGAGTTATATGACACCAGCTGTAGTAGCAAATTGCTGATTCCATATAATCTTAACCTTTCCATGATGCAGCAATTTTTTAACCTTATCCAGTCTTAATAAATTCCAAACAAATGGGTTTTCCTACCTGTCATTCATAATTATTTAAGACAAGCTTTGGTCTCACATGAGCTTATAGAATTGCTTGATGCAGGCCTATATACAAACATGACTACTGCCTCTAAATACGGGGAAATTATACTATATGTGCCAAAATGTGAAGCCTAGAATGTGTGAGAAAGGATACAACATACAATGCTCCAGACATCATTTATAAAGATCCAGAAGTTTTACACAACCATTTTGCTTGTTGGTGCTAGCAATAGTGTAGCTGATGCAACATCAAAGGTACAGAGTCCTGCCCAGAATTTTTTTATGCTGTTATGTGCTGTGTCAACATGACAAATGCCTCACAGAAAGGAAAAATGATGGCTGCTGTAGAAAACGGGTTGCTTATAGCCTTTTTTTATTATTATTACTATTTCTTTAATTTCCTTTCCCAGGCAAAGGATTGAAGTGTGATTTGTTTGTAGAAACATAAGTACATAGTATCAGAATTATGAGGTGAAGCTGTCTGATAACTCACCTGTAACAAAACTGCATGTAAACACATGCTGTTCCATGGGAAATGTCTTCCCTCCAGTTACCTGACAGCCTTTCATGACTCAGGAATTATTCAAACATCATGAGACTAAAATGAACTACTATTTTTCCAGTGGAGAAAATTGACAAAAAGGAACTCCCTTGTACAAACTCTGTAGCAAATCAATGAAAGAACTAAGAGACTCCCAAGGTTTTCCCAGCATCACAGAAGGTCAGATTCAGCTTATCACTAAATAGAGTGCTGGAGGTATCAGAAGTGCTAGAAGGTTAAAGTGCTTGGGCCCTGCTGGGCTCTTCTAATGCTTCAGGGAAGAAGCTGGGTATTCAAGGAACAGAAACAGAACCTGCAGAGGAAAAGTGAAAACAACAGAGAACCCACAAAAGACTTATGTGTTATTTGCTCTATACAATTCTTTTTTCAATCCAGAACTCAGACATAATGCGAGAGTGATGGTTTCTAGGTGAGAAGATTTGTAAGTGTCTTAGCTTTGCCTGAGACCATAGCACTGGGGTGTGGAACATGAAGGATTGTGTGACAGCAGGGACAGACTTCATCTGAGGTAGGCCAACACTTTTCCTTTGATGAAGTCTTGAAAGCCTGCCCCTGTATTTTGCTAGGTTTTGTTTTTCTAATGGACCAAGCTTAGCAAAGGAAAGTGTCTGCTTTTTCTTTATACTGCTTGTATTTACAGGGTTATGCTGGGAGCATGGACAAATATCTGGAAAGCATGGGCCAGTGAACAAGAGCTGATGCAAAGTAATAGACTTTTTCAGTTTTGTTTAATGTAAATGAAGACTTTTTGGTTGAATGTAAATGAAGACTTGTATTCACTGTGGTAAGAAGATAATTTAGGGTTCCTGTGGTTTTCTTTCAGTTCTTCCACTTATTCACATGGCTGTTTTTCAGTTACACTGTTCTTTCACTTGGGGAAAAACTCTTTCATTATTGTGATGTCCTCAAACAAAATACAGAGCCACTTCAAGGCTGCTTTAATTGACATAGCAGCTTCTGAATATTTTGTATTACCTCCAGGATATAAAGAATACTGTATTATAGTATAACACAGGCCACTCCCAGGAAACTGACAGAAACAAGAAACATCTTGTGTTAAGGAGTGGACAGTTCTTAGAGCAGGCAGGTTACTTCTTGCTCTAGGAAAGGTTTTTACATGGGTGTTTGCACTCCAGAGCTTCTGTGTGTTGCTAGTTCAACCCAATGGAGCTTTGCAGTTAACTGCAAAGAAAACTTTTGGAATAGACTCATATCAGATACTCAGTCTCTCTGTACATTAGTCTTCCCAGTTCAACATAAAGCCAATAATACCTGCTTAGCTTTTTCTTGAGTGACAGATATGTATTTGGCACTCATGTTTGCACAGCTGTTGGAGATCCCTGCATAAGCACATTAGAAATGACATTACTGTTTATGTATTTACTTATTGGCATGATTTATCACTGCACTATCTAGACAGTTCTGGTGCATCTATCAGAAGACTGGAAAGGACACCATGCTCAAGTCCAGTTCCCCTGCTACTGCAAATATATATATGTATATATATGCAATAAGGCTGTTGCAGGCTATGACTCTTTTAAGGAAAAAAAAAATCTACTGATTTCCAACCAAAACGTTCTCTACACATTTACACCTTGACTGCTTTTGTGTAAACAATTCACCTTTACCTTGAATAATTCTTGTCCCTTTTCAGGCTCAAGTGACCCAAGATATCTATGCAAAGTGATCATATCTGCTCTCAGTCTTTGTTTTGCTAAAACTTCCATTCTCTTTATCTTGCTTTTAAGTCTTCTCAGCAGGTATGTGAGTCCCAGTTGAGTCCCAGTTCACCTGTATTTGAATGCGAGTGACCAGAACTGCATGACTAAACCAGAGCTGCAGGTAGTATCTCAGCTATGGTGTACTGAATATTTGTAATTCCAGTGTGGCATTTCACGCTGGGAATACCTGGGATCACATTTCACAGAATCACAGAATTGTTATGGCTGGAAGGGACCTCCGGAGGTCATCCACTCCAACCCCCATGCCAGGGAAGGGTCACCTAGAGCAGGTTACACAGGAACACATCCAGCTGTGTGTTGAATGTTTCCGGAGAGGGAGACCTCATGACCTCCCTGGGCAGCTGTTCCAGTGCTCTGCCACCCTCAACGTGAAGTTCTTCCGCATGTTGAGGTGGAACTTCTTGTGTTTCAGTTTATGGCCATTGATCCTCGTTCAGTGGCTTGGCACCACTGAAAAGGGTCTGGCACCATCCTCTTGGCATCTACCTTTGGGATATTTATATGCATGAATGAGATCCCCTCTGGCTTCTCTTCTCCAGACTAAACAGGCCTGCAGTCTCTCCTCATAAGAGAGATGGTCCAGACTCCACATCATCTTTGTGGCCCTCTGCCGGACCTTCTCCAGTAGCTCCTTGTCTTTCTTGTACTAAGGAGCCCAGAATGGACACAGTATCCTTTCTTCACACCTGCAACCGTGACAGCTCATAGCCTGGATCCTTCCTTCTCGATCGCTTCGAAATTCGTGATTCCCCACTTTCTAGCATAAACTGTAATTATTCATCCCTGACACAGTGCAGACTTGGCACTCATCCCAGCTCTGTGACCTCAGCCTCTGCACGCCCGCACCTCCCGGCGCGAACTCTGCACAGCCCGGACCGCACCGCTGGGGTTCCGCGGGGTGCGCCGGGGCTGCGGAGGAGGGGCCCGCCCGGTTCCCGGCTCTGGGCTCCTGGCTCTCGGCTCCCCGACCCGGTGCGCTGCCGGCGCTCACGTAGCCGGGGGGGCGGCGCGGCGGCCGCGGGAAGCGCCAGCCTTGGCCGCACGTAGCGGGGCCGGCACCGCGCCGCGCCCGGCACGTCGGCACGGCTGGGCAAGGCAGGGCAGGGGGCCATCGTGTGTCTGTGTGTGTGTGTGTGCCGCTGGTTGTCCCCTCAGACTTCCCCGCCCGCTCCCGGAGCGGCGCCTGCACGCATAAGATGCCCTTTATACAGATGTCTGTCTCTCCATATACCAAGTAAGCTCTCAGAAGAAAGGCGCATCTGGAAAGTACGAAACCATTTGACTTGAAAGGGTGAAAAGTATTTTTAAATGGTTGGAACTTATTTTTCCTTCTTTATTACCCTTATGTCCCATAGAAAATACTTCACCTTATGGACATTCTAGCGAAAGCTGTTTCAATCCTTATTTTACGGTTATGCATAAGTTATGTATGCTGAACAGCATGTCATTTCCTCATTTCTTATAGCATAATCATGCCTGTCACCCTAAATCTGCAGCTAATTCTTTCCTGTCCTCCTGTCACTGCTGCTTCTTTTAATTTTCTTCTTTATTATAGCAGCTTTCATCCACTTTTCCTGTTCCCATATACACTTCCATTACACATTCCAGCACCTGCCGTTTAGCTCATCTCATCACCCAGGAAAGTGAATAAACAATGGAGAAGTAACAAGCTGGTTTCCTGTCCTGAAAGGAATCCTTAATAATATGTGTAGGTTCTAACTCTTGGGCCTGCTTCAGCTGCCACGACTCTGCACGGATGATTAACAGGGGTCCCTAAGGGAGAAAAAAAATGCTCTATTGAGGGAAGATAATCAACCTTATTCATCCACAAAGGTGACATCCCTTAGAGTAAGGAAGCAGGACAAGAGACAATTCCACAAAGGCCACTGGCTAAGTGAGGCAGACTCTAACTGTAAGATAGAAGTTTGCTCTGAATCATGCCAGAGATGAGACTGGATCCTTTCTGCCCCCAGATTTAAAGAAAATAGGAAGGTGTAGAATGACTTGTGCCTAACCCTGGTCCTGTTCCTGCTCTTTATTGAAGGATCTACATTTAGACTTTAATGGGGATGGATATTGTGCAAATAGTCATCTCAGAGCTCAGTCTGAATGGCTGACATGGACAATGTTCTGTGTTTGGGAAATAATTACAAAACTGTCACAGTTCACCAGTGCTTTAAAACATGTTGACAGTGGACTCCATGAAGAGCTGCCTGGAGAGACTGTATTGGTTAGTTTCTGGATTTTTGCAGTGGCAATCCTACCTCATGTTCTGACTTTTGCTTTCAAACAGTTAATGTTCTTTCTCTGAGTTGCCAAGGTGCTTACAGGAATCCATTGGTTTAAGCCTGGTCAGGACCTCTCAGTTTTTTAGGCTGCAAAGAGAAATGAAGTAGTCTCCATGCATCTCACCAAACAAAAAGTTCTTCTAATAGACAGGGTATTTGGTAACAGCTGTGTGCCCAGAAATAATTTTGGCTTTCTGTTATGGCAAAATTTTTAGGCTTTTGTCAGTGTCTGCACTGTGTCCCCCAAACTTTTTGCTCTTTAAAATAGTCGAGAATTCTTGCTGCTGCATTCTGCTCAGTGCAAGATGCCTATCCTTTATTCCACCACAAGGTGTGTTTCAGTAGTAACTTAGAAGTCATAGGATTGGTAGCTGTTTATAATTGTAGACAATAATGTGGTTATTTTCTACACTGAGAACCACATGCAGGTATCAAGCTTTTCATGGGATAGCTCTGATCACAGTTTCTCTGTAAGAACGTATTTTTTTTCAGTGAGATGATAAGAAAAACCCTCATCAGGGGGATTATTCCAAGAGAAGTCTGTATGACAGTACATTCATAAAAGGGACTAAGATGGAGATAAGACCACAAGCCATACCTAAAACTGGCAGCATATCTCTTCGCTCTTTAACTAAAGGTAAAGCTGTCTCTCTGTTGTCCATGGTCCTCTAGATCAGCTAGAGTTGCTTCTTACACTGGTAAGAAGTTCTTCATGATTTCAAATTTTCAAGACCTAGATTTTTAAGACAATTAGGAATCTTCTTTAAGGCCCTCTATTGAAATTGAGGTTATTCTCTCAATAATAACCTGTTTGGGCGGGATTTGGTTTATTTTTTTTCAAAACTAAGTGTGTGTGGAGAGGCCAGAGTCTGTCCAGGAAACCATGCCTAACATTCCTCTTTCTTTTAGGTTTTTAAGAGATCAGCAGATTATGAAATGTTTATCCTCAGGAGAGTGGTTTTAGTAGACAGTGAACAATTGGATGGACCAGAAAGTCAGGGAGGGGTTGGAAAGAGAAAAGGCTGTAGAGATCTTATAAGCCACAAAGACTCCCATAAGGGGAGTGAGAGAGATAGTCAAAGGTGGCAAAGGGATGATACAATTGAACACTGGGGATCTGGGTTTCGCCTTGCAGTAGCAAATTAGTGGACTGAAACTGCAGTATGGCAGCAACTTTCCTGAAGTGAAGCATGCCAACCTAGCTGCAAAGCAAAAGTATCCAGCCAGGAATGCAAATGTAAAACCTGTTTGTTCTGCATCAAACTCTAAATCAAGTATAACATTCCTAATTCACATTTTACCTGCTGTAAGAATTCTTCCTCTTTATTAGTGTGTGTGTGTTAGCTGATAACCCAGACTTATATGGGTCATAAAGTTTAATGAAAAAGAGCCAGTCAAGAACATTTCCAGGATTTATGGATGAGTCCTATTTACCAAATTGAGTTTAGGAGCAGGGAATGAGGTTTTGATATAAGTTTCTTCTTTTTGCTTGCAAAAGTCTAAGCTTACATAATCTAAATAGGTTTACAGTGGTGCCAAGCCAAGGCTCATAGAGAACTTTTTTAAATGAGCAGTATGATTTATGACTGGGGAGAGGTATGAATATTCTTTTTCTAAGTAGTTTCTAGGCTCACAGTGGGAATTTTGTGTAATGCAGGCTGAATTACAAAGATGGGACCAGAACTGATTTCCTCAGTTTTGTTCTCAGGTATTGTATACAGCTGTGCCTTGTAATTCCTTTTATGCCCTTCAGTTGTCTGAAGCAGAACTGGTTCAGCTTCTCAAATAACCATGCCATGCTCTGTTGATCCCAGCAGTACCTCAAAGCTTTACCTGTAAACTTAGGTCTTCCTTTAAACAGATCTTTCCTGGTATTTTCTTCCCATACCTATTCTTTGCTCCCCGATCTTTTGTTAATTTTTTTCCCCTTGTTTAAGTGTCATCTAGAATTAAGAAATCTGACAGAAATCTCTTTAACCTAACTGATGTAACTGGTCAGTGTTTTCTGAAAGAAGCACAACACAAGATCATGCCATTACTTTTAAAAGGTTATGGTCTTCTTCTTCTTTGATAGTGGCTTCCTTTAAGACTAATAGCTGGAAAAGAAAACAAGGAATTATGGAGACAGAAATGCACAATGTCAGGTGTTTCTGGCAGTGGCTTTTATACTCTAGAACATCCTCTCATGGTAAAGTCAGATCATTTTTGCTTGGGGTATTTAAGATGGTATTGGGCATACCATCAGAGAAGACAGTTTGTTAACTCCCAAGAAGCTGACAAAATGCTGTACTACATATTTACTTCATCCATTCTTATGCCATACTCAATTAGTTAAATTACTTTTTGTAAAAAACCCAGTTTATTATCAGTGAAAGAGTTTACAGGGCTGGTAAGCCATCTGAAGGACAGAATGAGTTCTCCAAAAGCAAAGTACCAGAAAAAAACCACAAACAGCTCATATTACATGGCTAATATCCTTCCCATGAGGTGTCTTTCATTCTTACATCTAAATATTGTGGATTACAATCAGGAATTTTATTGAAGGATGATGTTGGAGAAGAAGAACTAATAGCAAGCAATTCGAGAGATATTTTAGTTATGTATAACAGACTCAGTCCAATAACATCTGATGCTTCTCAATGAAAAAGAACAGCAGTTCTTTTTCTGTGTAGATAAGGAGTGTGATGATGAAGCAGTACAAAAACCAAAGCAGTCTGGTCTTGGGACATGTAGATGTCCTGTGATGGTTCAATAGGCTGTAAGAAAAAAAGAGCAAATATAAATGATATACGGAAGAGGATTTAATCCGGTGAGGAAAACCAGTGTATTTTTTCTGCCCTCCCCAAGCACTGCTCATACAATAGTGGACAGTTGACCTCCCATCTGAATTGCATTCAGCTGTGAATATTTCAAGGGCAAGCACTTGTCAGTGACTCTTGTCATGATCCTTTGAAAAACACTTGAACTGCATGGTAGGATGTCAATGAATTGCAGGCTGATGGCATTGCTTAGTTAGGGAAACCATACAGCTAGTGTTTGATAGTGTACACTAAATGTCTCTGAATATTCTGGCACTGAACTCTGCCTTTCTTGTGCAGTTGTTTTCCTTCTTCAGTAGCATAGGCAGGAACAGCAATATTCTGGACATTTTTATAGCAGCTGCAGATTTATTTTTTTAATTCCCAGGTGATGAGTTAAGTCATAGAATCATAGGATCATAGAATAATTTACATTGGAAAAGATCTCTAAGGTCATTGAGACCAACCGTTAACCCAGCACTGTCAAGTCCACCACTAAGCCATGTCCCGGAGTTCCCCATCTACGTGTCTTTGAAGTATCTCTGGGGATAGAGACTCAGCCACTTCTCTGAGTAGCCTGTCCTAATCCATGACGACACTTTTGGTGAAGAACTTTTTCCTAATATCCTATCTAAACCTCCCCTAGCACATGTCAAGGCCATTTTCTCTTATCCTATCACTTTTTACTTGGGAGAGTGACCCCCAGCTCAGTATAGCCTCCTTTCAGGTACTTGTGGAGTTTACATAGTTTCTAGGAACTTGTATGTGAGGTCACTTGAGGTCATTACTGCTACTCAGTTTTCACGCCTTTGGAGACTGGTTTTTGGTTCCATAGCCCACTCCACCAGATGAGACTTCTGGGACGTACATCCACACACTGTTCTAAAACTGAAATGCTGCTCCATTTAATTCTTATTACTGTAAGAACAGGATCATGCTGTATATTGGGTAGCTAGCAACTGCTAAATTCTATCATGAAAGCTAGTAATCTAACATGAGAGCACTGGTGTTCCTGAAGAATTGCTCTGTTTCACATGACAGTTGACTTGGATTAGCATTAAGTTTTTCCTTTGTCATTTTTGTCACTGCTATACCAGAAATATTCACAGGTGTCACAGAAATTCCATATTAATACAGTTTGAAACTATTTCACAACACTGCTTTATGGATTTGTTTTCCTATTTTCATACTGAGTCATCTGTGCAGATATTGTATTACCTCAGAAGACTTCCCGAAAATGATGTTAACTGGATAATCCACTACAAAGTTATTAGATGTTGTATTACTTAAGGTTCAAGTTATATTTCTACTTTCTAAAGTATCTCTAAATCTGTGTCATTGAAAAAAAAAAGAGGCCATGGACATTCTTCTGTGGCTTCTCATCAGACGTGCTGTCATAGATTTCTTAGCATCACCTGCTCCACTTTGCTTTCAATTGGGTAATTGTTAACAAACTGCCACTTGCTTGAGACAACCAGAGCTTGTTTTGCAGTTAGTGGCTTGGATCTGCAGTCAGCAGTCTTGAATAACTGAAGACTCATTTCAGAGCTAGCTGAGTTTCCCCACAGCTGTACTGCCATCTGGCCTGTTTCTGTTACATCATGCTCCATGTCTCATTATTCTTTTCCTATGAGCTGCCCTTGTGTCTATTAACCATCACAACTGATTGTTTTCCCTTGCCTGGGATTTGGTCCTCTAATCTGCTCTTTAGTTTCTTCAGAATTTATTCAGTAACAGGGTATTTTTGAGCTGACTGAATGAGTATTCCCTTGCCTTGAAAAAAATGTGACCTCTGTAATGTAGGTTCCTACCTCTGCCATGCCTTGCTGAAAACCCCTCTAACCAAAGAAATGTGGTGCTATACACTCCAGGCAGGCAGTTACAGCAAGGAATTCTGAATAGATGAGTGGCTGTATATAAATGCTCCAGACAGACCATAGGAGAGGACAGGCTGTGGCCCTCTTCTCCTTGCAGAGGGTATGGCAATATATTCAAGCTATCACAGCAAGTTAGCTGAAAAGGGAAAAACAGAAGAAGATGCCTGTTGGAAGATGCTGGGAAGAGTGATAATTTTGAGAAAGGAAGGGAAAAGATCCTTGCTTCCTTTAGTATGATCTAGGTTGTGACAAGTAACAGGAAGCTTCCTTCAGCTCTGCTAGGTGAGAGGAGAAAAGGGAGTCTCTGCTTGTCAGGAGGAAGCCAAGCTGAGGAGAAAGAGAAGAGCTTCTGCTGGTTTTTCTGCCACTTTGTCTTTTAGCCATTCTGTTACTATTCAGGGTAAGGATAATGAAACTGAAGACCCACATACCTGACATCAAAGTGGAAAAGGCAGAGGGGTCACAGTAAAGAAAACTGAGAATGAGATGGAAGTCAAATTTCTCATAATTACAAATCTGGTGAATGGTGTTATGCAGGGTGCAGTTTTAACCCAAGGCCTTCCCTTTACAATCTTGGTATGGCAGGAACCAGCCATACAGAATCCAGTCATTAACATATCTACCCTCTCAATATAAGAAAGTTTTAGCTTATTAATGCTACAGCATTTCTTTTTTCATGGAAATTACTGTGTATTTTATGTTCTTACATTGTGGTTTTTACATTTTTCTTATTTTATCAAGTCTAAGCTGCATGGAGTAGAACTTGTCAATGTTAACTAGTTTATTGACTGTCATTTTCACAAACTTAATTATCTCTTTAAGAGGTTCTTGTCCCTTCCCTTGCTTGAAATGTCTCCCTGTCATCTGTACCATATGCAAAACCAGCAACACGGGACTGAGCTCTGGGTGATGGTACAAACATCTGGCAGGATGACTGTGGCATGCTTACCTTCCTTTTCTCAAATCAAAGGTCACTTGTCCTTATAAACAGGGGAAAAAAGCTAGAGAAAACTAGACTGTTTTCTATCCTACCTAGTTTTTTGAATCTTATCTCGCTTCAGAGTCCTGTTATATCACATGGAGTCTTCTGCTTTGGATCCTCTTCTGTCTTCCAGGCCCTGTATCATCATGACTAAACCTTTAAAATCTTTCTTATTGTTTTCAGAAGGTAGATATCTCATTAGACCTGCATAAAAAGTTTCAAAGAAAGGAGTGTTGGGTGCTATCATGTGTAAGCTTACATAATTCTATGCCCTTTCATAGTGATGTCAGTTAAAATAAACTGATGGATGTTGTCTGAAGATCTGTTTATTTAGCAGGTGCAGGAAAACCTGGACAAGAACTTTCCTTAGAAAAGATGAAACAGAAAAGGTAAACTCTGCCTGTCACAGGTGTTAAAGTCTGTTGTAGTTCAAAGTCTACATAAAAGAAGAGTGAATAAACATGAAACTAGACAGTATTACTCTTAGCACTGTGCAGTTAGATACAAGATCAAAGAAATGAATGCTGTGGTCTTTGTCTCTCAAGCCTTTCATTCTCCCTGCAGAGGACTCTGTGAGGCCTGTCATCTCAGCATCCTGCATCTAAGCCCAGTGCCAGGAGTGGGAAGTGGCCATGCTGACCTCACTGGCCACTGTGCTGCCCTTGCTGCCTGTCCACTCCACCAGGCTTGTCCCTGTGGGGTTGCAGAGCCCTTTGTCCTTTATGCCCCCGCCTTGGAAAACTGGATGACACTGAATTTCCCTGATATATGCAGCCTGGAGTACAGCCAGGTCAGGATGCACTTTACCAACGACTTGATTTAAAGCCATGATTACTAAGCCATCTTTCCTATTTTCTCTCCTACCTGTCTCCTGTTTCTTGTCTTCTGTGGTGAAGGCGGGGCAGTTTCATCCATGTGGTTCTGTATGCTGCAGAGTGATCTTAGTTCACCCTCCAAAACATTCATGATTGACCAGAAGACCTGGAAAAGAACAGACTTAAGAAGGAAATTGAAGAATTCACTGGCGAAGTTTTCCTGGATTCTGAAAGCGTTTTCATATCTTGTCCCATATCAATCAGGACAGATCAGGAGAGTTATTCACAGAAGTGTTTGTTAGCAGAATAATATGGACAAGCCGTTGTCATTTTTGTATCAAAGGAGGTCTATGATGTCACCTTGTAGCAGTCTTCAAAGCCTTAAGAAGGAAGTTTATGTTTAAAGTAGCCAGATGGTAAATAGAAAGCAAGGTGCAGCTGGTGACATAAGCAAAAGGCAAAATTGAAAATAGCGTAGAGATTTTGGCATAGACAAAGTGACAAACGGACCAAAGGCAACAGAGCTGGAAAAGTGGAGGTAACTGTAGTCAAGCAACAAGCCCATTGACAAACAGTTTGGCAGACTCTTAGACAAAACATGATGCTCTTTGCAAAGCTGTAGAGGAAGGACTAGTAAGATTTAAACAAGAACTGAGATATAAGGGAATCTGGGAGGGGGGATCAGGAAAGATGGTGCCCTGCTTGTGCTTCATGAGTAGGAAGATGATGCTGTCACCTTGGATGAGAGGAGAGAGAAAGGAAAATGGTAAGAAGTGTGAATCTTACACAGATCATGACAGACCTGCAAACTCTAAAGTGTTCTGATCTTTAGATAGACATTCACTGTCTATCTGCGTTTTTAAGTGAATTTCACAATGTGTTTCTAAGGTATTGATTCCTTCATGCCATTTGTCTCCTCCCTGTGAACTGAACAGCTAAGCACAAATGTTCTTTTGAAATATATGGTTATTCTGCCCCATTCTAGATTCTCCATTTCTTATGAACAGTTTTAATCAAGAGAATAGAAAACATCAAAAGAAGAAAAGACAAGCAGTGTTCCCTTTTGCAGAATATAAAGTGAAACAGACTTGATGAACTGAACAAAGAGGAAGTAATTATGAGAACTGTTCTTCAAAGGAACCAAGACAGGCAAGTATCTGACAGGCAGGCAATTTTCTTCTGTAATAGACATTGCACAAAAAGAAATCTTGGAGACCATGAGTCTACACCGGTAAGGGTACAGAAGAAGATTGAACTGATGGGGGTGCTCATACTACTCAAAGGCTGTTGTTTTCCAGAGGGAAAACTATAAAAGCTTGGTCTTTGATGGATGTAGTCATTGTTGGATAATTTTGTGGATCTCCAAAAGAAATACAGAAAAAAGACCAAAATTAAAAAAGCAACAAAATTAATGTCAAAGCTGTTTCAGAAGAGCAGATGAAAGTACTCAGTAGTACCTTCACGATGTACATGTAATAGAAATGTGAATATAACTAGCAATCAGACTCACCATGAAGAAGGGAATAAGGAAATTATTGGTAGGTGCCAGCCATACCCATCATTATAAAATAAAAATCATGTAAGGGCATAGAGACGGAAGGCTTACAGTAGTTGTGAGCTGCCTCATGTACAGCAACAGGAATGTCATGTACATAAGAAAATATGGAAAATAGGTATGGAGTGCAAAATGGTTTTCCCTGTTTCACAAATACACATCTTGCAGAAAAATATAAAGAGTAGTGTATAACTGAAGAACAAAGAATAGAATCTCAGCAATGGTGATGCTGTCATATTTTTATCAAGCAATGACAGTACATGGATTTTTTTTAATGGATGCAGAAGAAGTACCATATTAAGGAGGAAATAAAGTGAGATAGAATGGGCCATGCTTCTTTACATGCTAAAGCACTGGCATTACCAATATCAGCAAGACTCACAGGATGCAGAACATATATTCCTTATAGCTGGAGTGTGCAAAGGTTAAAACCCCCAAATTTAGGTTCCTGTGTAATGAATATGAGCTAGCAAAAAGAATGGTCCTGAGAGGCCTTGAGAATATATGGCTGGTTGGGTCCCAATGACAGCAGAGTCATTTGGAGGATTGCACAGTGAAAGACAGTTTTGAAATGTTCCCTTAGTGTTTCTGGCAATGTATGTTCTGTGACATTGCATTGCTGAAGTCTCTAAAAGCAGACCCTGCTATACACACCCTGAAGTAATCACTGTTGAGAAAGAAACCTAAGGAAGGATAAATTATAGCATCTGGCATATTTGAGAATGAAAGAAAAGGTGAGGATCCATTACAGGGCAAAATAAGACAACCCTTTTGTCCATAGTTGAAGCCTGTAGGCTAGATTTAATGGAATCAAATGAAATTAAAAAGAAGTGATCATTTATTCTGTCAGTTTATTATAAGAAGGAGGTACTAGAAAAGCCTGTATGTGGGAGGTGTCCAGAACAGCAGACAGAAACAACCATGTGGGGTTGCTGCTACCCACTCAGTTGGGGTGACTTTGGTTTGCATACTGTACAGAGCAGGTCTAGATGATCTGTGTAGATGACTGCTGTCCCAAGCTGCACAGTCTGTTTTCAGGAATCAGATGAAAACCAGTGTTTACAGGGAATGACTCATTGATCTATGACCTACATTACAGCTATGATGAAATAAGAATGTAAAATCTTAGCACAACCGATGAGATCCTCGTAGACATCAGCTGAACTAGTAGGACAGAGTTCATATAATATGGGTAACATGAAGTGAATCTCTGCCACAATACACTGCTTTTGGTGGAAATCTTTCTCTTTAATTCAGTGGACACTGGATCAGACTTTGATCTGCTGATTCCTTCTCTTCAAAGCAGCGTGCATCAGTTTTTGTGGAAAAATACCTCTGTATTCAAAAAACATTGGCAATGTTTTTTAGAATGTTGAAAAGTATGAGGAGTAGATTGATTCAATGCAAGGAAAATATCATCTGGAAGGAGAGTTTCAATTGACTTTGTGTGACAAACACAAAACAATAAGGGATTGCAGACATCTCCCATTTTTAACAACAGTACTAAGAACTATTTGTATGAAATCATCATAGGCAATGACAAAAGAAAGTCTAGATAAAATTTCTGAAATTGTATATATATATATATATGAAAGTCATGCGCTACTGTGTTGGAAAAGCAAAATAAAATGCACATTAACCTTCACTACCTAAAAAGAATCTGATAAATAGCATGAAGGCATGTCAAAAGAGTTTCTATGGAATTCACTGTGGAGGAAGAGGAATGTAGCCTTTTGTGGGGGAAATGACCTACTGTAACTGAATCATTCTCAAAAAATTTAAAAATAAATCTTATTTGCCTTTCCCCCATGTGTTACATTTTTGACTGACAGTAAATTACATAGATCTGCTAAATACAGCAGTGGCATTGTCTGGTTTGGGGGCTTTTAAAATTATTTTTAAAACTGAAGCAGCTCTTTTGTGGATCTCATTAGATGATCATATGGATTAAAAAAACTAGAATAGACTCAGATGTTTTGGTGTCATTGTCCAGACTTCCACAGACTTTCTCTTCAGCTTGAACAACCTAAGGTTAATCCTAAGAACCCACAAAAATCAATTGGATTCTGAGAGCTTTGTGTCATCTTATAAACAATGAGTTGATAATATTTCTTCTTAGTCTTGCCCATTAGCTCTACAGGATGCATGTTATTTGACATCTTTAACTGCACAGATACAAATACCCAATTAATGATTTTGGCACCTCAGTTTTTTAGCTAATTAGAACCAAACACCTACGCTGGTTATTTGCTCTTGAAAGATTATATTGACCTGCCTCCTAATTTTTTGAGGCAGATATAAAAAGGACAAAACCCAGAAAGGGACTTAGGAACTAGAGCATTCAACAGTAACTCAATGGAATTTAAAAGTTGTTGATCAGTATCCTGACACTTGAAGGTAACCATCTGGAAATTCTAAGGGGAGAAATACACTTTGTTTTGTGTCTTCAGAGACAGGTTTTTGCTTTCTCCTGAGGATTCACATTTGCTGGAGCTGCAGGTTTCAAGCATTGACATTTTTAATAAAATTGAAATATAGGATTTGGATTTATTTGAATACTTCATCTGATTTGAAGTGGAGATATGAATTTAGATCTCCACACCTGTCCAAGTGAGCAGTCTAATCAATGGATTAATAGATATTAGGATTGTCAAAGACGGAGGCAGCTTTTATGGTTCTGTTTTGTGCAAAAGAGACAAAATACCTAATAGGCACATGTCACCAGGAGTTAGAGTTCTGATGCTCTGAGGGGGGATGAGGAGCCAAGAACCTGATGGTGTAAGGCCTTGAACAGTCTATGTCAGGTGATCACTTTGATGGGATAACTTTCCTTAGGAGATAGGTAAAAAACTGAAGTAGTCCATCAAGTGAATTATTCTCAGCAATCTGAAGGTAATTATTCAGTTTTAATTTCTTTCCTTCTGGACTTTTAATCTTCTTCTTTGGGCAGGACTCATCTCACTTATCTACCTCATCTACTTGAGCTTGTCCAGGAGTGTTTTGGCTTTGTCTATGAATATGTTTGCTCTATTGGTCTATTTCCTGATCTAATTTAAAACAGCCTAAGAGGAATTCTAAAAATTGTTTTCTGAAGGAAGAAGATGTTAGCAAAATGCAGAAGCATTTAACAACTGAGCAAGGTGTGTGTTCCTTCTGTGTCCTGCCCAGCCTTCCTTTTTCCATCCTTGCTTACTGATTTGTATGCTGACTATTGACATGTCTTCTCCATTTCCTCCTCAAACACCTTTTTCAATAAAGGGTTTTGTTTTTTTGTTTGTTTCTGAATCCCACCATATCCTTGCCAGATGTATATAATATTATTGTTCTTCATACTTCAAAGATGTTCTATGTCTTTCAGATTGTTTGGCAGCAAAGGCTCTTTAATCCCCTTTGCCAAATGTTCATTTAGACATATCTTTCTATATATTATCCTAATGGGATATCTACAGGTAAATCAAATTACCTATTCACATTGCTTTTTCCCTTTTTGGAAAATATCAAACTATATATGTAAAGACTGAAGGGCCTCTGACACTGTTCATAACAACAAGCTTATCTGAGCTCATAGAGAATCCATCATCCATTCTTAAGAGGTGGTAGAGGTTCCTTTCTCTTTCATAGGTATTTCCTTCTGAAAATCATTTCTCATTTACCTTCCTTGAGATATTGAGTGTGAAACAGCTGTAACTCTGCTTCAAAATCTCTTCCTTTCTACTTTGTTTTTTTAATCTCCTCTTACAACTGCCAGCATAGAACCTGCAACCTCATCTCTACTTTCTGAAAGCCCAGTGCTAACACATCATATGTCTGTGATCTGAACAGGCATTTATCACTAAAATGGTACTAAAATCAAGAGCTGTTATGGGTGCAAAAGATTTATTTTCATTCCTAGTTAGTTGATTTCTGGGGAATAGTATGGTTTACACAAACAAAAATGTATATCGTTGATGGCCACAATACTAAATACTTTTTTCTAATATTTACAAAATTGTCTTTATGTTCTCTAATTTTCACAGTAACATAAACGTATTTTCTTCTTTCTCTTTCTCCACAGCAGGTGATTGAAAAAACATGAAACTTTCAAATCTGACTTATGAAACACTTCTGGGTATGTTTTACTCCTTCCATGAGAGAAAATGCACATACACAGAAAAAGAAAGCCCTCTTTTACAGTCTGCTGTATTTCTTCACTCCTACAAATTGGCATCTCAGCTCAGGATGTGAACCTGCACCACCCTCATATCTCACACCTCTCTCCTTCTCATTTACACACCAGCAACCCACATCCTCCCACATCCTGAGCCAGAAGTGCAGCTTCCAGCACAGACCGAGCTCCTCCACAAGCACTGCAAGTGAAGCAGCCAGTCAGCATGGAGCCACTGGCACACACAGAAACAAGCTGTTATTAATTGGTGGGCTGAATGCTACTCTCTTTATAGAGGGATGGAAAAAGCTCAGATCACCTCAATGCTTCCCCACAAATGGAGATGGAAGTTGCTTTTCCCACCTGAAAGTGACGCTGAGTCCATAATCACAAGGACCATTTGGTCTCTCTGGGCATAGCTTCAGTCCTGGACCATTCTCACTGTGAAGAAGTTTGGCTAGTATTGACCAGAATTTCCCTGGCTCCTTGCTTCTCAGTCTTTCCCAGTGTGCCTCTGAGAAGGATCTGACTTGGTCTTTTTTACTACTGCCCATTATGTAGTTAATACAGCAGGTAGATACCCCCATAGACTTTTCTTCTGTTGGATGAACAAATCCAGGTTTCTCATTCAAAGTGCTGCATTCAGACAGTATTGCAGTTCTCTAGTCATCTTAGGATGCGATACCTCTGTTGGACTTCCTCCAGTTTTACAGTGTCTTTTGTGTACTGCAAAGATCAGACTGGGCACAGTACGCCAGATGTCATCTCAGAAGTGCTGAACAGAGAGAATAAGCACTTCCATTGACCTGCTGTCTACACTTTCACTAATGCAACCTAGTATGCCATTGACTCTCCTCCCCCATTAAGGCATATTGCTGACTCATTTTCAATTTGTCTGCAAACATCAAATATCCTGTCTGCTTGGTGAACTGGCAGCTGTGCTGCATAGCACTGCAGCAGATGTTCTCTACTCTTTCAACAAGACTGTTTTTTCTGGGTTTCCTTTTCACGATCTAGATGAGATACTGTTCCTTTAGCTTCCCCACCTGGGGTGGGGCAGGGGTAGGTGAGGGTAAATTGTGTCTAAGGGGAAGTTCATGAACTTCCCACATACAGTGATGCTGTTTCTTGGTTCTGGATATTGGTAATTATTATGTGGCTACCCAGACAATATAGGCTATAAGTAGGCATACTATTAACACACACACATGCAGGAGCACTCTATGTGTGAATGTAGAATCCTTTTGCAGAAAGCTCAGTAATGAAGAAAAGTCTCCTGAAGGCTGTTCCTGTCGAGTTAATATTCATATCCGCTCCAGAATGGTCTAATTGCTATTTAACTGGAGACACAGAGCATGACACTATTCAACATTGTGTGTGCTCCATCTACCAATACTACAAATATTTGTAACTGCACTGGTGATAGACACTTCCCTGAAGTTTGTTATGTCTTTGTCTATACAGCCTAGTGGCTTCATGCTGCTACATCTGGCTGTCCAAGCCCATCTGGCATTCCTGCACTCACTCCAGAATGGTTTGCCAAGCCTTACAGGCTGATATGTTTTCTTTGCCATTATTATGTTGCCACAGTAGTTTATCTGGCAGCAAGAATGACAAGTCCAGCAGGTCACTTTAGGGTCATACAACACTCTTCTTCATTATTTGACTGTTGATGCTTATAACTATTGTCTTTGAAACTGAGGGATAAAGGAGGCTTGACTGTCTTATGGTGGTCAGCACTGTTCCTGACAAGGGCTGTATCAGCTTTGATACGGACTTTCCCTCTTTGCTATCCCACAGTTGTATGATGTTGCCATTTGAAGAGATGGCTGCTTGAAGCAGCAGCGGAGAAGCTGGGGAATGGGGGCAAGTGCCTACCAGCCAGGGACGTCTCAATTAACATCAGAAGAACAGCTGTTTGATGCCTCAGAGAAGGATTAAAGGGGAAACTTGGGATTTTCTTCTTGAAAAAAGTGATGTGCTTAGGAAATTTCTCTAGAGATTTTAGCTGAGAGAGAATCTGCAAGTATTTGCCTTCAGGAAACAGGAGGCTGATAGCCTGAATGATGAAGATGAGCTGTGATGGTAGAAAACCTCAGCAGGAATTATATTAAGGACTAAGTATGAAGACCTAGAGCTGGAAAGGCTGGGTGGGTAATTTTGTGTTCCTCATTAAGTTTTTCAGTAAATGCAAATCCTCAAAAGGCAAATATTCTCTAGGACTTGTTTAACTTGCTGGGAGAATGTGGGGGGAGCTGAGAGACACAGTGTTGGCAGAGTTACACTGTGCCAAGGGGATGGTGCAATGCTGGCTTCCTCCCCATGCAATACACACAAGTACAGATTGAAGACAGAGACTGCCTTTCACATCAAGAGTGTCTATGTTCAGTTAATATTTCATTGCTCTTTTGCTCCTCTCTGAGTGATCTATTGTTCTTTGTTTGTAGAGCTTCTCCTTGAGGGAGTCCAGTCTTGGTGATATTAATTTGCTTTGGTTTTTTGGGAGCAATAGACATTTGAAGATATTTGTTAGCTTCCTTTCTTTATTCAGTACAGGTAACTGTCTTGTTTTTTCTTTTGTATCTTTTTCCTACATGGATTTTCATGCCTTTTTTTTTTTTTTTTTTTTTTTTGTGCTTTACTTCTCTAAAATGCCAAGTGTCATCTCCCAAACTGCTCTTTATATGGGTGTCCTGAATTATCAATTTCAACCCAGTGGACTAAGAAGTACTGTTGTTCTTCTATTGCTCTTATTGTAATACTGCCTTTTTTTAGGAAAAAAAAAAAAAGGTCAAGTAGGATAAATAAGTAATGTGCTCCTTTTACAGAAGTAGAGCTGTGCCAGGAACAATTTGGCTTTTAACTGACCTTGGTTTATATGATAATGTCCTGGAAGAATGGACTCATCTACATATGTATACAAGACAGACACAAAATTATTAGTGTTCAGTAAAGTTAGTCATAAAGAGGAAAGCACCATCCCAAAAAACTTACAGAAATTTCAGATGTGTATATAAATATATAGCAAAAAAAGAAATTGAGAATTTTCACAGTACTTTGTGTCCAAATATAAAGGGATGCTCTAGTCTTGATAGCTTGAGAACTGATTTTTTTCTCTTTAAAGTAATAACTATCTTTTTTTGGAGAAGGATTACTGATAAGTGAGAAACACATTTCAAATATTAATGTCATTCTGACCACCTAGTATTGAGATGGAGCAGGCTGAGTAACTAGGATGACATTTAATGTGAGCAGTATTAGTGTGGGGGTGCTTCTAAGTATAGCTATCATCATGAGCCAACTCCCAGGGTAGGAGGAGAATAAGAGCAGGTATCCAAAGAAATCATGGTGTCAGCTCCGTGGTGGTATCTCAGGCTTGAGCAGAAATCCAATTGCTAATAGCATGTGTGGTACCTCTTTGTTCTCAGAACACTGGAGATGGCTTATCAAGTGGCTGTATTTCCTTCTCCTTCCTTTCTCAATGTATATACTAAGTTTTCTGAACAGAGATATGGTACATTCTAATTTTAGTGAATTGTCTCATCTGAACACGGATATCCTGAATATTCAAAAAATGAGATTTGCCAGTGAAAGTGCTCCTATCCCTATAACGAATGCAGTAAACTGTGGTTCTAAAGAGAAAAGCAGAACTACCTCAAATATGAGACACCACCCAGCCCCAACATCTACATAGGAAGAAAAGACATTTTGTCAGTTGTCATTCTCTGAAGGGATCCTATTTTCCAACAGAGCTGCAGGTAGTTGTGAAACTCATGTAGATTGTAAGCAATGGGAGAAACTATCTATATAGTGATGATCCACAGCCAACAGAAGAAAGAATGTGTTCTTCTGTCAGGATTGGCCTTTTCTCGGCTCAGACTCCATCAATGATCCAGAACCTAACCAAAAGTTTGGACTTAGAACATGGTACACTTGGGAGCAAAAGTTTCATTAATGCTTCAGTGATTGGTATGCTGACTGCAGTGACACCAGCAGCAAAAGTAGCTCAGGTTTTGCAAATAATTTTACGTTTAGTCAGAGCTCATTTCTAATAATACCTGGGATAACTGCAGAAATTAGTCCAGAATTTCAGAAAAATCAAAGTAGTGTTCCTTTTGTGTTGGCTGTTGACACTTGTTGGCTTTCTCTGATTATTCAGAGGAGTCAGACACAACACACATAGCCTTCCACTCTCATCTTTCAACTTCCTTTCAAGGTCAGGGAACTTGACAGCATTGCTCAAATACCTCCTCTGGGTGAAGCTAAGCTGCATCTTTTTACTAGAGTGAATGGAGTTGGATCCATGCTTCAAGAAATTTTCTTTTCTGGAGTGTAGTTAGAATTTTAATGAGTACAAAGTAAAGACTGGAATTAAGGAGGCTCCAAAATGTAGGCCTAATGAAAAGGAGCTGTCATTCCATAAAATACTAATACAAGAAGCTACCTGGATTTGTGTGTGCTAGTATTATTTGTCAGGCAAAAGAACACTATTTTATCTATAGTGCCTCAGAATTGTGAAATATTCTAGGTGAAATTCTCAGATGCTGAAAAATAGGAGAATGTCATGGAAGAAAACAAGGTTTGGTAAACTACTAGAGAGGATAATCTGATCCCTGGAGGGTTTTCATATCTTCATAAATTACTAAAACACCAGTATCATTCAACCAAACCATCACTCAGAAAATTAATTTGCCCTAATGGGTCTCAAGAGTATTCTTATTTCCTCTTCTGTCCTCCATGATACACAAACATCTTAAAAAAATCATGTATGTAGACATGCATGTATGTTCGTATGTGGTAATTGGATATTACAGGTGAAGAGTTTTGCTCTGTTTTAACAAAATGGAAGAGGTCATTTTATGATGCACAAAGAAGAGAAACCATGGTAAATCAGCTAATGAAAATGAAGCATCCCAGTGCTGACAAAGGAACAGATCCTGAGTTAATTAGGCAAGCTGTAGAAAAACCAAAAGAATGAGTTTTGTGGTAAAATTAGATTACTTTCTCTCAGCAATCCCTTAAAAGCATTGTCTTTGTTATCTAGGATGTACATCCAGGATGGTTTGTTCTTATCTTCAGGAAATTCAAATGTATATTTTGAGTGGTCATCAAAATTCACTTGAAAAACCAGTAAAGCCCAGTTGGCTAGGATAATTTAAAATGGTTCCTGGGGATTGATCAAAAACTACATAGAGGAGGCAGCTTAGCCTTTAAAGAGTTTGGGGATGCTGGTGACCATAATTTTTTGGCCTTTATATTTGATGAGAGTTAGGTGTATTTTAATTTCACTGAAATGTGTACTCTTTTCTTGGATATAAGTTTTGTCTGAGCAGAAAAATATGAACTTGACCATTTGTCTGGATTTTCTTTCTTCCTGGAAGCCCTAATCTTGTTGCCAATATACCCAGATTGACTGTGCAGTGCATGTGATGTGATCCCAACACAAGCATGATCATGCATGCATTAATTATTTTATCCACTCAGCATTTCCCTATGCATGCATTTCTCTCTGGTTTTAATGCCTCTGTGCATCAGTAACTCTTTGTCTGCTTTCAAAAGGCAGTGCATGTAGGAGAACTGTGATACTTGTTTCCTTTCTAGGAATTTTATTTTGTTTACTGCTGCACTATTGGAAAGGAAAAAATACAAGCAAAGAAGGATGGTTGCACAGATCAGGCTTGGGTATGTCATTAGTTTTAGCCAGTGACACAATTCCCCATATGTAAAGAGGAGATAACTCCTTTCACCATACCATTAATTAATGGTTATTGATTATTTGTTAACCACAAATTAACACAAGTACATAAAGATCTATAACAATAGCATGTGTCCTGCAAAGCAGGTACTAATTTATTTCCTAAGAGGCATCTAAGGAAGATTACGTGACTACTTTAATGGCCTAAAGTCTGCAGTCTATGGAAATAGTTTGTCAACCCTATCCCACTTTTCTGAACAACAGCACTTTGGTCCAGTGTATTGGAAGGTTGCCTAACCTGAGTGGTCTGAAACAGCCGATGTCAACATACAACTCCATTTGCTGACTTTCCCATCAATTAAACATTATGTAGGAACTTGCAGTTCCTGACTACTGGAAATTCAACCTCTGGAATTCCTTTGGAATTCTTTGCACCTGCTCACAATCCCTTATTACTAACATCCTGCTCTAAGTCTGGCCTTCAACATAGATGCCTGTATGAGATGCACTAAGCTTTATAGAGAAATAATCTTCAGATATTGAAACACATTATGAAGTGAGACTTCATACTCAGGAATGAATATCTCTCACTCTCTAACCATAAGCAGTTATCCCAACTGTTATATACCTTACTGTGTTGTGTACATGCAGAATTAATGATTTTGCAAGTACCTATTTACTGTAGGAGGTTAACTCTGTACTTAATGTCTACCAAACAGTATCCTATGCCTCCCACTTGCCAATTAAGTCATTCAGCAAAACCAAAGTGATTTCCTGACTGCACTACAAGGTTTGGTCCCTGGACAGAGATGAAAATCCTTTTTGAAGTTCTTTACGGTTTATGGTCAAAGAAATTAATGAGAATGTCTTGAGACTGTCTGAACAAATACATAATTAGAAAGCATTCAAGGCATTATGATATCTGCATTTTCCATAAGGAATTCAGGAAAGTCAACTGCAGTAAAAGCAAAAAGACTACCACAGCTCCATTTCAGTGTCTTCTTAGAAAATACACATTACCTTTGGAAAGCAAATACACATGTACCCTACATACATTCCTTCTTGCTCTTTTTCTGATTATTCAATAATGAGAAGCTATGTTTCACTTGGTAATTGGATCATTGGCACCAAAAGCACTTAAAAACTCACTAATATATTCAGTCGAAATTAATGATGGGATTCCAGAGCACTGTGTGACATTCTGTCTTCAGTTTGCCTTGGGATTTGAAAATCTGTAAACTGACAAAACACTTGATAAGTGATGTAACAGGAAGTGGTCTCAGTAACTTCATTAATCTTTCTTACCTTCACTGGCTCTGTCATTCACCCCTCCACATATCACCTACTTTGCAAATACACTGACTTTACATTAGTGTATATGATATATAAAACAGGGCAAAAAGCAATTGAAGTCCTGTGTTTATTTATATAGTAAAATCTGTAATTGATAAATCCTTTTCTGAAAGGTGCCTTATACAGACTAATAACAGTAGAAAAACTTTTGTGTCTCTGTGTCTGAATATCAGAGAAGGTTTTCTGTAAGATTCTTAAAGGCTCACATGACCTCTTACTGTATCACAAAGTCACTGTAAACTTGTGACCAGTCCCTTCAAGAAATTCCAGTTTACAGCTGGGTACTAAAATGCTGGCACATCTACAGCAGGAAATAGAGAACAATGCAGAAGTTCCTCAGCTAATTCAATGCAACACCTTGTAAAGAAGCTGTCCAGGAACACCAAAATGGGATAGCCATATTCATGGTGCTTTATCTGATCCAATAAACCTGCCTCCCAGAAAAAGCTGATTTGTTTGCATACAAGGATATTGTGGGAGTACACAAATTCTGGCAGAAATCTTCACTGCAAAGTATAGATATATTTACAAATGAGAAAACAGTGACCAAGTAGGATGGTCTGTGACAGAGGAGGTGGTAAGGCCAGTCCCCCTTGAAGAGCCTGAATAGTGTCCCAGGAGTCAAACAGAAATGTGACAGAATGTGACCTTGCCAACAAGGAGCATCAGTTTGTTGCGGCAAGACAGCAGTTATGAAGTCAGCCAAGGTGAGAATCTGCTCTGTCCCTTGAACTGGGACAGCTGGTTTCACATTTGTATATGGAAAAGCTGTGAAGAGGAGACTGTTCCCTTGTGTTTACCTTGCTGCCTACCCTGTCTTTGGACATCAGTTACCCATGATAATGACTTTGCTTTACCTTCTTCCTCTTCTGCTCCTCTTCCTCAAACTCAATAATAAATAATTCAATTGTTATTCTTGCCTAAATCTTTTCTCAGATGTGAAATCTATGCCTTAGACCCACTTTCTTAAAATGCAGCAAGTACCATAAATCTAGAAACAAGAAGTTAAACTTTTAGTTCACATGCTGAAATGTCAATGTAGTTCTAGTCAGTTAAAAGGGTATTATTGGCTTCTAGTTATGTCTAGACATACCCTACGAATTGTGATCTTACTCTACTGAAGGCAGTAAGAAACTCCCCAGTCTAAGGTAGATTTCCATGAAAGAAAAGCCATCCTTCTTGGAGCTGCAGAAGGGTATTGATTATGGTACATTTCAAACAAGTGTGATCACTCCGCTTCGTTCCTGGGGGCCCCTAGCCCTAACTCCACAGGTTACTCTAAAAGGAATTGTTGACAAATTCTCTCTTAAAAAGCCTACAGGTGAGATTTCTGGAAGATCAACCTACAGGCCAGTGATTTGTTTTTTTAATGTGTCTAAGCAAGGGACATGATAAAACATAAATGAGAGTTAAACTCTTAGCCACTTTACTATAGGCTCCAATTCGCCCTATGTGTATGTGCCTACATTATTCTCAGCCACTCCTTTTTTTATACCTGCTTCTCTGTCAGCATGTAGAAGTCCCCATTTGTTCCAGAATATCCCTGGAGATGCTCTAGTGTCAGTGAAGAGTTTCTATGTTAAGACAGAAACTCTGTTTGCTAAAGGTGAGAAAATACAAAAAGATTTGGAAGAACTCAGTAATGTAGAGGGAGCAGAATATTCATTCCTAACAACTGTGGATGAACTTGAGGGACATCAGAAAGTTATTCAACTTGCTTTATAGGAAGCCCAGAACGACAATAACAAGAAGCAGCAGCAGAAAGAGATGGTAAGTGGAAAATACAGTTCTTCCAGGTGTAGAACTATAGCGTATCATGGAAGCTGTAGATCAGCCAGGAAATTGAGTCTACAAAGGAGAAAAATGTTAATGAGACATTTGGGTTACTTCTCAGAGGTAAATGACAGCAGTCCAGCCCAGAAGAGACTATTCTGTTTGGCAGAGTTTAGGAAGTGGAACAGCTGCAAGTCTTGGTTGTCTGGGCTCTTCCTGATCACAGTGACAATCCTTGGGCCCGACTTTCCTGGAATTTAATGCAATTTCTCATTGGACTCATTGGACATTGAGTCAGTGAGTAACGTGAATTTAAATCAGTGTTTTAGAGGTATTTGCATGTTGGTGTTCTCCTGTATGGTCTGTGCTCTAAATCAGGACAGGATAGAAGGATGTTTTACACAAGATTTCTAGCATTTGTGTTGTGGTTGTACACAGGAGCTCAGATCATTCAGAAGAATGGCACTTGGCTAAGCACTATAGAATCCCTGAGTTTTCCAAATGCACTTTTTACCCCCATATAACTAATCCATAGGCCTGGATAGGATCTCACAATTAGGTGAATTAAATGCAGTTCCAATGAAATCAGTGAAGTTACATCACAGAAAAACTCCTGAGGATCAGGTACAATACATATTTGGCTAAATTACTGACATATATCTGGACTAAACAAATTAACTACTTAATTTTTTATTAAGAGATGAAAGTTTGCTGAAGAACATGTATAAAGGTATGAACATACTCAACAATCTGTGCAATAGATGTAGAGATGGATGCACAAAAAAGCCTTACCATTGCTATGCACTGACTTTACATGAACTGCTCTGTGCACCTGCATGCTCTTTCTTGCAGTAAAAATGACATCACTTCCTTTATTTCTGAGAGAGAAAACCTAGTTCATGTTATGGATACAGGTGGCATTGTGATAATCTCATTAACCCAGCATTGCTGATTTGCTCTCAGTTCATGTGCTTATCTCAAAGCAATTTTTTATGAACTAAGTGTGCCACAGGGCCAGGTATGCTCAGAGATGCACATGGACAGGGCAGGAGTTGAACATAATGTGTGACATAATGTGTTTTTTTCCCTTTTTCCATAGTTTAGTCAAGGATTCCAAGACCTACTCTGGCCCCCAAAACAGTATGCTTTGTTCCTACTTCTTCATATTTATTCATGTTATTTATACCGTAAAGGAGCTGGCCTTCTAAATGTTACAAACATATTACCTGTTCTGTTTTGCTATTATGCTCCTTTACATTCTCAAAAAGATTTTCCAGGATTACAACAATAAGAAGAAATGTTCTTTTAAAAAGGCAGCATATTGTATTATCTTTGCCCCTTTTTTATTCTGCTTTTTAACTACTTTTCCCTCACTACACCAATCATACATGCAGGATTGGAGCTCTTATATGCACAGCAGCCTAATTATGGAAAACTAACTGATTTTCTCAAGAAAACTGACTGAATGACATCACTTGACTTCATAGTGTCTCACTAACATCATGCAAGGACATTCATCTATCCAAATAAAATTATGCACAATAAAAAATAATTTTGGAATATTTTCTATTTTATCTCCTTATGTTAACATGGTGACTTGAGCTTTCCTTTAACAAAATTATCACAGAGGTTTCAGAGTTGGGTTTGTTGTCCTGGAGGGAGGTGCTCAGGAGAATTTAATATTCTGCTATGTGTTCTGCTATGAGCTGGGCAGAACAGAAGCATTCTCCTCTGTGCTGTGCCATCCTTTGCACATGGAGTCTATCAGCAATAGACCAGCAGACACTGGTGAGTGCATACATACATTCTTTATAATTGAAGTATCCTGATTTCTGAAGTTTCTACACTGATAAACAGACATATCAAATACAGCCCCAATAAAAGGTATTTTGTTCAGTGGGACTAGGACTAGACCCTTTTCATATAACTTTAGTCATGCAGTAGATTATATTTCCAGCTGAGAACAGGTACAGCCATCTACCATATGGCATGTCAGGTTAGAGGAAGTACAATCTTATCAGCCTTCCCGTATGGTTAGGATCAGAGCATAATTCATCCATGTATCCTCAGGCACATGCCTTACTGTGCTTTATTTAAAGAAGTCTTGTCTCCGTTTGCATTCTTTCTGCATTGTGTTCTTAACAGGAAACTCACTTTAGGCTCCCTCACCACTTTAGTATTTCTCTGTGAGGCAGTGACTTGACTTTATTTTTTAAAATTACTTAAAAGTAAGACCTGTAAATAAGCTGCTTTCAAATCTGTGTTTTACTCTCACTGAAGTCAAAAGAAAGTCAGCCAGACAACTGGGGGGCAAGGCCTGTGCTTTGTTTTCTGCCAAATCTGACAACACTTCCTGTAGATAATCTGTATAGAAACATGATTTCCAATACCACAAATTGCTTCAAATGTTTCTCTTCATTATTGGTAACTCTTGGGTTTCCATCAACAGGAGAGATTATATCAATCTGCATTTAAGATTAATTGAAATGACAGCTAGTATCAGTCAGAGATGTGAGACCACTGGAAATTCCAGAACAGAGTTTGAACAGAAGCATTATTTTTAATACTCATTCAATGCTAATTTTGGGGGACAGGAAGACGGAGTCCCTTGGATTTAGTTTCTGCACACAGGAAGTAATACCCAACAGTCTTAAACATATTCCCAAATCATAAAATCAAGGAGCAAAGTAGGTTAGTCTTTCCCTGATAGGTGCTCTCTGAACTATTGTGGGTACCCATGTTATACTTTCAAAGTTATTCCCATATTCCCATATTGATGAGAGCCAGATTCCCCTTTTTTTTGAGTGGCAATTTCTGGGGAGCTGCCTGCTTTTTGGGAGCTGCAGCTCAAAAATTGTTGATAAAGTCATGAGAAGTAGCAATACAGCAAAGAACAGAAAAATCCAAGCTCCTCCCTAACTGTTTCAGGTCCTTCTGAGCTTTCATCAGCTCTTGCCCTTCACTGGGCTGACAAACACCCTTTTTGAGTTGCCTGGCCATGCCCTATACCCTTATTTTACAACAGTAGGCACAGTCATCATGAAGTATATGGTTTCATGTGAAGCCACAGGAAGTGGTGGTTTCAGCTATTTTAAGCCTAAACGTAGGCAGCATTTTACAGCTGGTTTGATTTCAGGAGAACCACAGCAAGTAAAAAAAAGCTTTTTAACCCTCAGGGCTGTAATATACACCTAAAATTTCAGAAGCTTCTATGAAGAGCCCCTAATTAATGATTAAAAATAATATTAACTCTGACAGGTTTTGGCAGCTAATTTGTAATTTATTAGTACCTGAGTCAGGAACTAGTGATCTTGGCAAAACAAAAACTTTGCTAATTCACCTGCTAGTCAAAGCTACATTTCATAGCTCTCATTTATCATTCTCCCATAGGATGCACCAAATCAAGGGCAAACTTGCAAGTGAAAGGAAGGCACTGACTCGCTAGTTAATCGGAACTTGTTTTGTATAAAGCAACTTCAGTCTGAAGCCAGAAATTTCCCTAAACTCAAAGCTGGGGATGGGGGTGGGCTTTAGAAGGCTTGCAAGGTGGCTTCCGACCTCGGATGGACGTTTGGAGCGTAAGGTCAGTTCCTACCTCTCTACGGGCTTAACAAACCTGATTTTTACATTCTGCGTGGGAGGCTAAGGAGAGGGGACGAGCAAAAGGGCAGTGCAGCAGAAAGGAAGCTCTTGCCAGAGGATCGCCCGCGGTTTTCGGTCCCAGAGCGGCCGAGCTCAGCCGACCGGGCGAGCCCCGGCTGAAGGCGCCCGGAGCATCAGCCAGAGCCCGCCCAGCAAAGCGCACCCACGGGCAGGCGGGAGCCTGCTGGCGTTGTGGGGACGCGGGACAGCACGCCGATCCAGCAGCTCCCTTGCCTTGCCTTGCCTTGCCTTGCCTTGCCTTGCCTTGCCTTGCCTTGCCTTGCCTTGCCTTGCCTTGCCTTGCCAGCTAGCCTCGGGTGCCCCGGGACTGACCCACGACAGGCGCGGCAGGAGCCCCGCCCCGCCCCGCCCCGGCCGGGCAGGGCAGGGCAGGGCAGGGCAAGGCAAGGCAGGGCAGGCTGCTCTTAGGGGCAGGCTGAGCACCCGGAGTGACCGTCCAAGGGAAAGCGCTGGCTGGCCTTGGGAGCAGGGCACGAAGAAACTTCGGAGATCTCCGCTAGGAAGCAAAGGTGAGTGATTCGAGCCCTTCTGTGAGAGGAAGGCGGATGCTATGGGTGGATTTTCATGCTCTGAAGAGTGGTAACGTTAATTTTAGTTATTCTCACCAGTGCAATCCCAGAGGTGTTGCTCAGGGGGAAAAAAAATAAGCCCACAGCAGTAGTAATTTGTGAAGAATGGTTTGCAAGTTGCAGTTATGAGGGGTGAGGTGGAGTAGGAGGAGAAAAAGTTGTTTTTACTGAACTGCGGCAGTGTCACAGCTACTTGGCACTGCCTGGGTGCTTAGGTGTTCTTGCCACTGGGAGCACGGCAGGCACCGGTGAGGAAAGAAGGTGTTAGATTCCTGCCTCACAAGTTTTATGGAAAAGTTTGTCTGTGGCAAAGTGTCAAGTGCAGTTCTGTAAGTTAAATAAGGGGTTGCTGTTGCTCTAGATTGAGTACTTCTGCTCCAAGTCCTTCTGGGACTGGCTTAAAGGCCAGTACTACTCTTACTAGAAGTCAGGAGTAGCCAGCTTGTAGGTGTAATTTATATCCTCTGGGTTTGACATGTGTTGCATGTTTAAAAGCAAGACTGTTTGAAGAGATGCACCATGTCTGCATAAACACTTGTGTTTTTGTATTTTCTTTAAAAATACGGTGTTTGTAGTGTTGTGATTAGGTTAATTAACTCTGCACTTCTGGGATTTCTTTCTCGTTTGAAGCCTGTAATTGCTTCGCACTTCATGGACTCAACTCCTTTCAAACTGCTTAAAATACCCAGCTTTGGATGGGTATTATTGAAATGGTGATTTGGCTTCTTAAAAGCCATGATCTCTTAAGATATGTTGTTACTTTATTATTGCAAAGAGAATTTTAAAATGCTACCTTTTTGTCCGAGGACCTTGCCATGCAGATGGATCAGGCTGTGCCACTGAGGCTAGCTTTGCCTGAAACCAGTGAAAATCATTGTGTTAACCTCAGGGGGAGCTGGATTAGCTGTTCTGGTTTGCAAGAGTACTTGAGATTACGACTGCAGAGACCAGTGGCATCCTGTAGCTGTAGAGATCTCATTACAGCCATGAAACTTTGCTGGTATGTACGCTGGTCAGCAACTTACATCAGAGTTATCTGGTGTTTCCCATAGGGGTGTTTTGTTGCAGCAGAACCTGGTGGAGTGTTTTCTAGAGAGATTTTTGAGTACCTCTGTGAGGGAAGGAAGAAAATAGGTCCTTGTTTGCTTTCTCATGCAGCCTTGAAATCACAGTACAGAAGTTCAATTTTAAGAAATATCTCCCCCACATTTTTTTTATTTTTTTTTTTTTTTGCATTCTGCCCCTGAAAGTTTCACTGCTGTTTGCAGCTCCTGATATCCAAGTGGGTAACATTTCTGCACAAAAAAAAAAAAAAGGTATTACTTTTTTCACCATCTTAGTGGAATTAATGAAATTAGACTTTAGTGAACTTGGTCAGCAGTATGAACAAAGATGGCTGCGTGTGAATGCTTGGGGGAGATAGATGGCGAAAAAGTACAAGAAGATGGATATCTGAGATGATGAGGGTGATTCTGAAGGAACAAAATTCACTGGACTCCAGTTTCTCTGCCTGTAAGGCAGGGGCAGCTGAATCTCACAGGTGTTGTGTGATGGTGTGCAGCTGGAAAAAGGGCCTTGGCAGGAGGTTCATGGACATGAATCAGCATCTTGTTACTTAAATAATTTGAAGTAGTACCATGCTTGCAGCTGTTCCTCCATCCTTAGTTTGGTAAACATTTCTCCAGTGCTCCTGAAGGACAGCTTGTGTCTGTCCCCAGTGCACTGCTGTGCCGTCTGGCTCCAACACAAGCACCACTGCCCCTGTTCCTCAGAGCTCTGGGTGCTTCCTGCATGTCAGCTGGTGGCTCTGCCCTCAGCACTGGTGTAAGGAGACATAAACGGCTTTAAGGACTTCGGTTATTTCCAACCAGATTGTCTTCAAAGTGTAACCACCTGAAATGTGGTGTCTCTCTGGGGCCTGGGAATCCCCATCAGTCAGCTGGTGCTTAGGCTGGAAGTATCTGTATCAAAAGGATGGATCTAAAGCTTGGAGGGGTTGAAAGCAGTGAGAATGAATGGAAAGGCTTGCATCTTCCTGGAAGTCAGTCTGCTCACTGGCAAGAAAGAGGATACTGGATTGTATTTGAGGGCTGACTTCCAGGTGGCTTTTATTAAGACTTTGAAGGCTATAGTCTGGTGTAATTTTTTTCCCCCTAATTGCCTAGGTAGTCAAGCCTCTGCTCAGAAGGAAGAGAGGACAGGAGAGCTGGCATAGTATGTCTGGCTCATAGTAACTTAAAGGAAAAAAAAAAAAGAGACTGGAAGAACCTCTGTCTTTCAGGAGAAATGCTACATAAATGGCAGCTTTTTAAATAATTATTTTTGCTATGCTGGTATTTGATCTTGCAGAATCTGTGTCATTGCATCTCACAGTGACATTGCTGCTGGTGAACTTGGAAGCAAAGTGAGTTGACTTCTGTAAAACTGATGGTGTGTTTAAAGATGAGCATGTGCTTAACTGTTTTTGTTGGACTAAATCTATGTGTATAGCACTGTTCGTTATGTTATAGTATCTGTAGAAGGGAAATAGTATTTCCCTCCCCTTTGAAATTTGCAGGAGGCCAACTGTAAGTTTTGACTTATATTCAAGATTTTTTGATGGATTGTGCTATGTAAAAATCAATTTTCTTAAATACATACCTTAAAATGTGGCAGAAAACAGGTGTAACAGTAACAGTCTCTTTGAACCATCACTAGTCTGAGACTGCCCTCTCTTGGAGGCTATCAGAAGATTAGAGAGAGAGAGACCAAATTTTCAAAGCATTTCTTTTGACTCTAGCAGGGGTAGAGTTCCAAGAAGCCAAAGGGATGTAGATGACCAAACATTGCTGAATTTTTGGAGCAATTTCAACGTCAAGGTATATCAACACCGCAGGAAATCTTCCTTTGATAGTATGAGTGTCTTAAATCTAGCTGGTCATATATAATTTTGAATTGCATTCTACTTAAATGTTTTAATTTAAATCTTTTTAGTAATGTGATCAGGGTAACAAGAAGGTATATGGACTGAAAGCTTTCTTTGGCTAAAATAATGCTGAAATGTTTGTTTAAATTTAGCTAGACTGGCAAGCTGGGCTGGTAGACCTGTTTATTCAGCCTCATTCTTGTGCCTAGAACAGAAAATATTTATTGTATTCACCTGTCCAAGTTTGAAAAAATAATTCTCCTTGGTGATTTGACTTGACATAACCTAGTGTGGTTGGTACAGAGAACATCTTGCTGTTAAAGCCTGTCTTGATAGATTCTGGTGAGTAGCTTATTATTTGTTTAAGGAGAAAATTAATTGTAATGTTTTTGCTGGCCTAGGAGCTTATCCATTTTACTTTACTGCAACACTCCCCTGGAGCCTGATTTTTGTCCCATTTCATGGGATATCCTGAGGCCAGAGGAGAGATTCTTGCCCTCATCTGTGTTTGTGGCCAAACTAAATATGCCCTTGATATTGAGAGTAAACCAACAGGCAGAAGACAGACTTGCAGAAGGCAGGCAATCCAGAGCAGCACTGAAGGTGGCTCAGTGAGACCACAGCAGCTTCAATTGGTTTTGCTTCATGTGTCTTCAGGGACATCTCAAAGTGAGCCCACCTGCCTTTGAGTTGTGAACTGCAAAGGGCCACCTTATTTTTTGTTTGTCTGTGGACACATTATTTGGTATTTTTTACTGGAATACTGGAAACTTGGGATCACCCCAGATTTTGTATGTGTGCTGAGCAAGGGTTCATTAAAGCCTTTAGCTGTCATGTATTCCCAACAGTTTTCTTCAGCTCACTGAATTGCTATCCGTTGTTGATTTTGCTATGACAATTCCTCTTTTCCCAGGAGAATGAGAAAATTAATTGATTAACTCTTGTTGGCTCACCAAAATTGTCCAACTTAAAAAAGAGTATTCTGAATTCCTGTCTACACCAAGACTAGCTTTTTAAGGGTGAAATAAGTCATCTTCTGTGTTCTTCCTGTGCAATGAACAATCCCTCTCTCTATTAAGACAAGAAAATGCCCAACTTCTGGGGTTTTTTGCACAAGCTGAGGTCTGAGAACATCCTCCTGTGGTGGTGGGAGCAGGTTCCTTCCAGAGCCTGTAGGGGGTGGAAAATTTATTTTGGTCTCAGACCTTAATTCAGAGGTGCTAAATATATAGCCATTCTAATAGCAAGAGTTTTAAGAGCTTCCTTCCCAAAGATGCTTTAGACATTCAGCTATGGTGTAATAAATCATTCAGTTTTTCTCCTGCCCCCTGGCTAATATCAAAATTGTAACAAGCACTGTTCTGATAGGATCCAATCTGGAATAGCTGCTGCAAAATCTGGCTCATGTTTTGAATTTATGTGGACTTCAGTTGCTTGTAGTCACCATAGTGTTTTAGCATAGAAAATGGAAATAACTAGCTAGTCAGTTTTCTGTAGCATTTAACATATCTCACTGCATTTTAAGGACTGGGACAGCTTGTAGTGATTTATAAAGAGATATCTGGTGTTCTTCTGATGTTTCCAGATCTGAGGCTTGTGGCTTCTAACTGGTGAACTCTCAGCATGTTTCAGGTGAGACAAGAGACTAAACTTATTGTTTTATCTCCCCTTTCTTGCTGTAGAGGAAAATCATCAGTGCAGGAAGACCAGAGTGCCTTTTAGCTCCTGCTCCACTGATGTGCTGGGTCTGATATAGCTGCAATTTTTTCCTCCAATGCCCTCTGCAGCCTGAGGACAGCAGCTATACAGAAGAATTCTGCTGTGATTTGAAACTTCAGGATTCTCTGTTTGAGAGAACAAGTGAGGGAGATCCAGTGTCAGTGCAGAGACTGCTTTTTATAAAGACAGAAAAAGGCAGATCAGGAGACGGATTTCACTGGGGCACAGCTACAGATGGTGCTGTGAGATAAAATGTGACACCTGGTTTCCTGAACAGCCCCTTGAGTCTAATGGTATGACTTAATTCTGGCTGCAGCCTGTCCTTCCATGAGGTATTGAGGTTCTTTCTTTCCCTACCTATTGTTAGGACTCTTATAAGAATCTAATATCCCGGAGGTCTCTGACAAATTTGAGATTGAAATTGGGCAGCTATATTTTAAAACGGAAAATAAACCCCAAACCTTCTCTGTCAAGAGAGGCAAGGACAGCAGAAATTACTGAATTTCTGCTTCTACTTCAACAGATGTGGTAAGTTGTTTTGGTTTTTTCCTTAACAACAGCTCATTTTTTGCATTATTGATATGTTTTGTTTTGTTTTTTAAAACCAAATGACATATTTTGGTGTCAAACTGCAGGTAAAACATATCTGTAAACCCTAAGCCAGCATCTTAATGATAGTGTTTCACATGATATAAAATCACCCATAAAAAACACATATGAAGAATGGAGAGTGTTTGGTTTTTGCGTGTGGGCTCTGTCCCTGTGTATCGGGAAGACAGGCCACCAAAAGAGTAACAGTCAGTGATGTTTAATCCAATTGACCTGTCATCTATTTTACTACCTGCTTACCTACTGTAATGACCCCCATGCTGGTGTGTCTGGGGTAGGAAAGAGTATTTGCAGTGGCTAGTTGAGAACCACATCCATAGTGACTACTACCAGCCAAGAAGAGTCCTAGCTAAGGTCCTCCTTTGCTCTCCCCAAATGAAGCATGAATTTGAACGTACCTCACTTACTCAGCTGCTAATTCTCAGGAAGTGAACTGGGATTTTTGGTATCTGAGGTATTTCTGACAAATATGATTGAGATTTGCTAACTTCAATGGTATTGATCATTACTATGGAATTATAAGTATTTCTGAGATTCAAAGATACTAGCAGCAGCAGAGATTAACAGACCGTACAAAATAAACCTTGCTTTTTTAGAAACAAAGAAAAAACCTAGCAGAACTCAGGGACCGTCTCGTAAGTGTTCTTTTTTCAGTTCTACTGGAAGTTAGTTGCGAAATTAAAGCCATTTGACTCTGACATACATGGGAATACAGAATCAGGCTTGACATTTTCTGGAAAAGGTGGAGCAACCTCTTCGCTCGGCTTCTGACGCTGTTCCCCAAAAGGTGGCAGTCTCTGCTAGCAGGAATGTCTCTCTCGCTGGCAGATGGATGCTTTTCCTTAAGGTTCATTCAGTTCAGTGTTCTGCATTGGTTGGGTTTTTTCCCTTCCCCTCCTCCCCGCATAACCTTTATCTTTCAAACGAGACCAGCAGCCTGTATATTTGACAAATATTTGTCTAGCACTGTAAATGCACACAGACTTAAAAATGACCTTTGAGTTAAACCAGAGCAGATTCCCACACAAAAAGGAATTAGTTTTAGTTGGTTGGGGGGGGGGGGGGGGGGGGGGGGGGGGGGGGGGGGGGGGGGGGGGGGGGGGG
>JAWWEU010000111.1:27164221-27175613 GCA_035583155.1 Acropternis orthonyx | reverse complement strand
TTCCCAAAAAAAAAGGAATTTTTTTTATTTGGTTCCCCCCCCCCCCCCCCCGCCTAAGCTGTGTAAACAGAAATTATTAGAATGCATGCTATGAATGCTTCATCTCTGCATCTGTGACTGGGCTTCCATGGCTTTTTACAATGTCATCACAGCTACAACCATTCCCTAAAAACCATGCAAAAGGCCTGGACCTGCACTCTCCAGTTATAAGGAATGCTTCCTGATTTATTCAGTGCTCACTTGGTTTGGGGTGAGATCTGAAGGACCTGTGTTGTAATTCAGACGCTGTGGAGCTGGGACTCTTCGCTTACTGATGTTTTTCTGGTGGAGCTCTATTTACCAGTCAGCCTGGACTCTACATCTCCACAAACACAGTTTTTCCTGAACAACTGCTGGGTCTGAAGGCAGCAACAAGCCTGTGGATCCTCCTGCAAGATCCAGCCAGTGGTTATTATGGGAAAAGGTGGAATCCAGTTCATATACTGATGTTACCACTCCCCACCCCCATCACATCCTTATACACGTGATTTCCTCATCTATTTCTGTAGTCTTCTCAATGAAGAGCTCAGTGAATCTAAGGAAAAGAGTGGAAAATATCTGCAGAAGCAAATAGTTCTGTCCTTCCATTTGGGGACAGAAACTGAAGTTTACCTCTTGGGACACTCAAAGGCATGTGCTGATTATTCCTTAAAGACTAAAGGAAAAACAGACTTTCCACAATGGATCTTTTCCACTTAGGAGCCTGACATTGTATTTCAGGTCCTTTCTGAGGCAGGGTTAAACTAACAAGAGTATTCTAGAGTTCACTGGGACTGAGCTGTTTCTACTGTGCAGGCATTCTAAAGTAGCTTTGTCTTTACAGCATGATAATTTCCGTGTCAGCCTGGTTGTAATAAAAGGATCTTCGTATTAATAATAATTCAAACTAGCATGGTACCATTAGAAATTTCATTTAACTAATCTGTTTATATAATTGAGTCTGTTCTAGGATTGTCTTCTGTTCTTTAAAAAAACAAAAAGGCATTGATTAACAAATCTGACTCACTCTCGCTCAAAAATTGTATGACTTAGAATGAAAATCTGGGGGATTTTCTGGTTGGTATTTTGGGGGGAGGAGAGGGGTGGGGGAGGAAGGCTTCGGGCATAGTGTTTGTTTGTTTTGGAAAAGGCATTTGTTTGCCAGACCCTGAGGAAGTGTTGAGTGTAAAATCCAGATGCTTGCCTCACTACTGATTTTTGGAAGAGCCTTGGGTTCCACCGTTGCTTTCATTGAGGCTTCACACAATGGGATAAGTAGTCAAAAGCTAACAGCACAGAAAAGGTCTTGGGACATTTCCACATCAGAGAAAGTAGATCAGCGGTAGAGAAGATTCAGATCACAGAAGCAGTACTTGTCAAAGGCACCAAGCAGTTTCTGTCCAGTGGTACATTGGCTTGGGACATTCTTGGGAAAGAAGCTACTGAGAAAGCATGGACAGAAGTCTTTTGATGCCATGGGGAAGGAGAGGAAGAAAAGGAATTAGTGTTTCGCTGCTGCAGGGATATGTGAAAAATTTTCGTGAGTTTGGTATTTAAAGCAAGGCTTGTCATGTCATCTAAGCTGTTAAGCAGAGACTAGAGGTGCTAGAACTTTGCATGGGTGCAGGAGCCTGTGTTTGAGGAGTCTCAGAGGAAACCTGGGAATTGGGCTGATCCTGTCAGAGTAATCTGGTGAGCTGTTACCACATGCTTGCACTAATCTTACCTTTTTCCCCCCTGATCACCTGGTATTTGCCAGTGTTGGAAACAGACTAACCTAGGCTGCAGAGACTGATGTGGCCAAAAGATGATCCCATCCACTATGGGTGTTAGTGATTTTTAAATGCCCTAATAACTAATTTTCATGTAGATAAGAACCAGTTTGAAAGTCAAATTAGTATAGTCTTTAAAGTTTTTTCTTTCCCTTTAAGCAATCATGATTTCCGAGTACCTTTTCTTCTTTTAAAGAAGTATTTGACATATGTAATAGGAAATCAGATGATTATTTCACAATCCGTGTAGAATTTGTTTCCATATTTTTTTACCCTTCCCCCTTTTCTTGGCTTGGCACACTGCAGTTTTTCACTAGGGTTCAGATTCTGGGAGATGAATATCCTAACTCCCACAGAAAGTTTCCTGGAGGCATTTGGCAGAGGAAAAAAAACCCCTCATTTTTTTTCTATTAGAGAAGGTTTTTTTATTTGTTTTAGTTTTTTCTCCCCCCCCCCCCTCCTTTTTTTTTTTAAGGTGATCACAGTCTGAAGCATTTATTTTGCTCATGTCTGGATTAAACAAAAACAAACAAACAAAAAAACCCCAAACAACCACAAACCAACACAACAAAAACCCAGTAGCTTGTTTGTCCCCTGGGGACACAAGTACAATGTCCACATGTTGTCCCTGAACACTTTGCAGAGGTACAAGCTGCTGCTGTCGTTATTCCTAAAAGTGTTTCCATTAAAGTTTTTCAAATCTCATTTTCCTTCTTTCCCAGTTACATTTTTGTTTTTGTCAGCTGACATTCAAGACCCATTGAAACACTGGAAACCTACTTGGTTAGGTGCTGCCTAAAACTTCCCAGGGTACTGGAATGGTCAGTAATCTTTGTCCTGAAGGTGTTTGGTTTAAGTTAGATGACAATAACCCTTCTTTTAAAAAGAAAAAAAAAAAAAATAAAAAATAGTCCAACAGCAAACTAGTCCAGCCATAAGTAACAAGGCATTAATAAAGTTATGTAAGTGCAGTTTTTTTGTTGTTGTTGCATTTGTATAATCTACCAGGGAGTAAATTACCTAATCAGATAAGGAAAGGAATGAATGTTAAATGCACATTGCTTTAAAATAGACCTGGAGTTTTAGTTTCTTTGGATCTCTGTTGTAAAGATGTTTGGATCAAAGCTTATTTCTTTAATGACAAATAAATTGCATTAAACACAATTATATGCCTTTCATAAAGATTCAAAGACAGAGTTTGTCAGCCATGCAAATATTTTGGTACATGCATTACAGGTTTCTTCTGAGCTGGGCAACCTCTAATTAAATTTAAGAAATGAGTGGGGGAGAATCATATTTATAATAATAAAATCACTGTTTCAGAAAAAGAGAGTAGGAGCCTGTTTACTGCCTTCAGTGGGCTTTAGATCAGAAGCAAAATTATCACAGTTATCTCTAATGCCCTTAAAATTATTGTAATAAACTTCCTTTTCTTCTCTTCAGTATCCACGTGGAAAACCTTGTAATCTCTGCTAATTTTGAGGCAGCAGTTTCCCTGACTTTATTAGACGGTTTCCAGAACTGTGTTAATGAAACAGTGATACATGACAGGTTGGGTGTTATGGTCTAATAATGATCTGCCTTGGAGGTTAATGGCATTTGGCTGGCAGCCTCTTAGTAATAGGCAGTGTGTGCACTCACTGCCCAGGTGTAGCCTTATTAATTCACTCTCGTTTACTCCAGGCTGTGTGTGTACCATCGAAACACTTGGCCCTTCGTTCTTCTGCCCCAGAGTAGCCTGATGTTTGAGGAGAATGGCAAGACTTTGCCAAATACAAGTTAGGCATCTCAGAACAGAGACAGGGGTGAGAGGAGCCTTCCCCCTCCTCCTCTCCAGGCAGCAGCCTGGCCCGCATGCCTGGTGCCATGCTCCCTTGCCTTGTGCAAGGCTGCAGCTGGGCACAGAACTGGGCTTTGTTGGCCTCTCCCCCTGCCCTGCTTTCCTCTGGAGGTGGTAGCCTGGGTTGTGCCACTTCTGCTACACGCCTTGCAGAGGGTTCAGCTTTGACAATTAAACATCGAGGAGGAAGGGGCTGAAAGGCCATAGGAAGCAGGCAGGAGCAGTCTGCTCCCAGGCCTTAAAGGCTTTACAGGTGAATTCACTTCAGCTACATGGTGGGAATGAGCAGAGTGGAAATAGGGGCAGAAGTAGAGTAGCACGGGCTGGCATGAGGCAGGACGCGCTCCCAGTAGCACTGATGTGTATGTCTATATGCACCGAGGCAGTGTGCACTCACAAATGGTATGCTTTTTGGTACTTGAATGACTGTTGTTACATGCAAGTACTGAATAACATATGTGTAATTAGCTCAAACCTGGGAGAGAGGGAAGGGGCATTTTGTTTAGCTGAGGTGTGCTCCCTCTGGAAGAGAAAGCAGCCCAGAGGCTTAAGAACAAACTTTATATATAATTTCCTTAGATTATACTTCAAATCCTTCTGCTACAGTAAAAATCAAAAGCTGAAACCAAACCACCTACTTCTTTATGGCGTTAACACAGCCAAACAGTCCTGGGAGTATGAAATAAAGCACTTCACATGTGCAGCTGGATGGGAGTGGCGCAGATGCTGCTCTTGAATGAGACAGCACTGCCTGCAACTCTGATTTTTGGAGTTGCTTAATGAACCCAGGAGCTGCCTTGCATCTGGTAGAAAAGGGCCAAGAAGAACAAATACAGGTCTGAGTCTCACTGGATGAATTTTGCTTGTGGATAAACAGGCTTGGGAACTCAGCATACACTTCACTTCAGATGCTGCAGTTGTCATCACACAGAATATGTGGAGAATGAATATTTTTGTACTTCAAATCAGTTGGTTAAATAAGAATGACTTCTGGGGTAAAATGCCTCTGCTGTTCAGAGGAAAGGGCATGCAAAAGTGCTGTATTTTTTTTTTTTGACGTTTGTCTAGTAGAGTGATTTCTTTTTGTGCTATGATTTTTGGTTTATTAGTGCTTAAAATGGAAGCTTTTTTTTTAGCAGACATAAAGCTAGACTCTGCAATGATGTTGTCCAGTGATTAAAAATAGCCTCTTACATGGGAGGAGAAACTATGAGTTTATAATGTAAAAGATATCCCTTGAATGCTATTCAGGAAGAGATAGACAACTGATTTGGAGCAAAAAATATTTAAATATTGTCCTTGTTGTGTAATATGTCCTGGCCCAATTCTTTCTGCTAAAACTTCAGTTCCTGAAAAGAGTAAAGATGCCACTCCTGTGAGTTTTCTGCTGCTCTGTCCTCTAGAGGCACTGGTGTCTGAAAGGATGTCTCTGCACAAGACTGATGTTTACAGGGTAACCGTGTGGGAGACCAGGTGTGCTGTAGGATGGAGGGGGCTCAGGAAGCCAGAGTGCTATTTCTGGCTTTGTCAAGGTCCCAGTGCATGACCTGGGGAAAGGCATTCAGCCTCTCCCTGCCTGTGTTTCCTTTCCTGTTTATATAGCCTGCACACCCTACAGGCACAGTCTTTTCTATGTTGAGTATGGAAAGTCTACTTCTCATCTCTGAAGGACTATGGTCCTTAATGTGTGGTGGTGGATAAATTAAGAGATGGGGAGGTCCATCATGATCCCTATCAGGCATTTGCCTGTGAACAGCAAACATATCTGTGTGTTTTCCTGTAGAAAATAGATGGGCTTTTTCTGTTATGACTCTTAAGTCATGGGTTTTTTCCCCAGTTAAATTGCCTTGATCTAACTTCCAGAGAAGTATTAATACAGTAGCCACTGCATATTTTTTTAAAAAAGTCAGAATGAACTTAAGAAGACAAGGTGCTGAAGCAATAATTTGTTTCATATGGCTCCCTCCTGACAATTAGTGTACATTATGAAACATGGTATGGAGTAGGGAAACAATTTATGCGAAAGTAATAACAATGCAGAAAAGAGTCCTTTTGTTGGGGGAAAATATGCCACCAGCAGCCTGAGATGGATGAGGCAGCTGCATTCCCAGGTTCAACCAGCAGAGATGCTAGCAGTGTATTCCCAAGCATTAGTAAAGGCTGGCTGCATGCTGCTCCCTTACCCAGCTGAGCAGGACAGAGGTTGTCTAGTGGGGGAAATAGCATATATATTTTTTGCCATGGTCCCCACTAGCCAGTCCCCTTGTATTCTTGCCCCCAGAGACACCCCTGGCTCTTGGGCTGGTTCATCCCCTCACCGGCTAGTTCAGCTCAGACTTTGCTCTCAATCATGTTCTCCCTCACACACCTGCCCTCGCTCTGTGGGCACACGGACACTCCCACCCATGATCTGACTCCAGTAGCTGCACTCAAACCCCTGTACACACACACAGTAAATAGAATCCCTAACCCAGAATAAAAGTTAGAGATTAATGAGAGGCCGGGTGCAGACAGACAAATGTACCAAAGAGCCAACTGGTTACATGTGACCAATCTTTTATATTCCTTTACTTCTCTGTTTTCCCCACATCTGTTCACTCCCAAATCACCTTAATCCATCCCTTTCGCTACCTCTGGTGCCTTCCCTAAACCTCCTGTAGTAAGTCTTGTGCAGTCCCGAAGTGCTCTTTTCTTATATCCCATATTGTGTTCCATTCCCCCAGGCAGGAACCCACCTCCATCCAAAAGGCATTTTAGTATTGACCTGTCTTCATGGGTTTCATGCCTGGACACTGGGGCTGAAGCCCTGCTAGGGCAGCCCTAGGAGGGGTCCAGGTAGAGTATCTCTTCTTAATTTGGGTTCCTTCCTGGCCTTGAGCCCCTGTATTCTTCTAGGATTGTGAAGATCAGGCTGTGGTGAGCTGAAGCTCCTGTGACTAGCCAGGGCAGGGTATTATTTGGGTTTCCCCTCCTGCCACTATCTCTCTGTGCTTATTTGGGTGTGTGCAAATGAGTTTTTATCACATAACCTAACACTCCAGAGGTTTTCTTTTCAACTTCATAAATAGCTAGGGGAAAAATGTAAGTAAGCAGAAAACCCCAAATCTGTAGCTGGCTAATTCGTAGCCACTTGATCTGCCTAGCGCCTGAGAAACACATGTATCACCCTTGTCAAAACCATAGAGTGAAACCTAAGGCAAAACAGCATAACTACTTTTCCATATCAGCAATTCAGTTCTTGCTTGCAATTTTTTTGAAACACCATTCTTCAAACTGTAAGTACAAAACCATAATTAGTACGCAGAGCAGATACAGCAACTTCAAAAACAGAAATCAAGCAATAAACCCCAAGGCAACATAACCACCTCTTGGTTGTCACTAGCATGTTATAGAGGCAGTAATGATATACGGAAGTGTATGACTTCATGGGGAGATGAGATAGGAGGCATTTATAAAGGTTAACACGATTTCTGCACAAGAATTGAAGAGCTTTGTCTGATGATGATGGCAGCAAATCCCCAGTTTTTTCCTTGTGGTAGGTTAGGTTGCTTATCCTTTGCCTGGAGCAAGGTGAAAGTTAGCAGGTTTCCTTTTCCACTCCTGTATCATCTAGCTACCAAATTCTTCTACAAGCTACCAACCGTCTTGTTGGCCTGAGCAAACATCAGACCTGATAACTAGTCTGCTTTTCACCCTCAGCTTTTGTAGAAATGGCTTATTTTCCACATTAAAAAACAAACTGGAATAAAGAAACAAATCGTGAGTCTTTGTCGTCCACGTGATGCTGGGCAGTGGTTGCGTGTTTAGGACAGAGCAGCCTTTTATGAAGAGGCACTTCAATTTGAGCACGCTGAGCTGAGCTAAGGGCTGTGCCCGGTCAGAGCTCGTGCAAAAGCTCGGTGTGGACATACAAAGAGATCAGTTGACTGCAAGCCAGAATCTGATAATGACAGTATTTTGGGTCTTGCCCATTCTAAAAAAGAAAACTAAGAAAAATCACAGCTTTAACTGTTACAGAGAACTGTCTTTTACAAATACAGTTGAACTGGTAGTGCCAGTGTTGTGGTATTTTATATTAGAGTATCTTTCCTATTCATTCCTGTATATGAACCCATGAATGATGCTGGTAGAAGATACTTAAATGAAGCTGTTTCCATGTCACTGTACCAATGGTATCAAACAAATGCACTTTCGCACTGTCACAGTGTCTGTCTGGTACCAGGGAGGATCTTGTGTGATGGCACTTTGCATGTGTATGTGCATCAGGACGTACAAAGCCTTGAAGTGAAACCGACCCCAGACACAGTTGTCCCCCTACACCTTTGCTGGGAAAGTTGCTGGGTGTGCTGCTTGGGCAGGGAGTGGAAATCCAGCTCTGCCTCATCAAGGAGTTCTGAATACGGAATGAACAGAAATTAAGATGAGATCAAAATGGGTTACTTGGGGAGAAATGTAAACTATGATCACAAAATGTGACCCTAAAACATAACCTGGAAGAAGAAAACTGTAGTAATAGCAATGCTTTAAGGCACAGGGGGAAAGAGGAATAGGGTAAGCCACTCTGCTGTTTCTTAAAAATAACCAAACCTAACAACCAAACCAAAATGTTGTATTTTTTCACTGATATTATTTTCCAGGTGCAAACATATAAGAGAGTTGTTAAAGTAACTCTATTAAGGTGCCCTGTGCCAGAAGCCTTCTGTTCTCTCCCCAAATGGGAATTAGTTATATTGTTCTGAGCAGTTATAGAGGAATACTACAATGTTTGCCCTCAGATAACTTGTTATCTATGATAATCTGGGTAAAGCAACAGCACTTCAAAGTGAAGATAAAACATAGATAAAGGTATTTTTCCACCTGTGACTGTATTATCCCACACTATATTTATTATTCTGTATTTTGACCAGGTAGTTTCTAATTTCTTTTCCCTTCTTCTGATAAAATAATTGGTAGGTTTAGTTGAGGTTTTCTGAACTGAAAAGTGATGTCTAGCACTTTTTTCTTTTCTTTTTTTTTTCCCATGAGAACCTCTTACTTTGTGGTTGCTTGAGGAAGTTGACTTAAGCAATTTAAAATGTAGTTGTGGCTTATTTAGAAAGAGACACTGGCCGTTAACACAAAAATATATGCCTAAATACGCCAACAGGTGCAGGAGCTGCCTAATCACATGATGGCTACAGGAAACCTATTAACCATAGTGTTTGGGTTAAAGACAGGTCATGCTGATAATTAAATACAGAAAGTAAATTTTTTTTCCTGTACTTTTTTCCTCCTCCCCATGTTCTATGTTTCTATGTTCTAGATTTAATACGAAAGGTTGTGACTCTGATTAAAATCAGTGATAGTCATAGCTGTAGTAGGAACAGAAATAGAGGTGTGAGGTTAAGCAAATGTCAGCATTCATTATGAACTTCTGTGCTCTTTCAGGTCACAGCTTCCAAATACTTTCTACGTATTTCTAAAATAAAGCTCTTGAAAATATATTGTGAAAAATATGAAGCTATTGTCGAAGTTACTGCTTAGATTTTCTTTGGCTCTAGAGGCCTTATGTAAGGCACCATTTGGGTTTGCTTTGTAGGGCTAGAACTTTTCTTGCTCACTGTAAGGAGAGAACACACACACAGAGAATAATTTTTGGAGTAGATTTCAACTTTAATAAGGAGGGACTTTCTTTTATACTACCTGTTCTATCAGGTCTATAGTCTGTGCATGTAAGTGTATATATAGCCCATCTCAAAGCTCTCTAGCAGTTGAGTAAAAATCTGCTAGCTTTCTGCATCACAGATTTCTTTAGGCAGAGGACCCCTGTGCATTCATTTTTAGCTGTGACCCAAGGCATTTCCCACTCTTGATATTGTTGTGCTTGCTGTTTGAATGTTTGATGTGCAGGTTACCATTTTACTCTTACTTTTCCCCCTCAAGTCATGCCTTCTAGATTATATAAATTGCCTTGAAGTTGGTTGGTGCCATCTTGCCACTATACCTAATTCTGAATCATCAAAACATGTTTGTGGAGCACGTAGCTACATGTGGTACTTAGCATAACGACATTTCTGTTTGAAATCTACTTCCTAAGGATGTTTAGGGGAAAATCCCAAGCAGCATTCTCCAGCGCCTATCCTTTCCAGGGCAGGAAGCACATCTGCCTGTCTACAGCAAAGGCATTGCTTCTTAGAGGTTAGGCCTGCCATGCCTGTGCGAAAGGGGAAGTCTTTCAGCAGCAAACAAGGTGATATAGGGGATTCTGTCCTACAAGTAGAAAAAATTAAGTGATTCATCTGTTTAGAAGGCTTCTTACTGTGCTCATCTTCTCTCATCCCCAGCAGACCAAGGAAACACGAAAAGAGAGATTTTTATTTTCCAAGATACCTTCTGACATGGTGAGGTGAATCCATCACTGGCCAGCCTCTGCTTCTATAATGACTAAACTGGCCTGCAGTGGACCCTGGATCTCTGTACTGAAATCTGCATTTACAGTTCAAAGGTCTTGCTTTGTTAGTCAGCTTGTGCTACTGTCCACACCTTTGAAACTCTACAGCAAATAGAAGCTGCTGGTGGGCATTTCCCTCAGGATCTTAACTATCCTACTTCTTTCAGTATTATGGTGGAAAGTTGATAGTGAGGTGAAATTAGAAAACATGAAAGCTAGACCTAAGTGACAAATGTGTAGATTTTCATGCTTCTCCTTGATGCTTCTTATTTGCAAGGTAGGAGTGTGTGAACCCCAGTTCTGTAACATTCTGTAATGCAACAAAGATCTTGCAATCTTTGATTAGAAACCATTTCCCTTGGTGTAAAATCGCACACACAGTAATGCTGCAGGGTACAATCAACCTCTGTTCATCCACTAAATGGTCTTCCTCTTTCAATTGTCATAAAAGGATCTTTAAATTGCAAGTGTTGGTATGCAGTGATGATCCAACGATTAAGGGATTGAGTTCAGTTTGTTCTGCTACAAATTTCTTCTCAGACTTCAACATGTTTCTTAGACTGTTTGACTTCAGAGCGCATCCTCCTTGTCTGGCAAGATATCTTAAAAGATAAGGATGATATGAGAAACTCCTTCCTTGTAGTCAAGCAGTCTGTGGTTCTTCCTACCTGGTTTGTCACTCACTGACATTTCAGGAACTCCTCTGTGTGTTGTATAACCCAACCCTTTATTATACAACTGCTTTTGCAATACAATTTTGTATGACAGTATCACTTTTATTCTCTTAACTGTTCCATCCCTGTGTTGCCTAAGCATTCTGATTTGTATAAACTTGATTTGCCTCCCTGATTCTTTTTAAGATTTTACTATATTTAAGGACTTTTCCAAGCTGATACTTGTGTTACTTACCTAAGGTGGAAAACATGTCTAAGGTAGAGTATCTTCTGACCATTCCTTGGAGATTAGAGTAACATGTTTACTTCTCTGGATTTTCCATACTCTACATGTATCTTTGGTTGAAGCTGCAAAGCACACACCCAGATCTGCCCACTCCTGATTATATATATATTTTTAATTGTATATATGTAGGAGAAACTATAGAGAAGGGGGCAGAATGATGACTTAATACCATTTCAGCATATTCTGTTGTGGTCTCATATCACAAACCCATTGCCATACGTGATTGGAGAAAGTATTCTGAAAGGCTCTGCATTTTAGAAAAGGCAAAAATAAACAGTATTTTGAGCTCTATTTACATCAATGAGAACAGATTTTTTTTTTTTTTTTTTTTTTTTTTAGAAAAAAGTAAATTTTTAAAAAAAGTTATTTTAA
>JAWWEU010000111.1:27067336-27164211 GCA_035583155.1 Acropternis orthonyx | reverse complement strand
AGAGCAGAAGTTACTAGCAGAGGTTGTTTTTTTGTTTTTTTCTTTTTTTTTTGTTAGCACAAAGTAAAGGTTGAAACAAAGTTATTGGAACATTATATCATGAGCTGGAAATAGGGCTGATCCAGGCAAATGAGAGGTGGAAAGAGGTATTTGCAAAAGGTTCACAGTTCTCTGCTGCTGAGCTTAGTATTTAATAAAGCCACAACAGATGCAGCAACATCTAATCTGTTCCAAGAGAGGATGAAGCCATGTTTTTTAGTTAGTGTCAAGTCTTGGATGGAGCAAAAAGACTTCATTTTTTCTGCATTTCAACATTGTCTTTTGTTTCTATATCAGCTTTAAAACACTTTTCTCCGGTGGCTCATCTTGCACAGCCTCATCTATTCTGTGCATAAGCGAGGAAACCTTACATCCCAGAGATACAAAGTTCTTGTCAATAGCTTGAGGGAGGCTTTGAGGTTGACCATACCAAAAACCCAGCAATCTGTGGCAATCACACTGCACCCATCTCAAGGCAGCTTTACCAGAAGACCTGTTGATGTAAAATACAGAAATGAAAGAGCATGTTTATGTCAGTTGCAGAGGACTGAGCTACAGCCTTTAGTTTCTAAATATATGTTCATCTTATGAGGATTCACAGGAAGCCTGTGCAGAGCTGTTATTGCTGAGTCAGTATCTGTGCTGTGTTTTACTGGAAGTACTTGTAATAGCCTGTCGATGCCTTTGACTGTCTATTGCCACCTCTCCAGTACAGATCTCCATCAAATGCAGTAGGCAGTGTAAACCTCTGAAGTTTTCATGCAGGTGACCAGCAAGCATAATAGAAATCCAGGACTCAACTGTGATGAAAAAGAGGTTGCACTTGTCATATGGGATTGGAGCACACCCCAGTGATGTAGCATACCTCAGTGACCCTTTTCACCTGCTGTGTTCTCTCTTTTCACTCTCTCCCTGAGCATCACTCAACCTGTCATTCCTGCTCTTCTCAAGAAACTGAGCACTGGACAGCATTTCCTGAAGATACAGCTTCCATACTTCTTTCTTTCCAGCTTGGATCGTCCCAGCACCCACCAGTGGCATTAGTCTGGGGTTTTTTTTGTTTTGTTTTTGTTTTGTTTTTGTGGGGTTTTTGGTGTTGTTGGGTTGGGGTTGGTTTGTTTTGTTTTGGTTTGGGTTTTTTTTGTTTGTTTTTGTTTGTTTTGTTTGGTTTTGGTTTTTTTGGTGGGGGTGTGGGGCGTTTTTTTTGAGAAAAGGAAGGAAGGCCTTGGAGCGTTGGAGAAGGGACAGCTGTGTTTCTGTCCCTGCAATGCAAACAAAGGGAGCTTGGAATTTGTACAGCTCTCTGCCTGCAGTAACTGCAGCACCCTGAAGGTAGATCAGAGGTTAAAAACCAGCACCGCTGTTGTGCTCTTGCCTGCCTGAACACAGTGTAGTTAGTCTGAATCGCCTGAAACTGAGGTCCGTGTTATTCCTTGCTAGAGGCAAGCCTTCCTTCCAGAGGCACTCTTCTAATACGAAAAAGTCAATAGAAACGGTGAAGGGTGGATAATGTGTTTGGCCTCCTGGAAAAGGGAAGATATTTTATTACATGGTGCACAATACACCTTGGTTAAGCAACATATGAGCTAAGAGGCCTGTCCCAGGTGATCTTTTAGGTGTGTGAGATGTGCCAATGAACCTGAATGTGGCTGTCTGCATAGGCGTGAATCAAGTTCACCCGGTTCACTGAAGGTGAATCAGGATTGAGACATGACTACTAAAAGCAACAGATATATCATAAGATACTAAAGCCAAAGTACAAAACGTATTTGAACATTGCTGCAGTCCTGTTGACACAAGAAAATACCTTTGTGCTCTACTGAATCCACGCTATTCCATAATTAGAGGCAGAATTGAAAGCCATAGATTTACAAGATCAGTATCTGCTGTTCTTGGTCCTGTTGACCTGCTATATTGTTGTCATTGCATAGTAAAATATTTATCTTTGGGGGGAAAAAATAATTTCTTGTCTAAAATACTGAACTACCATGAGATGGGCTCTATGTTTGGAAATAATTAGAAAAACACTAGATAGGCAAAGAGACAGAATACCGAAATACCTGACTTAAGAAGAGGTTACACAAGTTGACTGTAAACTGGAATCTGGGTGTCGTTCTCTCATCCACACTTATTTTGGGTTTAAATCAATAGCAGATCACATAGGTATTCACCTATGTCCTATAGATATGCACGATAAAAACAGCTTGAGAAGTATTTGTCTTATTCCACACTGACAGCTGCATCTGGGAGAAGAGTTTAACAATGTGTTCTTCACATTCATTGCCTTTAAATGCTTGCTGTGAATATCAAAGGTGGAAGAATATTACCTAGAGCACTTCTGTCTCTAAATACTTTATCTTTTTCAATAACAACAAAGACTAATTTTCACTTTACTCCCTGAAAACCTAAAGCAAGAAAAGCTTCTGTAATTTCTTCTCTTAGCTACTTTGGACTAACATGCTGGTGTAAGGGATAAATTTAATTCTCACAAGTAGAAGTTTGTATTGCTACATTTTATATTTCAGCTTATATTTTAGGTGGAAATTAAGTTAAATAAAAAATTGCTTGAATGCTAGTTTTATCAGAACTAAATCAAACTTTGTTCAATTTTCCATTTATGACAAAGCAGATAGGATTACTAACAAAGTCTTCACAATGGTTTGGCAACACTTATACTTACAAAAGACATTGCATATGAAGACACGGTAGGATCAGTAAACAAAAGAATATCAAGACTAATTTAAGTGGTTTATAGTGTTGAAACACCTTGTAAGATATGAGAATCCCCAGTGGGTAAAAGAATGAAGGAGGTTGCTCTTGGGCATGCAAATTCCCATTCCTAGCAAACTATGGTTATAGTCTGTGAATTCAAGCTTGAAAAATCTTGAACATATTGAAAAGCAAACTTTGCAAAAACCCCTAAATTTAAGAGATGAAAGTAATGGTCATACTTGATAAGAAGGAATACAGTTTTTAAAACAGACAGTAGGACTCAACTGTGCATTAGAGCTTGTTTTTCACAGGATACACAGGAGTTGATTTGGGGGAATGGGAAAGACATAAAAGAATAATTCTGGTAATGCTTCTACATTCTTTTGTCCCCCAGTAATAAGGTTATGTAAAGAATAAAAATGAAGACAGTTTGTGGAGGCAAGGTACCTGTGAATTCAAGACAGACGTATTTGACCATGAACTGTGATTGATGTTTGAGTCTGGGTGATAGGATCACTTTCAGCAAAGAGCTCATGTTCAGGAAACATATGAAGATCTTGGACAGAAACCTGTGTAATGACAGGAAGCCATGTGAAAGAGGGGAATAATTTCTATCTTGCTTATTTGCCAAATAAATGTTAAACTGAATAAGGTTATTGCCTCTCCTTCAGTGTCTTAGCTATATTAGAAGTTCATTAACTCATTTCTCTTTTCGGCTTCTTTCTCTGTCATAAATTTGCTTTCAGTGAGCACGTGATCTAAACTATATCAAATGTGACAGCGGGAGCAGTTCACACTCTCATGTTCCAGACAGAAGAAACCCTGATTCTGGTTTCAGGAGTAATATCAGTCCTAGTATGCCCTCAAAACCCATGGGACTGTTAAAGTCAACCCCATGTGATGCTTGAAAATTTTGAAATATCAGAGAAGTTTCATCTGGTATGCAAAAGATGAGAGTGTGGAAAAACAAATAGGCAAAATTAGCAATAAATTATCTAGTCCAAGGGACTTTCATCTTTTTTAATGATGACTGTGTATTTTATCAGGCCTTTGTACATACCACCAAGATTAAAGGCAAGCCCTTTCTCAGGGCAGTTCAGAGGTAACCCTGAGTAGCCCTATGTCTGCCTCTTGTCATTGCCAGTAGAATGAACCAGGAGAAAGGCTGGTATTCAACAAGTAATGTTTGGTGGTGGTTTGTTTTGTTTTTTAAGTACTATGCCCAAAATAGTAGGAAGTCGTATCTCTACATGACAGCTTTTTCTATTTAGGTCTGGAAGGGAGGTTTTTTTCTAGTCTCTAGTTTATCTCTGGTAACTGCTGTCCATTATATGGGTGAAAAAGGAGCATACCAGAAATTGTGATTCTTGCCAACATCTCAGGGAGTTGAACATTATAAGTGATAACTATGCTCCTGGCAACAGGTTAAGCCAGATGTTCAGGAGCAGCTGCTGTTGACCTGTTGGCAAAGTTAGTGGCTTTATGGTATGATGGAGTGATTCTTGGCATCTTTCTAGGTGATGAAGGCATAAAACTGAGAGGAAGTTAGACTGAGTGTAAATTGCAACAATATGCCATCGAGATAGAACTTACATCAGTAGCAGGTAATGGAGAATCTTGAAAATTATGCTAATGACTCTGCAGAAGATAGAAAAATACCTCCTGGGCATCATTAGTCAGTGATTTCTGCTCATCAAAATCACTATTAGGAGTGGCATCTGGATGTGCTTCAAATAGTCTAGCTCTGGATTGTGGGAATATGACCTAGAGGCTTTTCTTCCATCACAAGTACTCAAAATTCAGGGGCTTGAGATTTCTTTGCTAGCAAGTTTTGTGAGAAAAGAAAATACAAGGTTACAGTGGAAGGTCATGGGTACTTTACCACCGGCAGAGTGGAGTGGAAATATATAATAATCTTCAGTTTAATATTTCTGGAACACTCACATATTTATGTAATTCCTCTGATTCTCCTTCACAAACAGCCCAGAAGGCAGCTCAGCGATTGTGGGAGAAGTTGCATTTATGTTCACTTGTTACTACAGTAAGGACTTTATGAGTTTCCCGTAGATAAGCAGACCGTGCAGGGAAAGGTTTTGAAGGAGCTTTAGTCCTCTCAATGGATTCAGAAGCGAGTTTTAAAAACTTGTCTTTATGGCTAGCAAAATGTAATGAGGTTTTGTTCTCTTTGCATTTCTTACCATGACTGAAAATGTTCTGAATAGGATGGTTTTGCATCTGTAAGTATGCTCAAAAGGCCATATTGTCTTAATCGTACATTTGCATAGATAATTCAGTCTGTAGACCAGAGTCCATTTGTGTTTTGTCACCCCTGAGAAGGGTAAACAGTTCACTCTTGTCCGTGAAATGCATCTTTTCTGTGGGGTCTAGGAAAACTGAGTAGTACAGAGAAGAGGAGGGGGGGGGAAATAGCGTTAAAGTGTTTTTACAAATACAAAACCAAAAGTGGGCAAGCTTTATTTATGGTGCCGTGTGTCTGTAACTAAATTCAATATAATTTAGCTTAATGTATGTCTGAGATTTATTAACTAAATTGTCAACGTTTATATATGCAAAACACTTGATGCCTTCAGAAGCCAAATATTGACTATGGCTCACGTCATCGTGACCACGGCCGATTTCTCACCATGGAAGGTTTAAGTCCCAGTACCCAGAACCTCAGGTGTCAAGATCTTGTTTGCACGAAGTCGAGACGTTTGCACTCAAAGTACCTTCGAATGAGATCCCAGGTCTCGGCCTTGGGTATTTATGGGCATGTTTGCACATGAATGGGCTTACATAAACAGGCATTTGTGTGCTGCATTGCTTCACTTTTCTTAGGTAAATGCTTGGGAAAAAATATGCATGCTTCTGGGAAGAGCCCATTAAGAACTCTTTATCAGGACTAAACTCTTTCAGGGATCCTTGGGGGTTGATCGAGTTCGAGTTCGTTTGCCTGTGGTTTGGTGTCCTTCAAACGAAGGAGAAGCTGTGTAGGAAAAATAAAGTAATTTTTCCCACTGCTTACTGGAGAGGCATAAAGTTTGTGTTTTGAACTCAGTGTTGCACAGTTGTTTTAATGAAGAAACATATGGCATACTTGCTCTGATCTAGATGTTTTCTGCTTACTCATCCCAGAGGGCTTAGTCTCCTATGAGGTTTTTTTATTGTGAGTATAAACACTGTCTAACCATTGGGGAGACTTTGTTCGTGATCAGATCAGCTGATGTCAACGTTCCTTAAGGAATGAATAAGAACACTTCAAGAAAAGATGTTTCTATGTTGAGGAAAGATGGTAAAGTAAAATATACACAAATTATTGCTGTGTGTTCCCTGGAATAAGTATGAAGGGTGGATGGGTGAAAGCATGTAACAAAAAGCTCCAAGAATAAATGAGATAATATTGTGATGTTCCGTTATTGTTGTTAAACTGTATCGGTCTGTTTCATAACATATTCGTGTTGTTCTGTTCTCTAAAAAGTAACTAATTTTAGGCTGTGTAAACGCTTCTTCAGGTCTAAAATCTAGCCTGAAATATATTGGGGGGGAAGAGGGAACATATCTTCCCTCCCACACACGGTTATAATCATTAAAGTGTATTACTCTGTGTATTTCCTGCTGCCTAAGTATTCTACCTTTAAACCTGTCCTTTTAGACCTAAAACAATTGAGGCTGAGAGACGGTAATTTGTGAGTTTCAGTGTTTATTTTTCTTTGCTTCCAAGTGGCTGCCCTTTGTGATACTCTGTAACATTTCTTGACAATTTCTCTGTAGAAAATATTGAAAAAATTGTGGAATAAGCTTTAAAATTTATTGAACAGCTGTAGCTGAAAATCCTATTGTACAGTATCTCTTGTTTCTTGCTTTCCCAAGGCAATTAACAATTCAGGACAATGTTAAGGTCTATGTCCTATGTTTAAATCAGTGAAACAGACTCCCATATTTCTGTTGAGTTCTGGAAGTTTGCACGCTGAGATCAGACTGCACTATCTGAGGACGCGGAAGGGAAAAGCAAATGAGATGGGAAGGGTTAAGCATGAAAAAAACCCATAACAATGTGACCTTTCCTGCTGGTGGACTGTAGACTGTCATTTGTTCTGCAAATGGTTTTGCTTGCCCAAGCAATGTTGTTAGTTTTGAAATGGAATTGAGGCACTATTACTTAGTTTTGTTTGTCTTTGCTCACTTTGTGCTGCTGAACTTCCTTCAGAAAGATATGGTGGTTCCTCCAGAGTATTAAAAAACTGCAAGAACAGCAGCTGGGCCTGGAGATGGTAAAGGAACATCTGCAAGACTGGAACTCTAGATGAAATTCAGCATTTTAACTTCACAGGGACAGGTCTGTTAGGATGCCTGGGGCAGCGGGTGGGGTGTCTGCTAACTGCCCTGAGCCTCATTGTGTACAGGGTGGTCAGTGCATCAGGCTGTAATTTGTGTGGTTTAAATTAATGTGTATTAACTGATGCTCACAGACTCACCCCTGCCACTATCCATGATTAGGATTTTGGAGCTTAGCTATTAGTAATTGCTTAGCTATAATGACATAAGTGCTGAAGATAGAAAGGCTGTCCGTCAAATAGGGAGGGTGCTATGCCCTTGGGAATGCAAGGGAACAGGGTGAACCTGTGATTCTTTCTCTCTAGTTTGGAAGTGCTCCAGTCAGCAGGCCTGTGCATTACTTTGTGTTGAATTCTGAGTTTGTTGATGCAAGAGAAGATGGGCTGGGCATGAAGAGGTAACCAAAAAATGCCAAGGGAATTCGTATGTAATGCTGTTGTAATTCATTAATAAGCCAAAAAGAAGTGCACACCAGTATTATGAAAGCATTACTGGTGAGTGGTAAGTGCTTAGAGGTAGAGGCTGATTTAAATACCTCCTCTACATTGTCATCGTGTGACTAAAAGTTCTCTTTCTTGTTTAGTATTATTTGTAGCTAAGGAAATTTCTGTAGAACCACAACTGCCTTCAAGGTTCCATTCTTGGAGGTACTTTGAAAATGAGAACAGATAGAAAAATCCCTGCACCAGAGAGCTTCAAATATGAACGGACTAGTGAGGCAATGAAGAAAGAGTTGCTATTCTGTCTTTCTTCCACACGTTTGGTTCCTCCCGGTGTGGCTCCAGAGCCTCCTTCCTTCCCCCAGTCAGCAGTGTGGAACTTGCTGTCCCCCATGCAGCATACCCTCTCAGTTTCTGAATGTAGCCTCAAGACTAACTTTCAGGACTTTCCTCAGCACCCTCAGAAGTTCTGCAGACTTGGCGCTAAAATGAAGCAAGTGCAGCTGTTGAGGGTTGGTTGGCCTGGTCTCCATTTCTCAGTCCTCCTGCTAAAACTGATGCTCCTGACACTTGCCCCAGGTGCCTTTTGGTGCACCCAACAGGTTCTTTTGGCCATGGAGGGGAAAGGTGAGACCCTGTGGCTTTCTGGGGCCCAGGCTTTCTAAGAAGAGGTGCAGTGTTGAGATGGGGGTGCTGTTGTTCACTTCTCCGCTATCTCCATGCTGCTTTTTGGCCCTCTGTGTCATGCCTACCCTCCTTCCCGTGCCAGTGTGTGCCGGTCTCCCCTGGCCAGAGCAGTGCCCAGCTGGGTCGTGCAGCTGGTGTGGTGGGGGCAGGATGGGAGGACAGCCCCAGTGCCAGCTGCGCCCTCACACAGGAAGGTCTCCACAGGCTGTTTCCGCATCTGCCGCAGAGGCGACGTGTCCACCGGTTTACCCGTGGCATGTGGCTTGCTGCCCTTACAGCTGTGCAGGAGCCACAGCACTCTGTCCTGCCCTCCCCCCTGCCCCCGCAGGAGGGTGAGCGTGCCTGGGCACTGCTCACGAGGTGGTGACTGTCCCCTGCTCTGCTGAGTGCGGGAGCTTCATCCGGCAGCACAGAGGGGACATTCTTCAGGGCGGCAAAACACAGATTGTGCCAAAAACCAGAGACCAGTCAGGAGATGTAGTAGGGTGGTAAAGGTTGCGCTCCCTTGCTTTGGGGAGTCCCATCATCCTTTTCCATTGCTCTTACTGTATCCCTGATGGCTCTAAACAATATTCCATCTTGCATCTTGCAAGTTGCTTGAGCATGCATTACTATGGCTCCTGCTTTTCAGCCACATACTCTAGTTAGTGAGCTTTCCCTTGCAGTACTCCCAGTGACATGACTTATCTCTTTTTGGCAGAAGGTAGTTTGTCTTAGGGAAGTATTTATTAAATGTGCTACTGTCTTGAATTAATATCTGACCTAAGCATTGCTGAAAGAAAATGGATCCCACCTATTGTGCAGCAGGTATAATGAGGCTTCTTAAATGGCATGGTTTGGGAATAACCCAACTCCTTAATTAATTCTCTTTTTCTATGCCAAACCCAGGCTGCTCAGGCAGTTCTATTCTTTTCCCATGTCTAGGAGGCAGTATAATGTTAAAAGATTTCAAATGTAAAGTTACATGTTGATTTTTAGTAACACCTGTGTCTTGAGGCTGGTTGTGGGGGATCACCGTCTGTCATTAGTCAGTCATCTTGTTTAAGCTTACTAACCAGTTTGTTGACAAAAAAAAATAAAAAATCACTGTTTTGGCAGAAATCCAACACCTTTTTGCTCTATTTCATTAACAGATTAGTTTACTTTTCTTCAGCTTCTGTGCAAGGGGAGTCTGCCACCCTAGAACTCAGCTCCTGTTTGGAATAACTAGCATATACCTATGAAGTATTCTTGAAAGGATTCAGGCTTTTTGTTTGCTCTTTAATTATTTGTAATTAAACATCAGAGGACCATTTGAGATAGTTGAAAGCTAAAATGCTTTTCCTGCACTGAATTCTTCAGATCCATCATCTCTCAGTTATTTACCTGCCAAGGTACTGCTGATGAGCGGCTCAGGTTGGTCTCCTGTGAAGGAGGAAAACAAAAATACTTTCAAATGTCTGATTTCTCTGGGTGGATGTAGGCTCTGGCTAATAGTCACACACATATGCTGTGGTGGTAGCAGCCATCAGACTGGTACTGTAACCCACCATGGGATCTGCCTCAGTCCTTCCACGTCTATTTTCACAACCAGGCTCCACCTGATACAGAGGATGCCAATATGTGATGGGAATCTTTGTTCCAGGGTTGGGAAAGATGGAGGAGATGGAAAGCCTTTTTCTGTCTTCTCACCAGTGGCACTCCTTTCCCTGAGGGAAGTGCTGAAGGTTAATCAGGCAGAGCCCATACAGAGGTAGTGTTGGCCCCTGCTGTGCAATGATAAATCTGTCATTTGACATCTTCATCCCTTCTTTATGGACTGGCTGGGCACAGGAGAGTTAGTAACTGTACCACTAATTCCCTGCAGCCCCACTGACCCTCAGCTCAAAATTTTCTAGGTGATGTGTAAAGGACTTAAAGTCATAGCCTGGGATGTATTGTAGCAGGAATGTGTTTCTATGGTTGGTTTATAGCTTTAGGAGGAAGTGGGTTGCCTGGATTTTGTCTGTAGATACACCATGCTTTGAATGGGAGCTATCATCAGATGTAAACCATGGTGCTATGCTGCTTGATGCTGTCATCATGCTGCAGGCTAAAGAGATAGACTTGCCCCTTCCTGTCTCCATGCCCTTTTACAGGTATATCCAGCAACTTTCAGAGAACTCTGAACCATGGTTGAACCTTATATATTCATACCAAGCAGGTCTAGTGACACAGTAACCTTGATGGTAAACGTGGAATGCTCTGTGACTTCCTAAATCTGCAATGAGCACTTGTTCAACAGGTGGTCTGGGCAGCTCCTTAGGCATTTAGAGGATCAGAAACAAGCCATTCTCTGATTACTGTTATACACTGAGACTACCACTTTGCTTTGCAAAGCAAGGGTGGGATGGAGATTTGTGTGTGATGTTAAACAAACAAACAAAACCCAACAACTTCAGAATGAGCAAATTCAAGTCAAGATGGTTTTGAGATTACAATTTCAAATTTATCAGACTTGTGGGGGGTTGACAGTGTCACCTTTTGTGGCACTGACCCATAACTGTGTGTATTCCCTTGTGTGTCTCTTGGTGTGTGTCTCTGTATTCCTACTGATGCATGACAGACAGCTCTGAGGAGCACAGGCAGGCTTGTATTGCAGCCTGGGACAGCTCTGTAACAAATCCTCAAGTGGGAATTTCCATCTTCGCCTCTAGCTTCTGTCTCATGCCATGAATTATATGTGTGGTTCATGGTTTCGATGAGCTAAGGAACCAGGCAGGTCCCGATCCCTGTGGAGGTCCTAGACACCTTGTCCACAGGCAGGCAGGGAATCAACAGCTCCATGTGGGAGTGTGGTCAACCCAGCAGAAATTCCCTGCTGCCTGCAGACAGGCATTTGCTCACTGGACCGTCTTAAGCCACTGCTTTGGAACATATAGAGCATATTTGTGACCCTACCAAAGCAGTTAATAAGATTTTACTTTCCACTTAAGCGTGTTCACAAAGTGGAAAGCACTATGACTCCCTAACATGAATATACAGCCTGAACTCCTGTAAATTACAGGGGACATTGTACTAAGATGGCTTTCTGCCTTTAGGGTTTAGCAGAAACATTCTGTAATGCCTTTTTTTTTTTTTTTTTTTTTGCTATTACTTGCAAACAGGAAATGAATAAGCAAAGAAAGACCATTATAACTGTGGTTTCAGAGGCTGTTCAGCTTGAAACAAAGGGATTTCTTCACATTCACCCTCATTAGTCTGATTAGTGGGCTTGTAAAATGAAGCATGAAAATGAACCATGACATAGACGTGAATTGATTGTGCTAAAATCTAATCAAACTGCTGCTTTGAAATGAAAGGATGACAGCCATCTTCTCTGAGCTGTTTAAAAAGTTAAGTTTTCAAAGTAGCTCATTTTTTGAGAGTCTGTAAATTACATTTCAATAGCTGTTAAGAGGGGACACTAAGAAGCTGAAATAGGTCAGTCAGGTGATTTTTTTTTTTTTTTTTTAATAGAGCAGAAAAACCTGAAGATATAATAAATTAAAATGTTGGGCAGGAACATGTTATGATTGGGTAGAAATGGATGTCAGGATACTTGTTGCCATTTAAAAGTTTGAGGCAATTATTTTCAGAAAGGCCTCTTTGTGTCCTGCTGACTTCTGCCTTCAAATACACTCTGTCCTGTTTCCTTGCTTATTGCAAAAATACCTGTTTGGTTGGATCTTGACAGGAGATCCAGAGGGAGGATGAATTTATTCTTTCAGCATTAGTTTGGTTGCTGGCACCATGTGGGGCAGGTGCAAGTGTCCTGTTTCTAGTATAAGCTGTACAGCTACAGCATGTTATCTTTAAAATTTGATTTTGAATGCCTAGTTTTCTTAACAGAGCTTAGTCCCACAAGCTCATACCTCTTTGGATGTAAAATGATTTAGTTCTTTGTATGTCTTGTACTGTCAAAACTAGGCCTGTCCAACTGCAGTGTGTGTGACTGCATGTCCTTTTTTCTTCTGTAGCTCACTTTAAAAAAACCCAAACAATTTGAATGCATGTTTCCGTGTATTTCAAAGTAGTATTTTGAAATACTACTTTCAGAGATTAGTCATGGTGGTACTGATAAGATCCCAGAACTCCTTTTGTAATCGTGTGGTCTGCATTTCCAATAAGAGCATCTGGAAAAGGATTTCTGAATCATGTTGAACATTGTGGAAGTACGACTCAGGAGAAGAATTTGGCATCTTGGTAGTGAGAAACAAGAGGGTATGGCTGGGAGGGTTCCAGCAAACTGGAGAAGTATGTGACAGCTGTGAAATGAGCTGTTGTGAGGGGTACTGAGCATGAGTGTGTTTGGGGGACCTTGTAGTGCTCCTTTTGGCCCTAGCAAGTTGTTGCCATTACGGTTTGACTCACTGGGAAGAGCAGGGTAGGACACTGGTGTAGTGGGTGTGCTAGGCTGTTGCCCTTTGGGCAGTGAAGCTTGGGGGTGTAGTGTGGAAGTGGAGTGCATGGGGTTTGAAAAGCTTCCTGGGGCAATTTCCTGTTAAGCAACTTTTGCCATGCATGGTGTTGCTCTGTAGCACAGCCACAAAGTATTTCCATGCACCATGAAGCAATGCATTGCCAGGCTTGTTTACCCCCTTACTTTGTATACAGGTGAGTTGTGTGTTACCTGTGTTAAATCTAAGTAGATGGGTTTCATAGAGGTGATCTGTGTTGGGGGCAACACATGAAATGTGCAGCTTGTTCAGGCACTGCACGACTCGAGGAGCAGCAGTGTCTGCTGGGCACAGCCACAGCCTGTCTTGCAGCATGCTGGGTGCTCCCATGCCAGGATCAGGAGGGCCTGTGGAGAGTGTGAGCTCCTGCCATAGGCTCCAGAAGACTTATTTTTCAGGGTCTTGGGAATGGTCACCCCTTAGCAACTACTTTGTAGTGTATGGTTCATAGACATATGGCATTTATTTCCTAGGTATGAGTCAGGACATGATTTTGTCTATAAGAATCAAAACACTCTGAGATGTTACCACGGAAAAGAGGCAATAGGTGGGGAAAAGGGAAGGAGAGGGAGGAGAGTCACTTTTTGAGCAGGTTTCAGGACAAGTGTTTTGAGTATGGCCATCATTTCAGTCTGCCATCCAGAGGCACCTGGTGTGGCTGTTGAGCACTGGGCACAGGCACTTTTCACCCTGTTTATTATTTTCAACATAGGTTTGTGAATTTATGTAATTTAGCTAAGTGTGTGTGTTTCTGGTACAAAACCTCAGTGCAAACAAACCCTGCCCAGCAGGGACTGTGTTGCAGAAAGAAGAATGAGAGTACTGTTGACTTGAATGTTCCCTGTCTTTCCAGTGACTTCCAGATACTCCACTGATTCCTGGTTCCTCTGCTGGTTACCTAGACGAGTATTTCAGTGACTTTCTTCCCACCCCCCAAGATGCTTTCTTTTTTGTTTTGTATGAGGTGAGGAAGGACATGTAAAGGGGGGCAGAATTGGAGAAGTCCCTCTGAAAATCAAAGCACAAGTTAAAGTGTTTATTCAATATATTAAGATACAGAGGATGGTTACAAAAGCCAGGTTTATGTTCACTTTTCAGTGCTTGGGTGGCTGTTTGCTGTGGATGTGGGGAAGGCAAAAAGGGGTGCTGGAGAAGAGCAAACCCAGCACATAGTTGTTCAAGGTGTTGCCTATCATTAAACAGAATCTCTTCTGCAGAAGAGAGGTTTTGAGAGGGGAGAAGGAAGTTGACCAAAAATTATTCAGTGTTGGTGTCTCCTTTATCTTTGAGATTTCCGTGGTGATCAGAATGGCCCTGAAAGAGACCACAGTGTGCGCTCCAAAAACTGACTAAAGATTAAAACTGAACTTGTGAACAATGGCCTGTGTTAGAAGGTGTAAATATGTTTAAAAATAGCATCTCTGTAGTTGAGCAAGGCACAGGAAAACTCATCATGATGTTTGCAGCTGAAGTTAAAATAATGAAGAGCAACCGGTTTTCCGAGTAAACTTCCATTGGTTTGATTTCTGTGAACTGCAGTGTGTTTGGGGGCTGCAGTTAAGGACAGCACTATCTGTGTTAGCAGTAAAGCGATAGACACAATTAGTATTGCCTGCTCTTCCAGGAAAAAAGCCAATGGATGTCATGCGACGTATCTAAAAATGGATGGTGACGACACCCATTTTATGCTTCGCTTGATCCAGTGTAATACTGTTGTGGTGCTGCTGTGTGGAGGAGGGGCTGAACTTAAATAATATATATTCATATTTATCATAAGGCTCATTATATGAGACAACTTTTTGCAGTTTGCCACTTAAAAGTTTGTGCAACTCCTGCTACTAAATAATACCAGGGAGCTGTGTGCTTCAGTCTGGGTTTTTGACAGCTGTGGGTTTTTTGTGCTTGTACTTTCCCTTTCTATCTCAAATGTGGTGTTTACCAACATCTTGAGAAAAAGACAGCAAGACTTTCAAGCTGCTGGGTTGGGTTTGTTTGGGTTTTTTGTTTGTTTGTTTTGTTCCTCCCCCATCCCCCAGAGAATCTAAAACAAATTCAGTTGCATAAACAGTTGTAACTAGGAAAATGTATTCCTGCCAATGTCTTTAGAAAGAGCTTTATTCTGGAAAATGCTGCTGAATTGACATTGTAATCACTTTACTGTCACTCTCTCTAGTAGACATATGAGTGGGTTTTAGTTTGCCTGTGGAAGTGTTAACCTTTGATTGTTCTGACTTCTGGGTTATAGACTGGACAGAGAGAGATCCCCATGGATCACTTTTCTCTGGGGCACCCCAGGCTTCCCTAAGTTCTGGATGGACAGACTCTGGAGTGAGTGTATAAGGATTACCCAGGGTTGAAAATGCTTAGGGATAAGCTAGAAAATCACACCCTAGGTGAGCTTGTTGGTGTCAGTCAAGCACATAACACAGAGCAGCATTTGGAAGCACTCTAACAAGTGTATGTGCCTCTCTCTGTCTCAGGCTTAATTCTTGTCCTGAACAAGCAATTATTTATATGGACAGAAGGTTTTGGAATCCAAAAATACAGATTCCTTTCCCACTACTGTTAGCTCTATGGTGATAGGACTAAAAGAGCAAACTCAATCATGCTCCTCTTATGACTGGGAATTTGTTCTGGCTTTACAGACCAGAGTTCAGCCATCAGGGGAAATTGCTCAACTCTGCTCTCATTTCCAGAACTGCAGGATAAATTATATGCACATCGGAAATTTGTTGGGATTTTTCTTGAAGCACAGTGTCAAGGGGCTGATAAAAGAGACCCTACACTGTCTGTGAGCCAGCAGAACCTTTTTCATTTATACTCTGCCATCGCTTCCTGGAACGACGGATGAAAACAGGCATCTAAGAGCTGAGGAAAATGTCTGAAATGACTTGAGGGTGGTGTTGCAGCTCTTGGGGGGATGCATTAGCTTCTTATGAGCTGGAGCATTAAATCTGTTTTCATGTCAAGGCAAGGATTGTGGTGTGTTATGCCCAGCAGCTAGACCAGGAATGGGGTTTGGACATTTTCAATATTAGCTCAACTCAATAATCAGAGAAGCTGAGGGTATGTCTGAAAAGGGCTGAAAGTCTGGCTGATAGTTGTATCAAACAGGCAGCCAAGGCATACACATGACAAGACATAACCTATTCTGTAAGTCCCCAAATCCATGCTAAAAACTGCTGCCTGCAGTGAGGTGCATGTAAGGTTGGGGCAAATTGGAGAAGGCTTACCAGGAGGGGAAGGTGAGCTAGGGAAGAGGAAGGCAGGATGAGGCAGAAATCAGAATGATGAAACTATAGACCTAGGTAAGGACTAAGGGCTAATGGGAGGAATGGCATCAGGGTTAGAGGAAAGGACAGGAATAAAGATTAAACAATAAAGATTCCTTGCTGCAGCCAGGAAATGTGTTCAGCTGTTGATAAACTAGAGGACATTCAACATTTGATGGATGAACAAGCCATCAAGATGCTGATCCTGGGTTGCTGTGGTTTACCTGCCTTTGGTCCTTCTGGAACTACACACTGATGATGACACCAATATGCCTGGAGGGAGGCAATGCTTTAGGTAGTTTTCTTCTGCCATAGAAGACTTCACTGTTGGTTTGCCTTTGCCAGTGCTGTGGGGAGACAGAGCTTCAGTCATCAGATCATCAGCCATCAGATCCTTCAAAGATCAACAGCCAAACCTTAAATCATTAGCTTAAAAAAAATGTATAATATTAAAGTGTGCATGGTGGGGAGAAGTCACTGTGGTTTCTGGTGCTGGTGCCTTTGAGGTTCTAGCTTGCCAGCTTTGTCTGCAGTTCCAAGAGCTAAATGCAGACTTTTCAAATGAGGAGTTAGGGGGATGGTTTATTTTTCTTTTTGTAATGAAGCTAAAGGGAGTTGGGTTTTTTGAGGTACAACCCAAGTGCATTTTAAGGTGCAGCAATCTGTGCACAAGGGGTGATGCAGCTGCTGCTGCCTCCAGCTGCCTATTACTGTCTGGTGTCAAACGCTGGTGCTGCTTGGTTTGCAGGTAGTTTTTACAAGCCAAGCTCATGCAAGTGCTGCTGTTCCCTAATGAGACACCTGAACAACATTACCAACTGGGAGGCTTGACTGAAGAGACTTAAGTAATAATTCCTTGATTACTGGAATTTAGGACTTCAAGGAAAATATTCCATGTGAGACCTGCAACATATCACAAGCTGCCAAAATTGCACTTTCAGACTGAAAAAAAGACGTCTGAGTAGCTGAAGTTTTCCTCACTTTTCTTTTCTTTTTTTTTTTTTTTTTTAAGGTATTTTTAACGTGAACACTGAAAACTGGGGAACATCCCAATTACTGGGGCTTTCCTATGGTGCTTTTGTCACCTCAGTTAACTGAGGAAAGCATCAGTGAACTGAGCTTGGGATCCACGCCTGCCTCTCCTGCGGGCGGGGGTGGGCTCAGATGCAGCACCAGATAACCAAAGGGCAGCCTTCATGCTGTTGGCTTGTGCTAAGGGAGCAGGACAGGGATGTGTGGCAGACCTAAGAAAATATTGTTAAAGACTTGCTTTTTTCTTACAAATTATTTCTTTCTCTGTTGGGAAGCCTGTAATTAGGCATTGGAAGGGAAAGGGAAAAATATTGTGCTTTTTATTTAGATATAGATGAGTATTTCCAGTTCTTCAATGTAGCTTATATATATATGTGTGTGTGTGTGTGGCTTGTCTGTGAATAGCTTTATAAAGCTGCTCAGGGAGAAGTGACAGATGAAACCTTCACCATGTAGTACTGGAGCAGTTGTTAGTTTTCCTGTGCTCTGCCTATTGCTGCAGGTGTGACTAATCACCTGGTGTCCACAGATCTCAGTATGGCTTAGGAGCTTGTGTCTTGACTGAAAAGATAGTTATCCAGGTTCTGTGGGCTTTTTTTTGTATTTTTATTAGTAATCACAAGTTGAGAATTTCCTATTGTATTTTGTTACAAGCATTTGTTCGATAAACATCATGAATCTTACCTGAGTGAAATCTATGTTTTAAAAAAAATATTTGCTTGATCATTTTAAGAAGATAATAAGCTTAATAATCAGCCAGAGAAGGAGACCAAGTCATGAGAGCTTGGAGGAACAGGCCATTTTTTCAGCAGAATGTAATGAGTGTTGAACAACACTGTTGGGAGCAGTGCTATGCTGTTAGAGATACAAGATCTGATGCCAAGAAGTGGTGCTTTTAGGCAGGGAAAGATGATGTACGCTGAATTTTAAGCACTTCTGCTGGCCTACTGGAAAGAAAAAAAAAATTAAAAAGCCATAATAAATCACTGTTCAGCAGAACAAAACTGAGATATTACTACATAGTTTGCATCCTGTTTCTGGCCAGGATTTGGGTCTCTGATAAATTGTAATGTCAGAGTTTAGCTTGTCCAGGATATTCATATATGTAAGGGAAAACCCACTAAAACTCACTAATATGAGAAGTGTTTAGCTGCGGTACAAAGGAGAGAGAGAGAGAGAAGGCAGCTCAAGAGACTACTACTGTGTTCCTTCAGCTACTTGAACATGGGAATGCTGACTTCCAGAACTTCTTCAGAATGAGAGTGCTAGCAATCAGCTATGTTTGGACACCCCAAATAATAATGCCTGACAGCATCATTTTGTATTAGCAGTTAGTGATTGGAACCTTTAAAAGCTAGAAATTGCTCTGACAGGTTCATCTCTAAGAGATTTTTTGGTGCACTTTTTATTTATTTATTAATCTTTTAATAAATCGTAGTTGGATTATGATCTGACATGCTGAGTTAATCTTTGTCCAAGTTCTCTAAGATCCAGGGGATACTTAGAAAGGGAGAGTTACAGTCACACCACTGGTCCCTCTTCACTTCTGGGTGTTGTATGGTTACGATTTAGAAGTAAGGATTTACTTTCTACTCCTGCTGAGTGTCCAGTCTAGCAAAGGAGGCGATGATAGCCCACTTTGGCAGGCTCTTAGAAGATTTGCTGCTGTTTGAGAAGCTCGCTGGTGCCTGCACGGGCACTACATGTTTCAAAGGCTGTTATCAGAAGGGTCAAGCATGAAGTTTAAGTGCATGTATGGAAATTAATTTCTCAACGTGTCTGTTCTCCTGCAATGGGATCAGTGTAATTACACAGGCAAAACTGGCGTTTCCCATATGGAAAAGGATTGACTTGTTTAACAGCAGCATTGGTGTAAAGGACTGTGTGGGTAAAGCAGAGGCTTGGATGGGAAAAGCCCATTATTCATGGGCTTGTCAGGACTGCTAGAATATGATGGTTTCTGTTACTCCACCAAAACTGAAGTGGGGAACTGGGGCAATTCAGCCTCTGACCTCTCTGTGATTTAATTTTTTTGTTTGTTTTGTTTTTTTAGGGTAGCACCCTCAGTTCCTCAGAGAGAAACACACAGTTTTGAAATGGAAGCAGCAGTCTGTACCACAGGACATGTTTCAGGAGGACAGTGGTCTGCCGGGCATTAATTCTTCATTTGAGGAAAGGTGGCTAAACTCTACAAAGCAGCTGATAGTATGGACCTTTGGCAGGCTACTTCCCAGCTCTCAAACATGGGTAACATTTGATTGTTCTTTCATTCTTCAAAGATCAATGCAGACCTTTATTTTCTATAAATAATTTAATAAATACTTTTGCTTTACAATGATACAACAAATAACAAATTCATAGCAAATGAGTCACAAAGAATTTAGGATCAGTATACTTTAATAAGGTATCAGTGTCAAAATACATTTCCTTATCAAGTTAAAGTTCCCATACAGTTATAATATTGTCAATAAGAATTCAGCAATATAGATTATGAAATAATTATGATTAAAAGTATGATTAATATTAAGACACGGAATATTTTTTTCAGAGTGTTTTAGTAAATTGTTAGGGTATAACATTTTTAATGCTGAAACTACACAAATAAGAAACATAAGAGCGGTATTCAAGTGTCTTTAATCCTTGAAGCCTTAAGTCTGTGCCACTGGAAATTAGTCAAATCTGGCTTGCCAATTTTCATCAGATGTTGATGCTTACAATATATTTTTTTTCCACACAGTAGTAACTTCACTTTAGGAGTAGATTATTTTGGTAATCAACTCTTGAAAGATTGCCTATAATAGGGACTATATTTTTTTACATCATGTACCAGTAACAAAAGGTTTTCAGCTTTTCTAAAGATGTGTGGTTAAGACTTGCTTAACACAGCAAACTCTGAAGTGCTCTATGAACCCAAGGCTCTCTCTCTGTGCAAGTGTCAGTGCATGATATAAAGCAATTTTATACACCTGGCTGCAGCAGAATCAGAAGTCTCAAAAAACATTTTTGTTCTAAGTTCCTGGGCCAGATTTTTACCTTTAGTACATCACCACTGTTCTGTTTTCTTCAATGAAGCTACAGTGATTTATACCAGTGGAGGAAACAGGATGATCTATCCCAGTACAGATTTAGGTCTCTATGTATTTTAAAGTCAGAACTGCTCACCTGCCTATTACTGTAGTATTTTTGCTGTTTAGATACATTGTAATTTAAACTTCCAAGTCCCTTTGCCTTTGAAAACATTCAAAGGCTTATTTTTCAAATATGTGCATAACAATTAATGATAGTTGGAAAGGAGCTCTGAAAATGTCTGGCTGCCTTTTAATGACTTTTTAGCTACTGATAAATCTAAGGCAAGTGGAAATAAGAGACCTCCCTGCTGGCTATTCATCTCACTACACAATCCTTTTTGTCTACTTAGTTAACTGAATTAGCCTAATACACTGGGAAATGCTACTTTTAGTTTTAATGATTCAATATTGCAATTATATTGCTAGATAGCGTATAAAATGAAAAAGGGTAACGTTAATCAGAGGTGTTAGTACTGGCTGTTGCTCCGATTCCTGAAATATCAGCAACATACCAAATAGTTTCTAGCAGAAACAGCTCTTGAAGTTGTGTTGTCATAGATATGGCAAAAGTACCAAGAGATATTAACAACTGACACAGAGAGAAATAATAATAATAAAAAAAATCTGTTTTGTGTAAAAAATAAAGGCAAAAACAGAGAACAAAATCAACACAAACAAAAACACAAGTCTAAATCCTCCACTGGGGCAAAGCTGTAGGACTCCCTTGGCTGTAGAGCTAAGCCAGGTTAAGGCAGCTGAGCATGTGGCTTGCTTTTGAGGAAAAAAAAGCTTACAATGTGCAACTTTCACAGATACCCACAAACATTGCATTTCACCATTCACATTTCTTCCAACAAAGTGTATAAAAATGAAGGGAAGGGGTGGGAGGCAGAAGGCTGGGATTTTTCCTTAGTATGCTTTTCCAAAAGTTATTAAAGTTACAATAAAATAAATGCCGGAAAATAAAAAGACTCAAAGGATTTTAATTTGGCAGATCAAAAAAAAACCTGTGGGTGGAGATCAAATTTGTTTCGTTCATCTTTGGCAATAAAAATAAATCTTTGCAGTACTGCAGCCAAAGTATCACGTGATGAGGCATTTATACCACAGCTTTTTATTTGCATGAAATTTGAAAAAAAAAATTAAGAATATAAATTACAGGTAATGAGATAAGGGGAGGGTAATCAAACTCTCTGAACACCACTTTAATTGCAATAGAGAAAATACAGTAGATGTATTTCTTTAATATCAATAATAAAGTGAGTAACTTCAAAAGGCCACTATTTGGTAATGTGGACAGGTTCAATATCTAAGTAAAATCCTGTAAAAGTGTACTGGTATTAGAAATTGTCTACTTGCAAAAATATATTTAAAAACTGAAGCTGTTTTGAACAGTATAGGCCACAGAATAGTGCAGGATTGCTCAGGTTGCCTGGTCCAGTGCTCTGAGCAGTTCACTGCCTTGCAGAAGTGTGGAGCTGCCCAACACAGGGACGTTCACCTCACAGTCATATCTTGTTAACTCAGGCAACAAGTAGGGTTCAAAGGAAGGCCCCAGCAGACGACTGGTCATACCTGGAACAGATTAGTGAAGTAAGTCATGGTGCTGAGACCAGAAAGAGCACTTGTTCCTTCCCCTCCTCTTCTGTTTATACCAGTAATAATGTTATTTTGTGTTTATGTCAATATGCCAGAGCAAACCTATGCACTGCTCTGCCTTAAACTGTTGCAAGCATGTCACATGCACAAATGCAGTTTTTCACCTCCACCCCCAAACTTAGGTTGTTCTGAGAAAAATTATATTGGTGCAGATGAGGAAAGCTGTAGGAAATGACACAGTTTCTAAACTGACACCCACTCCCTCCCCTGATGTATTAAAAGGAATATATACACTTCCCCTTTAATTATTGATTTCAACTTTCTGAAGGCACACGTTAAGATTCTAACCTACAAACCTTCCATATCAATGCAGCAGTGAAGTTGTTTAGTACAGTGCAATCAATTCCATTACAAGAGTGTGGATGGAGAATGATAGGACCTCCAAAGTAAAAAGGTATTAAATTTAATTGAAATGAAGGGTGAAAATACTTTTCCTTATATATAACAAATGTTAACATTAAAGTTTCACACTAAACTGCAGAACTAATTTTTCATGCCATGAAGCAACACATATTCAGATCTTAGTTTATCATCCTCCTCCATGCTTTTTTCTATGTTTTCTTTCATGGAATCAATATTGGAACTAAATACCAACACTTCCAATTCCTGTATTTGACAGCTCTTACCTGATGCTTTATGAGTTGGCTGGACACTGTAGTCCTGACAATGGGAACTGTAAAACGGAGGGGGAAATGCTCCTGCTTTCAAATTCTCACCCGGACTGCCGCAGGTAGCTTGATGCTGCTGCTGCTGCAGTTGATTCATTGTTTGGCTCAGACCTCTTGAGTTACAGACAAATTCATCTGGTATTTAAATAGTAGTGAAAAAAAAGTTAAATGAAGCCATTTTAATAATTAGATAATACTAATTGAAAGCAAAGTGATCCTCGGTGTGATGGTGTCACAGCATAAGGAAATCTGCATCTTGTCACAAAGGAAGTGCAGAAACAGCCCCAGCTCCAGCAGTAGTATTGCACACAAGATATGCTTGTGTAACGAAAGACAGTGTTGTAGAGAAACAGTATCTGTGCCAGCTGTGAGATATTGGCACCTTAGATCAGCAGCAGGTAACCCAGTTCCCTCAAGCTGATTTCTGCTACCTCCACGCAAGAATGTGACCATACATGAAGCCAACTACCTGGTATTTATCAAATGTACCTTAAGTTGTTCAGCTCTTAGTGATACAACCTGATCTTTAATTTTAGTTTAGTGTAGTATTTACAGAGCTTATTCACACTTCCTTTTGAAAGAGGTCTTGTTTCTATTCAACCTATCTTAAAACTGTGTTTCAATATATAACATCGCAAAACCACTTTCTTTTGTCTTACCAGTAAGAACACTTGTGCTGAGAGACTTCTTTTCTGTAACCAAGGGACAGTTTTCCCCTTTGAGAAATTTCATTCTCTTCCACATTAGGTGAGATGGGTTAATTACAGATGGATCTCCCTGGAATGTGAAGGAAAGCAAAACAAACAATTACACCAATGACCATGGGGCATCCAAAGTTGTGAAGGTAATGCATTCCTTATGATTACCCCACTCAGCTGTTGCAATGCTTGTTCTTCGTAATCCAGTTGTCGTTTCAGTTTCAAACTGTTGGCCAGAGCAATTCTTGCTGGGTTTATATCTATACCTCGTTGTCCAAAAGCATCCAGGGCCCTGTGGAGAGCAGATATCTGTGAGTGCACAGGGAGCAAATCTAAGTTATCTGGTTCATTTATACAGATTCTTCTTTCATTTAAAGACATTTAAGGTGTATTTGAGACTTGTCAGTGGACAGATCTCAAACATCAAATGTTTTTATTTCCTTTTATTAGTCATCCCACAATCTTTGGAAACTTCTGACATTTGGGATCAAAGACTAATGAAAGTTTAGCATAAACAGCCTCTAGGGATCTCCAGCAGACATAAAATGCTGTGGAAAAGGAAGTCATGTAATTTTTAAAGAGAGGATTTGAGAGCCATGCCTGTCCCCTTGCTTTGCATGCTAAGTATGAACACACAGGTGGCTAATTGGGGACAAACCCTCTCTTTCCAGAAGCATGTTCAGACACTAGTATTTCTACCAACAAGAAATCCCAAAAAGCAAACTGCACAGCTTCAGGTTTTAAAATGACCACTGCTATTTTATGTACTTTCTGAACATTTCAGTGTAACCAACACTGAAGACCCAAGAGCTGCAGAGTAACTTCTAGCTATGAAGAGCAACTTCAAGGACCATAGTCTCTGATCTACATCTCATTAAATACTGTTCACATGTGTAATAGATGTTCACTTGTTTAACAGAGCAAACAAGGTGAGGACGGGTTGTAGAAAAAGAGCCTGTAATTTTAAATCTTAGTTGTAGCATTTACATATGCCAACAATAAAGTACTCTTATCCCCCCCTCTTCCCCATTTTCTGTTGTGAAGAAAATATATGGAAGGTGAGAAAGTATGCACAGGTCCCTGCTTACTGCTAGACCAGTAAGGGTTTTCAGTACTGTTCTTAAATTGCACAAAGTCAAGCACGCTTTGCAAAATTAATAGTGTAATTTTAACCTGATCAGCAGGAAATCCATTCACATATCCTTACAGACAATGAAAAGTTTGCCCACTTCTGCTTCTACTAGACTCACTGCCACTGGGAGAGCACCACGTTAATTTCCCCAGAGGTACAGTCTGATGCCGAACACAACAAATTATCCAGCTGAATTGAGAAAAACACTTTTTCAAGATTGCAACCCTTTTAATCCCCCAAAATATTTTCTGAGTAAAATCCATAGTTATCCCACAGAAGCACTTACCTTTTTTTATATATGGGCACCCTCAGAGAATGTATGGGTGGCCCTGAGGGGGAATTTGATAGGGATCCTGAGTATTTATCCATGAGTCTCCATTTAGCAGGAACATATTCTAATGGGGGATCAGGAGGCCACTGGGTGTTTGGTCTTCCTCCCATCGAAGACAGGGGTGTGCTGGCTTGGTCATGGTATGGTGGCAGTGATGACCTACTCATATTGTTGAAGAACACCGATGACAGGGACCCATGACCACCAGGGTTAATTTTTTCATTTGATAGCTGTGGGCAGTATTTCTCTGGGAGAAACTGATTCTGTGAAGTAGAAGCAAGGGGTTGGAAGATGGTACTCATGCTACTTAGATTCTGCTGGGTATTTTGTGCACTTTCAGAGAGAGGACGTTCTTCTTGGCAGATTGGGCTGAGCTGGAAATCTTCTCCATCCATAGGAATGTAAGGAGCCAAGGTTTCAAGGTCCAGTTCATTGAAGTCAGTCTGTGCAAAGATAAAGTAAGTTCATAAAGAAAAAATTGAGGTGGAAGGACACTATCACACTTAAATTTGTATTCTTTTTTCCCCTGGCATTTGACCAGAGCTGAACAGAGATGATAATCAACATTGAGCCACCAGTCAGCTCATAACACCCCTGTGGCACTTTTCTAACACTCAGTTTTCCCACCAAAGCTGCTGAGTGGTGGGACAGAACTGAACAAGCAGATGCTGAATCTGACAATACTGAAGTTTGCACATGTCAATTCTTGCACCGAGTTTGATCCTGATCTGTGCTTGTGTCCTATCTGTCCACTCTTTCTCTTGCTTTCATTTCTGTTTCTCTGTCCAGACTTAGATGAAATTTCTTCAGAACATGGACTACAGCCTAAGTCTGCAAACTGTGTTGGCAAATTTGGGCCCCAGTTACCCCAAACTTTCTGTAGGATTAATAGATGGAGATGAGTGTAAGGTCTGTGCTAGTAGTTAGCAGTGCCTGTTCCTTTCTCTTGACTATAAAGAAGCATAAGCTCTTGACAAAAGCATTTCAATTAAGTATCTAAAGTTCTATAAGCTGAATCAGGGCCACACCTTTTATTCACTAGCTTACTTGATGTAATGTTATAATAGTGGATTTATTTATTTATTTACAGAGGGAATTTCAACACATACACCCTGATTAGAATGCAGGAGATGGGAGACTGTATGTTACTTTATGTGCAAGTAATTGTCAAATCTCTCTGAAAACCTCCAAGAGGTAAAACAAGAACATGAGTTTTCATTTTATACTTAAAGGAGATATGTGCTATGAAGGGCATTCCTCTCTCATTTGGTTGTTTTGTAAGATTTGGTTTAATTTTTGTTCCAGAAAGGATGTTTACTCATTAGTCATTAGGCTGGGCTAAAGAAAATAATTGCTGCTTCTTATATTCCATATCCAAACTACAGAAGCCTTCACATTCTGAAAGCTCTCTGGTGCTCCTTTCTTCCTAGCAGTGCAACCCCAGTGACACTCTAAACCTCATGCTTCAGAGAGTTAGGGACAGAAATTGGATGTGTTGGTTTTTTAAAGTGCATTGCTTTCTTAGCGTTGTGCATCAAAGACTTGGTGTGTATGTACAAATGCAATTTGCATGTTGTATCAGAATGTCTGCACATACAACATACATCTGTACTGTATACTAGCAGGGGACTGATCTTGGTGGCTTTTGGAAGAGATAGTTCCTTACCTGGGAGGTGCACTGATTTTTTGATTCTGTGTCCATGGCAAAAAGTTTTTCAATCACCTCAATCTTCAGATCTTCATCCACGGAACTGTAATAATCTCCTGGGCTGCTGGGCTGCATAAAAATAACAATTTGTTATAAGCAGCAAGACAACCACAGTAATGGCTTAACATGATGTCATTTATACCATGCTATTCAGTCACAGATCTTTCCTATGAAAAGCAAATGGCTGAATGTGTATTTAGTGTCCTCAGAACTCAAAACTGTGCACTTTTATCTCCAACACAAGACTCTCAAAAAACATAGGCACCAAATACAGGAACCTAGTTTAAATGTTTTTTTGGCAACTTATACCTGGAACAAGAAATATACACTATTAAATACTTTTGTCAAGGAGAAAGATGCTTAGCAGTATCTCCATGCTTTTCTTAAGATTAGATGCTCTCTTATAAAGGCCATCTAAGAGTGGCTCCAGCTCTTGGGGGCAGTGCCCTGAAAGTACATTCATTCTTTCAGTGGGATCCTCCATGGAACTCCTCTCAAAAGCCTGAGTTGGGTGTAAGCTTCCTAAAGACTAGTTTTTAGTTAACAAACACAAAGAGGAGGGGTCTGGAGCGATGCTCCTAGTGACCACATAATTTTACATTGGCTTTTTATTTAAGGTTAACTCTCTGAAAGGTGGTAGCATGTTCTTTTATCAGTTGTTTTATAGGTAATTGTAATTACTGAGGAACAGCTGGGACACAATGAGGACTGCAGTGTAAAGGTAGGATATAGTTCCTGTTTGATGGTTTTGCCATTGATCCTTAAGGTATATGCAGTCCAGGAAGGATACAGATACAGTAGGCCTTGTTAGTAAGCAATGAGACAGGACTGCTAACATGAAAATGTTGTCTACGTATATTGATGGGACTTGCATAAAAAAAAAATAACATGTCTTTTTTTTTTATTTTTTAAAGCTTTTCTTACCGTGGAACAGCTACTGTTGCTGCTTGCACTGGGAGTACTGCTGCCAGGTGCAATCTGAGGCATTGTAAAGGATGGTATTGTCAGTGTTTCACCTTGAGCAGGGTGGCTTTTCACTTCCACTGGCCATGCTTTGTTTGGTGTCAAAACAGCGCTGGTGAAGGCAGGGGCTTCCTCAAACTTCTGTGTCCCTGGATGGAGTTTTAATAATATTAATGAATGCTTTAGCTTGTGCACTGTTATGATATAACTGCAGCTATTCATTAAAAGTAAACACTGCTCCTAGGTTGCCATGACAATAAGTTGGCATAGGCTTAATGCATGTTGTTTAGTCAGCAAGAAAGCCTGATTCTGCTCTCATTCACAGAAATTTTCCACTGGTGTGAGCATGTGAGCACGTGGGCTCTTTTAGCCATTACCCCCAATTTGTACACACAGCAAACAGACTTTGTCTACTAAGTTTCTAAATGTAGGCTCACATGTGATTCTTTATTGCACAAAAAAAATAATTTATACAAATACTAACCAAAATCCAGGGAAATAATGGCATCGCCAGGTGTTGGTGCCAGCTGAGCAAGTTCCTCTGGTTCTTCTTTTAACTTAGTAAACAAGAAGTCACTCTTCTCTGTCCCAGGGACGCCGCTGTTGTAGGCAGTGCTCATCGTCAGCAGGTGAGGCTTGAAGAGCGATTCTGTTTGGTCCATGGAGAACACAACATCGTTCTTCTCAATTTCACTAACAAGAAAATAGGTTTTAGGCATTTTGTACTCTACAAATAAAAGATGTGGGCAATGTAGGCAGTACAGACTCTCTAAAGTTGTGGCTCTACGAGCATTTTGGCCTCTCAGTTGCATGCCAGGCTTTCGACAGGCAAGGCATGGTTCCAGCGTTGCTGAGCACCACCATCTCAGATGACGCAGGGAGTGTGGTCAGGACTTCTGTGGGAATACTCAGGGCTTTGTTGCTCTGCTCTCTAAAGGGATGTAGTCGAGGCTATAATGACCCAGACTATTACTCAAATAAGTATTTCCTATTTTGGCCCCAAGCAGGATCACAAAACCTTGAGTTTTGCCAAATGAAGCCAAAACTCTTGATTGGCCCTGATTTTTGAGGTAGTAAACAGCTTCTCCTAGCAACATACGGTACAACTGCTACTTAATTTTATCTCTTGGTCACAGTATTAGAAAAACAAAACACATTAGCAGTTGTGTTACACAATAAAACCTTCAGTGAAAACTGTGTACCAGCACAGCAGCCATTCTGTAGAAGGCTGTGGTGTATTTCAACAGGGTGTATGGGAAAAGGCATGCCACATTTTTCATCGATGTCTAAGATCAGTAAACAAGACTGAACAAACATGATTAAACTGATTTCAGAATAACAACACTGAATAAATAGACCCTTCAAAAGTTCCTCCAAACATTGCATTTCTTCCAGCACATGAATCCACACGTGTTTTTTTCTTACCTCAGCACATAGTTGACGCAGACGATACACTGCGGCTGCAGGTTTCGTGTGTTGTAAATCACCGTTCCTTGGGTCTCCAGCCATACGTAGCCACCATGCTTGGCAAGCATACGGTACTGGCCCGTCACTACTTGACCTTTTGTACACACTGAGAAAAGGGGGCAGGGATATAAATAATGCAGCAGGACAGGAACGCACAACATGCAACGCTTGTTTTAAGTAAACCCACTTCTGAGTTTTCATTATGCAGAAATGCACGAAGACATTTGCTACCAGGGGTGCTTAACTTTGGGAAAATTCAGTCATTTTAAATATAAAAGGGGATGTTCATTTGAGGTTTCCATTCAAGATTGAAAATTTGAGTTCTGGCATTTGACTTCTTGAGATAGTCTGAGTCTTCAGATCAGAAGATGGGATTTTAATAATTTAATATAATATCCAAACTTCCCCCAAAATAATACCTGCTGACTGAATGCTTCTTGAGAGTCCCTATTCTAGAAGTGCCTTGGTTTGGGCTCCCAAGTTGATCTGTAGAAAAGTGAACTTATTCAGGAAAAACTATTTATAATTTACTTATTTAGGCGATTGAGAAATACAAGAAGCCAGATGATTTAAAACCTATACTCACTAACAATTAAAAAATAAAATAAAATTAAAAAAAAATCTCATGGTTTCTCTTTTTATCCCTTCGAGCTAGAAGCTGGAGATATCAGAACCACAAACAAAATTAAGGTGTCACTAGCACAGCATTGGTCTTAAGAGGCTGAAGTAGCAATGCCACTCATCAAAAAATATCAAAAAAGAATAGTAAACGGGACTGTTTTGTGTAGAAAAACATTGCCAAGCTACTGTATTTCTCCATCTGCTTGAACTGTGCTGTTCCTCTGCAATAGCTTGGAATTAGCAGCCTGGAAGGAACCAAGACCTGTGTGACCAGATCAAATAATGTTTATATAACTCAAAAAAGGTTTTTTGAACTGTCCTGTGTTTTTCAAGCAATAAACTGACAACAGTACAACTCAGGTGTAAGCTTCATCTAGACACTTGAAGGGCAAATTCTGCAGCCCTCCTACTCCCTCCCTCCAATTTTTTGCAATACTCGCAGATAATGAGTTTTCAGTGTGGATTTCTGAGATGTAAAGTTTTATGATGTCCTGCCTGTTGTAATTCAAAGTTGTCAGTTCAGGAAAAATATTGTCGATCAATGGCAATATAATTAGGGCTGGAGTTCACAGGCAGTACTCGTACTAATAAGAGCTTGTACTTGTAAGCAGACATAGTTGCACTGAGTAGCAGCAGATGTGGGAACTGGCTGAACCAAACATCTGACCACACACTGGCAACCTTTCCCTCCAAACAGCTTTTATGCCTCAAAACCAGTATGCCATCAAACTAATGCTCTGAAAATAATGCAATTTGACTCAGTAGGACTGGAAAATTGATTCCGCGATCTTTGTACAGAAAAATTCCTTGTGAATGTGGCCACTAACAGAAGCTATTTATTGTCAGTCTCTCCTACATCTCCACCATAACAAATGTACAAATCCAGACCTACGAAATGCAACAACTGTTCTGCAGATAATTGTTGCTGTGTTTATCCTTCCATTTCTGAGGTTTGTTTGTTTTCTTCCTAGGAGTATTTAATCATCCTTCATTTAATTTATTTAGACAAAGTAGAACATTACTTTTATTGATTAAATACTTCTGGTGGAACAAAATCAAAAGGCTTTCATTTCAAAGTGTTTTAGCAACTGGACTGTTCTGCTCTGCTTGTGAAACATAATTACACTGCTTCCTAATCATCAGCTCATCAATAAGAGTCACAGTGTAGGCGCCTGTTACATTACAAAGAAGCTTTTTACTGCTTTAATCTTTTTTATTATTATTATTCAAAGCATGTCATGTTCTGATATAATAAAGTACAGCAGAATCCCTTCACAGGGTAATCTCATAAATTACTAATACACTTGTAACTGCTGACTTTGTTATCAATGCTACATTTAAGGTTTTGCCTTCAGAGTGATCTTCTCACTGCTCTCCTTTTTTTATTTAGCTTTACCAAACTAGTCACATCTCAATCTAATAGACTCCACTTATATTCCTTATCTTTGTGTCAAGAGAGGGGGAAGGTAGGGATGAATTTAATAGAACACAAAAAGATGATTCACTTGGAAGGCGTGTTGAACTTCTGCTATGTACTACCAAGTGGCAGGTCCCAGGTGGTGACACTCAGCTCTCCACTGAAGTCAGCAGCAAAATTCCCATCGGCTTTAATGGCAACAAGACCAGTTTGCTGAATTGGAAAATTCAGTTCTACGGTCAATCTGTTGTGTAGATTTATGTAACAAGACAGAAATTTCCATCTTGCTTGTGTAACATGAAAAACTGAGTTTGCTAAATGCTGCCAAACACACTCCAGTCTTCCATTCCACAGTGACTAATGAAGACTTTCATATTCTATATGCAACTATACTTCCAGCCATGAACACAAACATTATTGTGGCTTGCTTGAACATGAGATTGTTATTTCACCTCAAGAAAAAAAAAAACCACTAACCCTGGAGTATAGTAAAGCTGCAACAGCCATGATTTATCACTAAATTAGATGGAAGGAAAGGGAAGTTCTGCTTCTATGCAAGAGACTCATTTGAGGTTTTTCTTTTCAAAATTCAGTCTCCTTCCTCTATTTCCTATGCATCTCTACAACACTAAGTGGTTGGCACTGTCAGAATTGACAACTGCTTTATTTCTAATAAAAATCACTGTTTAATAAATGCAAGTGTGCTGAACATGACTTTTGAGGTGGATCCATGTGCAAAAGGACACGGCCAAGAAAAGTAATAAGTTATGTATAGCTACATGCTTGGAAGAACAAGTTAGGTCTGTATAAGCTGTATACCTTCTTGATTACCCTGTGCATTAGACAACACCTCAATGGCACACATAATGAAATGTAGGCATTTCCTAATTGGAGGCTTATGTGTGTTTTCTCAAGTCACAGCCTGCTGCCACTTTGTCTTTTTGGCTGTTCTCTGAGTTGGTAAGAAGCCTGATGGTCCCAGAAGACATGAGAAGTATATATCTTAGAAAAACTAAAGGGGCCAAATTTGCTGATGATGTAAACTGATGATTATGTTGTGGGCAACAGCATTTATCACAGCACAGACTTTGGTCCTGTGCTTCTAACAGTAAAAAGATAATCCACGGTGATCCTGTCCTATCATAAACACTGTGGAACAGTTTGATATTGGAACATTTATAACCTGTGCAGTGCACAGTGCCTTGAGCACTTTTGCTGATTCAACACCCCTCTAAGGATTACTCTTGCCTTCATTCTGCTACTCGATCAGTCCTCATACCCTACAGCAAAAGTTTGTAGGACAAGGCCCTTTTCAGTAGGCACAAATGTCGTCTAGACGTACACTTTACACTACATGAGGTTAATTGAACTGCCTGAGTGAGGAGCAACCTCAATCAATGCCTGGTCACAGTGGGTACTAGAAACTCTCCAGAGATCTTTACATGGACAGGTCCCAACTCAGTGCTCCTATTTCATTAACTGGATAGAGATAACCAACAAGGGCTCACTCTCCCTCTCTTGTTTCCAATGGGTTTGCCAGCTCCCATTTTATTCCGTCTGTTGTCCCATTCTTAGAAATGCAACTCAGCAATTCAAAAGCACCAGTGTAGCACACCCCATGACTTCACAGGATGACTCTTGATAGCCCAGCACAGGATATGAATGTCCTATCTATAACTAATTCCTTTTCACTGTTAAAACCAGTAAAATATTACATAAGAAATAAAAATACATTCCCAGATAACTCTCACTAAGTATGGGTTGATTTATTTTTTCTTTTAAGCAGCTCTGAAAACAGGATGATTCATCAACATTGTTTTACAGCACACAACTTTTAAGAAACATTTCAACTTAAAACTGTCCTGAATCTTTGACATTGGAGCTAACACATATTCCCTTTCCCCCTTATGGTCAGACAGCTATTCTTTGCTACTCCTTTTCTCTGGGAAGTACAGAAATACTTTCTGTAAGTCTATTTGGTGGGCAATTCCCTATAGGCATGACCTAAATCATGGGCTTTTTCCTGAGGACAGAGACCTTTAGCATAGCAACTACAAGGTGTGTGTGAGGGGCGGGGGTTGGGTTTGAGCTTGCAGATCGCAGTCTAGTAGCTTTGCTTTGTTTCTATAAAAAGAGCAGCAGCAGAGGTTTTAGTGATGTGTTGCTGAGAACTCTCCAATACGCTGGGTCAGGGCCGTAACAGCCAAGGAAATGTTATTTGTACATTAGTGCACCACGCTGTCTCCAGCCAAAGCACCAACTGGACAGAGACTGAAGATTTAAATCCAGTAATACTAAGACACCTTATGTGATAGAGAGGGGAAGTGTAACTGTGGCCTGCTGAAGGGAGAGAGCAGATCTTGCATCTGATCTCTGCTCCCAGAGTAATTCAGATACTTTTAAGAACAGCTAAAACTGGCAGTTCACATAGGCATAAGAATAACAAGAAGATGCTGTTCCTGGCAGTATATATTGTTTGCATAATGGATATCCCTTTTAAAAAGTCTCCTTGCACATCTGTTTTGGATGGAGAAGATAGTTATTATTTGGTAGCAAAAGACAGACATTCAAAACTACACTGCAATAAACTCTTCCTATTTTCCTTTATAGCTGCTCTTCCTGCTGAGCCCAATAGCACACCAGAAGAATAATCAAAGAAAAGTTTGAGTTGGAAGGGGCCTTAAAGATCAACTAGTTCCAGCTGCCTATCAGGGGGATTTTCCATTATACCAGGTTGTTCAGAGCCCCTGAACACTTCCAGGGATGGGGCAGCCACAACTTCTCTGGGCGACCTGTTCAGTGCCTCACCACCCTCACCTTCCAAATATCTAATCCAAATCTACTCTCTTTCAGTTTGAAGCCCTTCCCCCTTGTTCTGTCTCACTACATGCTCTTGTAAAAAGTCCCTCTCCATCTTTCTTGCAGGCTCCCTTCAGGTACTGGAAGGCCACAATTAGGTCACCCCGAAGCTTTCTCATTTCCAGGCTGAACAATCCCAATTCTCTTATCCATCAGTAAACGCACTTCTCACTGCCTGACTCAGCTTTTCAAGTTTCAGCTGAACCTTGCATTACACCTTAGGGAGACAGTGGTTCTCCTCTCTAACATCCAAGTTGAGTTCTAATTACAGCAAAAACAGACCCTCTGGAAAGATCAGCAGCAGAGTTCAGCTAGACAAGCACAGCAACCTGTAAGCTTTCTAGCAAAGAATAAAGATTGTTCAGGGACAATATCTGCACACAAAGTGCACTTGTATTTTGAACTACTCTTTGAGATGCCCACAAATTATTTTTTACATTCAAACTATGAAGAAAAATTAGAATGTGACTTACAGTTCTGATGACTCTTGGTCATACTCTCTGAGTCCAAGGCATGGTAGAACTCATATGCTGATCGACCCAGCAGCTCCTCTGGATGGTATCCAATCAACTCTGTTATTCTTGATTAAGAGAAAAGCAAATATTTAAAATTCAAGTCACTGTAGCCTTATGCTTGCGTACATTTGGAGGGCAGCTATCAGCTCGAGTCCTTAGACTTACAGAATTAAAAAAGCAGTATGAGAAATTCTGAACCTCTAAACACATCAGGAGCTACAGAGAACTTCTGATCACCTTCTGAAATATCTCCATGTTCAGAGTAAACTGCTTTGTACTACTGTGAGAATAAAAATTCTCAGAGATGTCATTATGTGTGTTGCAAATTTTCCCAGCCCTATTGCACAGTAATAGAAGGTATCAACTTTTCTTACTGACAAAGTTCTCAAGCTGCCCACTACATGCAGAAACTCCCAATGTCCACCATTTAAAATCAAATACATGTGAGAGGAGCAGTGGTTGGCACCATCAGGTTTAAAATTATGTGGACATTTAAAAAACATACACAAATGGGTTAAATCACTACTTTGGGTACTGCATTTAATAAAAATGCATGTTGAGAAATGAAGGGCAGTTAAAAAATTCAGCTCATCTACTTAGTATTTCCTCAATTGTATGAGAACTTCAGCATATGGATTAGGTTACTTGGGTGACTAATCCACAAACTAAGTAGGACTTTACACAAAGAAAGCTATGATCTCAAAAACTAGACTTTTTTTCAGTCCTTTTGAGTTCTCAGGCAAGGCAGGATTTCTCACAAGTTCCTGAATAAAAGAAAATAGGTCATCAAACTATGCAGATGATTTTCTCTAATGAGGGGGTGGAGGAAAAACGTTCTATTTTCCTCAATTCAATTTGAAATACCATCACATGCAAATTACAGGCAACACAGTAAGTAAAAGAATAAGCGAAAAGCAAAGGTTACCCTATCTTCTGTTTTACAAAACTGTGACACACTTGGATACCTTTTCTTAGTTTCTAAACTCTAGTAACAACCTGTAATGTAGCCGAGAGCAGTAGCAGAAGGGCCTACAAACCGACTCTGAAGCTGTCATAAACCTTTGAAAGCTGGGAGGTTTGCAAGGAATAGTCACATCTTGCAGCACACGTGTCCAGGTTTTATGCCTTGTCACTAAACTCTCTTGGAAAAGCTTTATCTGCCACCACCAAATTGGATTTGTGGCGTTGCTCCTTTTAAGGGAGACATCTTTGGGTTTGTGTACTCGCTCGAAGGATAGCCTTGGCCCAGCCCTCCAGACACAAGCATGTCTTTACAAGACAGACATGTAAATACTGTAAAACAAACAGAGCAAGAGCATGGCATTCCTCTCCTGGATCCCCCTCCAGCAAGAAGACACATAAGATGGGCCTATTTTGTGTATAGTTTGAACGCCAAGGCACTGACTCAGCTTTTCCCTCACCTCCATAGAACTGTTTAGCTCATAGCCGCAGGACACCTTAGTTTTGTCATGCTGAAAACTATTCTGTGTCCTGATTTCCATAGAACAAACCTGGGTTTATAGTGCTTTAGATCAGCAGAAGCTATAGCTTGTATTGGGTTCCCCTCAAAAACTTACTCTCCTGATGTTTACAGTTTTATTTACACTTACAGTTATACCAACAAAGGGGAAATTCTCGAATCCAAGTTTCAAAGAGTTGTTTTTTTGACTCACTTCACTTACAAGCTTCTGAACTTTAAAACTGCATCCCAGTCAAATACGTAACTTCTCTCTGAAACAATGATTGCTTTTTCTTTCTTATTGAAAAGTAGTTCTCATAATGAGTTGGTCATGAGAGCTCAACCATCAGGAGAAAACAACAAATACTGAAGGAGCCCTAATAAAAGCAAGGTTCACAAAATACAGTTGCTTCTTGCCTTTACACAGCCAGCTGGGACAAACCAATGTAAGTGACCAGAGGCTTTTGCCAGAACCAGTGTAAATACACAGTCTTTGAAAACAGAAACTATGGCTTTTGGTTATATAATGGCACAGTATCATAAAACCATCCCAGTTAGTTTGGAGCTCATCACCAGGCTGAGGATTTTAAGATTCAGGAAGTTGAGGATTTATTCTTAATCCAGTCATTGGAAGCTGAGAGCCAAGTGGGGGTTGATCAGCAAGAAGGAAAATGAAATAAAGATAATAGGGAAATAAGAAGCATCACATACCCAGCAGCATCAGTGCAAATCCAAAACCACATTACAGCCTTCATGGGTGTAAGAGTGGAACCGAGATAACAAGCAAAAAATACACATTACAGCAGGCTGAGGGACTCTTAACTCTTATCATAAAGGAATTACAATCTCTATGCAAAATTGTGTATTCCAATCCTGCTGTTCATAATGAGCACCCTCACTATAAAATTACTCTTCTTGTCATTCCATGGCACAGAACGACTTCTGGTGCAATCCTGCTGTGACAATGTCAAATTTAATTAGATCTAATGTAATCTTGGATGAAAGTTAGCAAGTGGTGGGTTGGTATCTTTTTACTACAACCAACTACCTATTACAGAAAATAAGATATCAAAGAATTATCCACAGACCCCACAAGATTGGCTGAATTCTGGTAACAGTGAAATATTAATACAGAGTAATTGTTTTAAAATAGTTGCTTTAAAAATAGTAGTAAATGGCTAAACAGCCTCCATGCCCTTGTTGACCAATCTATTAATCTGTTAACGCTATTCAGACTTCCTACACTTCTCTTTAAAGGCTCCTGGGATTAAAATAATTTAAAAAATAAATAAATTATAGGGTGTTCCTTTCTCCCACTCTCAAAAAAAAATTCCTAAAACCGGCTGACAGTTTCCTAGATTCATTTTAAAATACCACTATTTTATAACAAACACCCTCTCTCCAATAATTGTTATCTGTATTAGTTTTGGGTGCATAAATTGGCAGCTTACTCGCTTCTTCATTCCTCCTTTGGTGCTGCTGACCCCGAAAACCTTAAAAAAAGATCTTGTAGGCTGCAGGCCGTGCAGGGCTGGAAATCAGACTAGCCAATTTCATGCCACATTATGCAACTATCCCCATGTCCACTGCACCCGTCCTGTGACTCTCCCAAGACCTTCATGGAGATAGACTGGCCACAGCCAAGAGCCCAAAGAGGCAGTGAGTGCTTCAGTTTAGGTCCTTGCACTGACCTCACCTGAGCATTGCCTTGAGGCTTGCAGGGAGCTGCACTGTCCAAGCTCCCTGTGCTTCCCACAGGAGCCTCTTAGCAACATGCAGTGCCAAGTGAACACACAGAGGACTAAGTGCAAAGGAAAAGGCATCCCATGGAGCTATGAGGAGGAGTACGTAGCTAAGAAATTCAGGGAAATGTCTATGCCCCGTGGGACCAAAGGGTCACTTACAAAACTGAGTCCAGGACACAAGACTTCTACTTTTGCTTAGACACCAGACAGAAAATTGCTCTTTGTGTAAGCTGTGGAATGACAAAATTAGAAAACAAACTGTATGGTGGTTTTGGATGGCATTCCTGCCATGGTAGGCTTTGTGTTTCCTTTGCATTTGTAGAATGCTAATTAGTAAGATGATAATAATTTTTTGTTGAAGACGACAGGTGGGCTGTGAGGCTGTTTATTTTCCTATTAACCACTTATTTCTGAGAACACAAATACCTTTGCGTGAATCTTAATTTTTCCAGAAAGGCACTTCAGTTTTCTCAGCTCAACCTGTCATCATATCAGGTCAAAAATCTCAGAAAACACAGTAAAGAGGTGGGAACTGTCCCAGCTACCACCACTTAAATGCTTTCTGAGCACTACTTCAGTTTTCCTTAACATAGAATATATACCTTATATATAGAATTTTTAAGACATGGACTAAAGGCAAAGTTTTGTGCTTAGGATACACAATTAAGAAACAAGTGATCTGAATTCTATTTCTAGAACTGTACAATTTTGCCCGACTTCACCTCTTTGGACACAGCAAAGCAAACAAAGCTCACTGCTTCAAAGGCAGCTTCTCATATAAGATGAGCTAGTTCAAGTGTTTTGGCTTTTCTTAAAATTATGCTTTTCTGTCCCTTTATAGGAGCATAAAGGTTTTTATTGTATACAATTTCTTGAGTTAAAATAGTATCATAAGAACCATCAGGACAGGAAAGTCAGGCTCTTTTGTGAAAGACTGCTCTAATGTTTACTGCTCAAAAAAAATAACTGGGTGTATATTCGTTGGGCTGTGTGTGGACTGTGTGTAAGGGTGTGGATCTCCTAACAAAGTCTTTCTGTATTCAAACTGTTACCCAGTTATTGAAATTAAATTGGTCTTGAGGGGAACAAACAAAACAAAGTTATACTTAAAGCAAAACGAGTTAAAAAAAAAAAAAAGAGAGAGAAAAAATAATAAAGTCCAGCACAGACACTCTGCCTGGGGCAAAGCACTCTGTCAGTCTGCTACAGCAGGCAGCAGGGCAGTGGGACAGCCTTGCCAGCTAATTACATTTCCTCTCAAAAATAGTCATGGCTGCTTCTACTCTAACGCAGGCCAATGAGGGGAAAAAAAAAAAAAAGAGCAAAAAGCAAAATCCCAGGACCCCTGGTCACTCCTGAAAAGGGATGGCTGGCCTGGTCAGGTGTATCTGTCCTGCTAGGCAAAAAAGACTAGATGGGTACATGAAAATCTTCACCAGCACTCTGTCACTCCTACTCATTCGGTCTATCTGTATCAAAGTTTCATTATTAATTAAGTCAGTCACATTTAATTCTTAAATATGGCATATACCAAAAGTCAGTCAAATGTGGATCTTCAAATACTATCATTTCACTGTTGTCTCCATACTGGATTTTCCCCTGAGAAGGAATGGAGGGACAGGAGGGCCATTCAAATGCTTGTTTGTGTTCTCAGCTTATTTAAAACTATTCCCCAAATACAGGTCAAATGGCAAACTGACTTAAATCCTCACCTAAGGTCCTGTGTCTGCATATTGCTGTTTTACTGGGATATAACTGGAAGCACAATACAACTCAGTTTCCTCAAAGTCAGGCACAGCCTGAATTACACATGTATACTCCTACGAGAAACCCAACTGGGAGCAGCACTATGGCATTGCTTCTTCTTGCACCATCCTATTCTGAATCACCATACATCCTCCATCTCTCCTTTTTTCTTCTTCAACTCTTCCATTAAAATGTTCCAGTCAAGAAAAAAAAGAGTGTAACTAATCGGGTTTCTCATAATAAGGAATAGACAATACCATAACTTCAAAGCCAGAGCTTCAAAGTAACAAATCACACATGCTTTTCAGTGTGCCAGTGCCAGGGAACCGGTTGGTGACGCAGCCTCTGAGTGGCCACCTGCACATCTTGCCCCCGTGCAGAACAGATTTGTTTCCTTGTCTATCCTTCCCTCCCCTCACACATGCTGCCCACAGCAATACAGGCAAAGAGTGCTTCCCTTTCCCCTCCCCAGCACCCGAGGGGTCACAAGGATGAAGGTGAAAAGCAAATGCTTTCAGAACCCTGTTCTCCAAACTGCAGCGTATGGTTTTCCTTTGCTGTGCATAAAGCATAAAGGCTCAGACTCTATGTTCTGGGGCACCTGAAGCAGTTTTGGGGTTTCTTATGAAATTCAAATACAGTTTTCACTTTTGTTTTGTGGATTTTTCCATCACAGCCACATACTGCCACTATTTCTACCTACTGATTGGCCCCTTGGCCCTGCACAGGAAGATACATAGAGCATTACCTATGCCACCAAGGGAACAAAATTGCCTTCATACAAACACATGCCTTTTTTTCTGACTAAAACACCCTCACTGGTGATCTTCCCTGACACAAAAGCATTGTGCAGCTGAACTAAATCCTCACTTGAATTATTAAATTGTACCACTGGTCAGCATTCCTATATTACAGCTAAAATAATCCTCCCTGTAAACCACTTAGCCAAGATAAGTGAAGCAAGGGAACATTTTTAAATCACTCTCCAGGAATGGTTGAAGCAGGCATTTAACAGAACAACCCATATTTATTATTCATATCTCACAAACCTTTCTTTGGAGGCTCATCACCTTGTAAAAACTGTCTTAATACAAACATATCCCACCTAACTACTGGCAAGTCATAGGCTCACATAGATAATTATTTTTGGAAGGCAAATTACATGGGCTACTGTCTCACACATTTTAAATGAGGGATGGTCAGTCTTGCCCGCTTCATATTGCATCTACCCTGTGCCCTCCTAAGGAAAAGCCAAAAAAATCAAGGCACTTCATGTCAGCCAACTCGTTTTTGTTACTAAGTGTTGTAGGGTAGCCAGCCTATATTTTGCATGTTGCTTTGTGACAGACAGAGACTATAAATTTGCCTCATATGAGATTATCTTCAGAAATCCTAGTGCTTCTTTAACAGAATGCTTTGAAAATAAAAACTTAATGCTCCCTGAAAGCAGACCTGTCCATACCAGATGAACTTCAAAGGGCACACTGGGACCATTGCAGAAGTCTATTGGATGAGGCACACTGCCCTCAGTGATATCAGCCGTGAACTGGAAAGGCAGTCTTCAGTGGAGAGATGAGCGGTCAGCCCTGCTGTGTCACCGCAGAAGGGACAGAGTACATTAAAAAGGGTTTAGGCATCTGACTGGCACATGCTGCCTTCCCTCCTCTGCTCCCCAGTCTGGATTTACATACATGGCATAAGCTGCTCCTTCAATGCAGTTTGTCTAGCAGCACCGAATTTGATAAGAACAGCTGAGTGTTTTGCATTTTTATGTGTCTAGTGATGTGTTGCCTGTTGGAGAGAAACCAACATCGTTTCTGGCAGGGAAGCGAGAGCCAGGCAGATCTGCTATGAGAAACCTGAAAAGTTTGTGAGGTCTCTTCCTTCTCTGGTCGGACTGGCTTTTTACAGCTTTATCAAAATCTCAATAAAACATGAATGAAACATCCAACCAAAACTGTCAAGTAAAAGATGTGCTGCTTTGTTGTTGTCTGGTTCTAAAGAAAAAGAATCTCTAAAACCCTACAAGTTAAATCCTCCAGAGGAAGCTGTTGTATTTCACTGTCGTGTGAAATACTTTCCCTGTAAATCAAACACCCACTATTTAAGATGGGATAGAATATGTTATTATTTTTAAAATAAGCATGTGTATCTTTAATGGGATAACATCAGTCCCTCTAATTCTCATTTATAATGGTTTATGCATTAAGTCTTGCAGAGACATGTGAATGCTGCAATGAAGCAAAATCCTCTGTTACTCTCCTCTAGCCTGCCACTGAATAGCCTCAGTAATTCAGAGGTACACTGCTTTTAATAACAAGTCATTACAACATTGTTGCTTCCCCGTCCAGCAGCAAAATCCTATTGATACCTCTATATTTTCATCCTGATAGTGTTAGCAAAGGGGGGGAAAAAAGCCTATTTGATTGTGGTTACATCAGAGGCCATTTCTAGTTACAGCACACTTGCTGCTCAGTTCTCAGAGAGGTCAGAAGAAGGTCAGTCACAAGTTTCACACTTGTAATCTCGCTTTCATCCACAGCTGCTAACACTGCTAGTTTATATGGTTGCTTCATCACATTGTCTAAAATAACAATCTTACTTAGAAAACTTCAAAAAAAAAACCTTTGAAGGTTAAAAGAAGTAACAAAGATGTCAATCCTATGAGGTTTTGCATAAGATGTGAGTGTACATATAATCCCACCAATAACCCTTCAGACTTCAGAGGTTGCCAGCATCTCTGAATTTCAGGACACCAATTTCTTTAGGCATAAAAGTTCATCTTAAAGTCAGTGAAATAAACTTGAAAACCCCCAAAACAAACACCAAACCCACAGCAGTAAACACAGAACTTTCTGGGTAAATGGGGAACAGGAAGACACTTCATGGGAAGGGATCTGTGGCTCACTCCCCACATGGAAGATAGTTATCACAATATGTAAACAGGGAGAAGAGGTAGATGGCATGAAATACCACTGAGATCCCGTGAGAAATCAGGCAAGTGAAGACTAGGGGGATCTCAATTTTTATCACTCCAGAGAGAAGTGTGGGGAGCAGAGGACACAGCCCCTTGCCTGACCCAAGATCCTCCCTCCCCTTCATTTTACCACTAAAAAGAGCAGAGAGATAACCAGCAAAGGTTGTTTGCTTTTCATTGAGCAAGAGGCTGCAACCCCATTTCAGAGCTGCAGGTACTCTGGATGCCTTAGCAATTCTTAGTTAATTTAGACCATAAAGTACTTGCCAGCTAACCAATAAATGCATCCGGGGCCAAACCGACCATAAAACAGTCCTTGACTAAGGTCCATATGGCGCCATTTGAGACATTCTCTAAAACGCGAGAACAAAAATACGGTATACTCTTCAGTTTTATCAGTTAATCCCCAAGAAGCTCATGCTTGTAGCTTCAAGTTGCCTCATTGTCTGCCAGGAAAACTGAATTCCTCACTTGGCAGGAGAAGGAAAATACAGCAGGAGTACTGTTTTGTCTAAACTGAGATTTGAGGTGGATTAAGTGAGTCACTAAATAGCAGTTTTGATAATAGACTGTACTTTCTTCTGATTCTTGCTTACCAGGTCCACACAGCAGGGCATTTGTAAGACCTGCTTGTTTTGTTCAAGAAGATAGAAACACCCATGGAAAGGAAAAATCAGTGGAGCTTACCTGTCATCGCAGTAGGTAAATTTCATGTCCATGCTATGGCGACTCAGGAAGGTCTTGCTGTCCAAGGGGATATCAATGTTTGAAGGGTGCTGAATAGGCTCACACATTATTATAAGGCACGTGAGAAGAGGCTCCTTATATCCACACAGAGTGTGAGGAGGGCAAGTGTTATACACTTTAACTTGTCCAGTGCAGTGTAAAACCTGAAATAATGAGAAACAAACTTAGAGTGTACTTTCTCTACATGACAAAATGTAGAGAACCACTTATTATGGCTCAAATATGGTACCTTCCATGTGGCAGATTTGAGGTTAACAGTTCTGCCTCTGTTGGTAACGGTGCATTTCATCCTCATAAAGAAGTCACGCTCAGTTGACATCTCTTTACTTTTCTTTCCAAAGCCTGGACCTGTATAAGGAAAATGGGAAATGAGTTCTCATTTTCCTCCTTCATTTCTTCTACTTTTAAGTATGAAGGACTCAACAGAAATAAGAGACTAATTCTCAGATAATTTACCTGCAGAGACCATCAAAGATGCATGGACCATTGCACAGCAGTTTGTAGAGCTCATACCTAAAACTTTAAGTGGAACTTAAATAGGACTTTGTGCATTTAAACCTGTTTTAGCTTGCAGCACATAAATCTTTCCAAAGCGTTATAACTGAAAACACTATGCCCGTCTTAACTCGATGAAAGGAAAACATTAAACAAACAGTCTTTAGTGCTATCATATTTAAGCAATATTTGGCAAAACAAAACAAATCTGCAAACAATTGAATAACAGTTAACAACTACTCTAGAAATGAGAATTCCATTCGACACGACTAACAGATCTCTACTGCTAGCCAATTACTTCGTTTGGTTATCTAAAAAGCAAACAGCGACTTTTGTATTTTCATTATTACCATTTTTCAGACTCAGATTCTCTCGAATTTCTTCGTGGTCACATGGATGAGTGAAGTCAAAAATGCTGTGTCCAGTGAGTTCCACCTGCACAGAAGTAACAGCTACACTTAGTCAAATAAAGCAACTGACAGGATTTATCTGTTTTTAAATACCACCTGTTCTAATGAAACTGGTCATTAGAACTAAGTGCATCGACAGCATGCTCACAGACATGAATTCTGTGACCTTCCCTTTGTTTATCCTATACATAACTTCTTATTTTCTCCACAGAACAATTCTCTTATCTTTGGATTTGCACAGTGCAGTTAACAGTCAACACCACTTGATATTTTCAACACAGAAGGAAAAAAAACCCAGTCCGCAAAGCAGAAATGGAGGGACCCAAAAGAGCAGCTCTATCCCACCTCTCCCATAGTCTAAGGCACAAGTCAAACACCTTCTCCTCTCCATGGTAATATCTAGGAAGGCAAGTTTGCAGTGACCACAGACACTACAACTTTGAGAGAAAGGGAGAGGGAACCCCCCACCCCTATTGTCTGCTGTGCAGGGTACCTGTCTGAGGAATAAGGCACTTTTTTTTATTTCCAGTCTTTTTTGCAGTGATACACAGCTGGGTTTTCTGCATTAAGGCATAGAACTTGTTTCTAGGAACTGTATTACAAAAATAGGAATGCGTAAGGGAACAAGTTACCTGGGTAAGACCCATGTATTTGTTGACATTCTCTGACAAAAAGATCATGTCTCCATCCTGTGTCACCACGGCAATAAATCCCTCCAAAGCTTTCAGGTACAAGTTGTCCATCTGCTGGTCTGCCTCTACTTCATTCTCATTGTCAGCACATACTGAGAAAAAAAAAGGAAGAAAAAAAAAAAAGGCATTTAAAGTCTTCAGAACCCCAGCCAGCCTTTTTCAATGCAAACACATTCAGGTAGTACAAGGCAATAAAATATTTTTCTCCTGTTAAAATTTCACTTTCACAAACCCCTTCTGGTGGGGCCTTCTGAATAGCATGTGAAAAGGATGCCCTTATTACTAGAAAGATGGGAAATATTTTTCTAAACGTTTTGGCAAATACAATAGACCCTCTGTTCACCTTTAGCATGTTTCTGCAAGATGTGTTTTCAGTCAATAACACCTACGTACCCAAACACTGAAGTGCAGCTTCTTTGTTCACGTTCTCTTGGCCACATGCAGCATTGGTGCTCCTAACAGCTACAAGCTATAGGGCAAGTCTTACAGAATGTGTGTAAGTTTGGGCTTTTTCCATCAGGTCATGTTTTCTAAGAAATTAAAATACAGTTCCTACAAAGTATGTCTAAGTAGACCTCTCCACTCAATATAGAGACATCTATTAACACTACTTCTAGTAGAAAAATCAGAAAACCATGCCCTTGAAGTCATTCTGGGTGAATCGCTCTTTCATCCCATAAATCCCAGTATTCCTCGGGAAACCACAGATCCATCCCACCAATACCTGCTTTTTCATCTGCTGCTATTAGAATTCCTTATGCTCTACTCCACCAAACTCTGGTCACCTATCTACATTTCTCCTGTCCCCCACGGAGGAGAGTCCCAGATTCTGCTTATGTCCCAGATGTTTGCCTAAGCAGATTCATGAACCCAGTGCATCTTACACTTTTTTGGGAAAGACATGCCACTGTTGAGCTGAAATCTAAGGCCATGCTAGAGTATTTATTACAGCTTTTTTTTTTTTTTTTTTTTGTTATATGCTTTCCTGGGGAAGACACTGCTCCTCCTAATGTCTGTCACCCAAGTGTCCGCTTTCCTTCTACGCTTTTAAACGTTTCAGCTCCATGAATAAGAAGCTTTCAGGGGATGATTTGCAGACAACTAGTATAGAAAAATTCCAGTGTATGGCCCATTAATTCCCTTCTATGTTTTATGTGAAACTTCTGGAATTAATTTTTCAGAAAACTATTTACAGATAATGCATCTGGTCTGTGTGCCTCAGACATGTTGTGGTGAGCTTATCTTTATAGTTTTGTCAGTTAGCCTGCACATTTGTGATCAGTCATTGCCAATATATGTCACTGCAAGGCTCTGAATTTGGCGGGGGGGAGAGCAAAAAAAACAACCCAAGGCCTTGTGAGACAATAAGGGTTAAGTCCTGTCTAGATCAAAGGTGCTCCACAGCCCCTGGCAGCAACAATGACATGGAGAAGAGCTATAGCAATTCTGCTCCGTGTCCCTTCTTGGTGACACAAGAGTACTCCAGGCTGGGCCCACCACGAGTTTTACTGTCCAGAGGCTCCAGCTGTAATTGCATCAGCCTTACTTGTAAGAACTCTTAAAACAAGTTTCTTGGAGAAGTTCCTCTTCTTTGTTGGTTTAATTTTGCAATTTCAGCATACAGATTTTGTTCTATAGCAGACATACAGTTAACACTTGAGAAAAGTCATTAATTTTTGTTATTTTCTTTCATGAAACAGCACATTGATCACTTTCCTTCTGTTTCTTGTTCAAATATTCATTTTGGGAGAAGTCTAGAAGCAGGAAGGGGGTATTGCTTTGTAAAATGTTATTAGAAGTGGTTTGGGTTTGGTATTTTTTTGGATAAGGAAGAGGCCGAGCCAAACTAATGCAGCTTTTACTTTGAAGTATTAATGAGTTATGATTAAAGGCTAAGTTTGATCTATATAGCTCCTGCAACTGCATCTGCTAGTGCCTAAGGAGGACTGCAAGCAAATGCAGAGGGAGGAGCATTTGCAATGCAGAGTCCACCAAGCCCTGTCTGGAACAGATGTGTGGTGACAAAGATGATGCTGGCTGCTGCTGCATCCTCCCGTTCCTCAACATCCCTCCCTGGCAGCAGCTCATCACCCATCCTGCAAACAAGGGAAGAAATGGACTCCTCTGGAGTCATGGGGAGCACTTTGCCACCCATTGCTTCTCAACATGACTGTTTGGTAGCAGGGAAAAAAGGATGCTCTCTGGGAATGGCCAGCACAGGCTGGGCATTTATCATTTCATGTCCCTGCTCTGCAACTCTAGCTACACACACAGGGGCCAGTTCCTCCTCAGTACAAAGCAAATGACTTCAGGAAATTACATCAGAACAAGTATTTAAAATACAGAAAATACACAATAATATTATTTGAATAGTATGCACTTTGACCATAATGACATTTAGGGAAGGAAAAAAAGTAAAAAAAAAAAGAGGTAAGTGACCATCTGCTCCCAAGCTTGTTTCTGCTGCGTAAAGAATGTCAAGGGTCTTTTTTTACTTTTCCGGAAGCAAACAAATGGTTTATTCAGCAGGGATCATGGCTATAGCCCAAGACAATCAGCCAAGTGTGGGTTCAGAAAAAAAAATGACTTTTCAGCTCTAGCCCCAGACTCTCCATTTTTTTCCCCAGCTCATTAAGTTTGCATTAACAAAACATGACCATTCAAAGGCAGGAAGGCTATTCAAAGCATTTGTATTCTTAAATGCCTCCAACAGTGAAAGACAAACACTTTACTTGTATTATCAGATGATTAAGTTTGCTTTTCCATGTATATAAATTATATTACTTATACAAACAGAGGACAGAGGATCACTCACATCAGGGCTGCAGGTTCAAACCCTTAATGTCAGAGCTTAGCACAGCACTTAGAAGATACAGTCAGCTTTAAAGCACGTGATTAAAGGGGTTTGTGTGATCAAAGTTCAAATGTTTTTATTAAAATTATCTTTGTCCAGCTGGAGGCATCTGTAATGTGGACTGGGAGGAGGGAGGGATGGTTGTGCTGCTGTGCACCCTTGTCTAACATAACCCCAAAGCCCAACCAAAGTGTTCTGCAGACACCTTCCAGCTTTCCTGGTAACTCAATAAACCCCAGTGCACCCCCTCCTTTTTCCTTAGTAGCCCTGGCTGCAGCAGGAAAAGGGGAGCTGGCAGATACATGTTTCTTGTAGCATTTAATAGGGCATGCTCATGTTTCAAAGATGGAGTGGCTGTACCAAGGGAACTGCAGCCACTATCAGGCACCTGAAGGCAGGTGACAGCTACCTCCAGGAGCCACTATGTTACTACTGCCCATCTAGTCCTTGCCTGTGCTCCATGGGGAGCCCCCAGCAGCCAACCTGTGCAGCTCCAGCACTGGGGGACACACCAAAGGTGCTCATGTCTCCTGCTGTTTCCAGGTTCTTTATGGTGGTTGCAAAGAGAGCCCCAGAAGGTGTCATCTGTACTAAACCCCTGAAGCATATCAGCTACCTGAGGATCCTTAGTCTGCAGCAAAGAAATATGCTGGGCATCATTGTGGTGGCCCCAGCATGCCCTGTATCAGGTAACTCGGTATAATTATAGCAATATAAATAATAAATAGCGGTCCCTCCTATAGCTGCAGTGTCAGCACTATAGCATGTTCCCTTTCTCCTGTGAAAACTATTAGCTAGTAATACACAGAGGGTAGACACACTTTAGGAACTGATACATCCAAAGCGATTCAGTCTTTGCCACTAGCAGAAATCTGGGTGGCTTTAGAAAGACTCTGTTTTGAGGATGAAAAACAAAAAAAGGCATGGTTACTGCAAGCTCCTCCTCAGGAAGGATCCCTATTGTCTTTCACTTTGCTTTAAATTTTCTTCATTAATTTACCTTGGGGCTGGACTGGAGCAATAGCATAAGAAAATTCAGCTTCACATGGAAAATATTTGAGAAATCTGGGACCAAATGGAAGTGGGAAGTAAGCATGAGAAGTTGAGGGCAGAACTTCAGCCTTTGGTTTCCAGTCAGTCTGAGGTCACTTTATCCAAATAGGAGCACCCCACACAGACTTCCCAGATTTCCCAGGTGTTCAAGAAGGTAACAGTGGGACTCAGTTTACACTGACTTTTTCTTTTTCATCTGCGCTCTGTGAAGGGGAGAACTTCAGTTAGGGCACCACGACAGTATAGCAGAGAGACTGGACTGCTAATATGCCAGTTTAAATATAAATTAATAGCACATTCAGCAGACCGAAGTTCTGAAATATTATTACTCATATTACAGCTACATGGACAGAGCCCAGCCAAGATTGTGTTCACGTAACACTGTGAAGCCTATACAGGAAGAGAATCCCTGTCTAGCTGACATTGGGAGATACTGAAATGTGTCAGAAAGCCTCAGAAAAGTGCAGTGGCTCCCTGGGATGACTGTCAGAACTACAGGAGAAGGGAGCAACCATGCCCCATGTCCCAGCATTTGAAGGGTCATCTCCTATTCATATTGCCCCAAAGCAGCATTTATTACTGCAGCAAATTTTGATATGGTATTTTTCAGTCCATGTCTTAGTCTGTATTAAATTTTGATAAGTATTTATTTTGACAAATTTTCTAACCACCAAAGTAGTATTTATTCATCGACAAGAAACTTTGAACTGTGATGGCAAATTCTTATTGCAGTGTTTATGATAACCTTTTATGCTAAAAATAGCTCTTGTAAACAAGCTTTGATTAATTCCCACTGTCAGGATGTGCACTGTTCCCAAGTTTAAGAACACTTTTTCCGTAGATGCTTGCTCATTTCCTTCAGTCCAACCTCTTGGAACGAGTCTGAAGGCTCAAAAATCAAGCTCTCCTTACAAGAAACAACTGTCCAGGTATAAACAACCTCCTAGCAAACTGCCTATACTCCTCTTAACACCTTTGATCTGGCTCAAAGGGGCCTTCTGGGTCAGTTCAGAGTTGGATGGTGATAAAGTATGTTTCTACTGGAGGTCACAAAGTCACCTGCACAGAATTTTCCCAGATTTGTCTCTCATCCTGGTTTCTATAAGTACCAGAAAGCCACTTAGATATTGTGCATAACAGATACCAGACTATAGCTGCCACTCCAGAGGAGGACTGTATAAACTGCCTGATGCAAGCAGGCAAAAGTTAGGGAAGATCTTACAGCTGCTTCATCCTGCATCAGAGAGAGCAGCTTTGAGACAGTCTTGTCTCTTCCAGGTTTCTTGTTTTCCATCAAAGGAAAGTGACTGATTTTTTTCCCCTTTTTTCCTGTCCTGACAAGGCAGTACATCCTGTTCAAGGGGATATTCTCAATGTGTTCAGTAAAAGCTTTCAATTTAGATACATCAAGAAAAAGCTACTCTTAAACTCGAAGCTTCCTGAAGGGCTCTTATCTCCAAGTGCACGAGTAACTTGGATAAAGAGAACACTTATGTTAGTGTTGTTTTTATTGCAGAGTTTGTATCTAGCCAAATCATTCAGATGCTGCTCCCAGAAAGTTGCTTTGAGTCCTACAGTGTTGAATGGCAGGATACAGCACCCCATCAGACCAGGCTCTGTGCCCCATGGGACCTTCTGCTGCTCTTTCCCTGAAAAGGGACACTCATTCAAGCAGCTGAAGCACTCAGCACCCAGCTCCACTCTCATTCCTAGCATCATGGTTGGCATAAAACTATTTTTCCCATTTAATAAAAACAACCAAGTAGACACGCTATTTTTAAAGCACTGTTTTATGCCACAATGGTCTGACATTAGATGCAGCTTGTCCAGACAATCAAAAGCAATGCCCAGATCACTTTTCCCTCCAGTTTGTCCTCTCCCTTAAAAGCCTAGAGAAAAGCTATTTTTTCCCTTCTGCTCCCTGCTGGCTTTCCGGCTTTGTTGTCTCCCTCCCTGAAACAACTTCACACTGGCTTCCTTGTGGCCTCCCTTCTCCCAAACAACTTCCTGTCTGCTTCCCTGTTCCCTCCCCATTTCTGCTGCTGTCTGCCTGCACAGGAGCAACTCCCAGCCAGTTTCCTTTGCTGGATTTCTGCACAGAAGAGACACCCGCATGACCACACAATTGGGATGGAATTAAAGCAAGCTGATAAAATTGTGTTTGCCTGATTAGCCTGATTAAAAAGTCCATCGTGCTGGCACACAGGAACTCACTGGTACCAAAGAATTCTGGTTCCTGTAGTGCCTTTAGCACCAGCATGGTTCAAATAAACACTTAAAATTATTGGCACCACAAATACAAGCTTCCTAAAATGGATTATCTTCTTCATATTCAGACAAAACCAGAATATCTGAGGCAGCCTTAGCAACTATCATGATGTTAGCTGTTAACCAAGACAGCCATTCTTTAGCAAAAGCCAGTTATTTCTCTTTTGCCATCTACTACCTCTCCTAAAAAGCATTAGCCCAACTTACTAGCTATACTAAAAATGATAAAGGAAAAGTACTGGTAACAGTTTTTCAGACTGAATTAAAGGGCATAAGATACCAAATCCAAAGCTCCACTGCTGATAAGCATCAGAATGCCTATTTTCAGCAGTAACTTTATGGGATCAAAAACTTTACTTTAAATGCACAAAGCTCAGTCCTAAATTTATACCAAACATTTGAATGTGACAATGGCAAAAATGTATTATACCAACAGAATTAGGAGGCATCTTGAAAAATATTTAAGATTATCATAATTAAATATTTCTACTTAGCATTCCAATTATACTGTGTACTGTTCTGTGCACAACATGGAAACAGTATTATAAAGCCATTGTTTCAGTTTGCTTCCTGTGATACTAATCTCAATCAGGCCGTCAGACGAACAGCCTGCATTTCTAAATGTTAAAGGCTTCCTCTCCAACATTCCCACACAGAATTGCCTACTGTGAAAATCAAAGGGAAACGTGTTACTAAGTAAAGCAGCAACTTTTATAAAGCAAAACCTGGTATTTTTTACCCTTTTGAACTCTGAGATATACAACCAGCTATTTCCTATTATGATAGGATACAAGGGCCAAGCTTGGGCCCTCCAGCACCTGCAGGAGATGTGCACCCTGCAATCCAGGAGTGGGGATTTTTGGAGGCACGTAGTGAGAGCGCTCTCAATGAGTGCTCAGATTCAGGGGCTTTGCCATTCACCTGCTGGAAGAATGTGAGCATAGATTTCCCTAGGTCTTGGCTTCCTGACAGATAAATAATCATTATGCAGACACAGCTAGTAAAACAGCCCAAGTTACACAAGTGAAAAGCCCTATTTCGAGTCAGGGAATAATAGGAAGGGCCATGAGACACTCAATGCCAGTGGACTGAGGCTGGCAAGTTGCCTACAGCCATCTCTGAAATCCCATCTGGAGCATCAGCTTGCAGAAAGATGAGGGTGCAGTCCTGGGAAGAGCCTTGCTCTCTCAGCTTCAGGCAAAATCACCTTGAAGCAGATGAGAATCGTGCCCACAAACAGTAATACAAAATAAAATCTGGTGTACTAAAAGGTTTTTACAGAATAAATAAGAGAAATGCTAATGAAGCAGTAGTTTTTTTTCTCTAGTATAATTTGAAGCATTTTGGAAGCTGCACTGCAAGCTTGTTTTAGTGACATTGTATATATATATAAAAATGCAGTAAAAGTTATTTCAATGTCTTAATGCTAGAACAAATACTCTCACTTAACTCCAGTTTACACTAAGTGTCTAGCCCAAATAATCAAAATGGTTTCCATGAAGAAAAGAGGGGGTTTGCAAGCTGGGATGGGCATTTGCTTCTAATGTACCTCCACCTCCCCAGTTCATCTGTCAGAGGTGACACAGTATCTCCCATGTTCCCCATCAGTCAAATCAGACTTCTCAAATGCAACACTGAATTTATGGCTAGTTCCAGGATGCTAAATATGCACATGAAACTTTTGCAGCAGTTTTGCTTGGGACTCAGAGAGGGTCTAGAGCAAAAGCAAGAACAAAATGAGCACAATCATCACACAAGCCCAGTTTCCAACTTGCTTCACACTCATCAAAGCACAATAAGAAGCAAACCGCTTCATCTGTGAGCCTACAGCTGCATCAAAAACCTACCTCTTTGAATTAAATTGGATGGCCTTGTGTCCTTGTAAAGATGGACATTATTCAGAGGTCCACAATCAAAGATATAAAATCTAATATAAGTATTAGCTATACTCAGAAGAGTAGATGAGCAGCAGACATGGTTTTCTGGCTTGAGTTCTTTCATTTTGATGTGTTTTCATTACCAGAAAATAATACCCAGAATTTCCTGAAAATCAATCCCTTTAAACTACCTGACGTTCAGTTCCTCAGAATGGAAGCACTGAAGACTTTGAAACCCTTATCGATACCTCTGGTGTCTAAAGATGCAGCCATGGATGAATTTGCACTTGACTAACAACACAGATTTTAATGATAGGACTTGAAGTTAATATTTAGGCGGGGGAAGTGAGTGCATCAGATTTAAGGCTAAGCAAATAACTAACACAGAGAAAGCATGAAATATTAAAGCACAGCCTCTCACTATTGTAACATTTTATTTCCAGATTCGTTTCTAACTGCTGGGTACTGGTGGTACTTCAAAAGAATGTGAATCAGCTACATGAATCACATTGTTTTTCAAACACTGTCATAGAAATATCCTTATGTGTATGTATGAACATTAAATACATATACTGAATTGTCATCACTATCAAATAATATGAGTCTAAGCCATAACACTACAGAAGCAACAAAATAAATGTTTTATCTGCTGATTTTTCCTCACTGAGAAATGTAAACATATTTGAAAAGTTCACTTTAATCTTAGCAGGTGAGCAAATGTATTTCACTGATGATGACAGCATCCGACTACTTCATGTCAATTTTCACAGGCACACATGTTATTTATATTATCTGTTACAGCCCTTCAGAAGTTTGCTTTTCCTTTGCTGTGTCAGTCTCTAGTTTATGCCACATAAATATTTGAAAAACTGAAGACTGTTTTTATGAGAAAGTTACTAACAAATTGACTTGGCATATGGCATGTTTAAGAACATTTACCTATTTACGCAACTTCAAGTATTAGTTACATGACGAAATAGGAGACTATTTCCAAATGCTGTTCAGCAAATAAACTTTTCACAGAAGTACATGTTAAAACCACATTCTATAAGCAAAGATGAAAATATGTACATTTTACACAATAGTCTAGCAGAAGCCAAAAGCACTACAAAAAATTACAGAGCATACAGAAGCAGAATTGAATTTGCCGTATCTTTCAGACTAACCAACGAGAAACCAACAGCATACTTGTCCACAAAATGGGATACTTCCTAATAACATTTCTTAAAGTAATTGCTATGGTATGACTCAACTTTTCTGAAGAGAGGAAGTTGCAGTCGTGACCTTATTGGGAGTTTTGCCATTAATGAAGGAAAAGACGAAATTTTGGGTTTACCTTTCACAAAAAATGCAGGCGTTGTTTTGCATTCTCAACACTTATAGGCCACTGTGTGAAAGTTCCCCTGGAAACATCAGTTGTTTTCATTGAGCTTACAGGCTACTGAAGCCACAGATTTCCATCAAAGTGATGATTCAATTATAGGGGCAAATAAGAATATCGCTAATTTTATCAGTTTTCACAGGTTATAAAAATTATGCTCATTCACATTTCCTACTAATCTGATGTGAGCAAGATTCTGATTACATAGAATCCATTCATATCAAGTATTTAAAAGGTGTTTTAGGTATCTTAGTCTACCTTGCCATAAACAATCTACCTACTATTCATTGCATAATCAGGCCTTTCAAACAAAGTATTGGACCCCCAGAATCTCCCAGCTTCTGTTTGAATGTGTGGCACAAACATGCTTGCCATGTCTAATCAAAATATATTTCTTTTAGCATGGAAGCTTAAGGTATATGTTTGAATTCTGATTACACTCTTAAAAGCTTAAAATCTGGAAACTGAGCTTAATATACCACATTCAGGAGTTCTGAGAAGTTTTTTAAGAGAGGCAAAAAACTTGTTGTTATTCTGGGAGCCCTATACTCAAAGCAGAGCATGCACAATCTTACCAAGCTGAAGTCAACCAGCCCTAACAACTAACTTATTTTAGACAGATCTTACCCGAAGACAGAAGCTTATGAGTCCGTAGGAAACTGATCGCCAGGCGCATTATGGATGCCTTGTCCAGGTGGGAACTGATGTTGTGGGGCAGGGGCAGCTCATGTGCCAGTTCATAGAAAACTTCAGTTTCTTTGCTTCTTCTGCATCTTGCTGCATCTCTTGATTTCTCCTTCCTCCGTTCAGAACTGCTCCTGATAGGTAAAGAAGAGAAAGGAAAAAGCATTTCTTGAAATGCAATTCACAACCTGAGAGGCATTTACAAGAGTGTATCTCCTCAGCAACTAATCCATTCTGTCAAGCAGTTTAAATCAATTGGTCAGAGTTTTGTATCTATTTGCTCTTTTCAAAATGGGAATTAGAAGAGGACTTCCACAGCAGCAAAGGGCTCAGATTCTACAGAAGTCAGCTTTTGAATGCCCTGAATCCCCACTGAGAGTGTGAGCACTGAGATCTGCTTTAGGCAAGCGATTCAAAATGAAACTGCAAACTATTACCCCTGGGATTCAGGAAACGTAAGATTTTTGTTTGTTTGTTTGTTTGTTTGTTTTTTTCAATCTAAATTTACTTACTCTGGGACGAGATGGCAATCCATTTTAAAGACAGAAGAATTACAGTGCATATGGCTGTCATAGATATTACAACGTTGTGGAGTTTCAATGGCTATACACCGCATTAAAATAAAACTAGTGATAGGGTATCAAACTGTGTTGGTCTGTAGGACTGTTTCAGCTCTTAAGCCAACACTATTCTGGAAAAACACCTTTTCTTTAACATAAAGGATATAAAACGGGAAAGAAAATACTGTTGCTTGCAAGATACCCCTCCTTTGTGGAAGCCATTCTAATTAAATCACCATCTCTCCATTGTCTTTGAAAACAGATTCCTTCTTGAGTAAAATAACACCACCAATAAAGCCAAGCTCCTTCAAACTCCACAGAGAACAGAAGAGCAGGAAATAACAAAGGGGAAGACATTTTATGAAGCAAGTATACAAAATTAAGCCACCAAGGGACACGCTAAATTTAACATGTGAGAAACACAAATCATTTGTCATGATTCTGGAATAGGGCAGTTTAAAAGGGAACTTCACTGACTCAGGTTCTTTTATAAAGTGCAATTCTTATTTCAGAACATGAAGCACCTGAATCCATTCAAAGCCATCAGCTATTTCAGCCCCATGCAGCTCTGCTGATACTACAAGTTCCTACACTTGCAAGAGCTGAAGTTTTGCATCTCAGTCACACCAGCGCAAAATACATTTCTTTACAGGCAGACTTTTGCAACAGTCCACCAATGCAAACAGCAATGCTTGAATAAGCACAAAACAGACAGAACAGGGTGTGGAGTACATCAGTCCTACTGTTTTTGCTTTTGCCGCTGCACATTCATTTCTAGAATCATCAGCACCATCTCTCCATTTGCAAGGCTCCCAAAACCAAAGCAGCTTACAACCTGCTTTTTCTAACATCAATATAAAATAATGAGCCTATAAACTAAAAATGGATCAACCAAAAACCCCCACCCTATCAAAACAAAGAGTTTCAATAAATATATTCTGTTGCATCAAGATTATGAGGAAAACAAATATTAATCACATTACTTAATCCTAGAAACTGTTCCAATCATGACTGGAGTCATGCAAAACTGCATAAAACAGAACAATGGTATTAATCCACAGTAACGTATTCTAAAGAAGACGACTGTTTCTTGAAGACCTAGACAGCTTCTAGCACTGAAACCACAGGAGGCTTCATAAATTAGAAAGAAGGAAAAATAGGCAGGATGTGCATTAAATGCCAAGAGTAAGGTGTTTGCTGGGGCCCAACAAGTCTGGGCACTCGATAACATCCAGATCAGGAGTGGGCTCACAACACATCAGCAGAGCTGTCATGCTGCAAAACACATGCTGGGCACGTGTGTGCAATCAGATACGTGCTCATCAGGGGATGTGCTAATAGGACAAGGGGCCTCATAAATTCTTACAGTATCTTCTCACGATCCATGATCAGCCCTCAGCAAACCTCTTTCACAATTATTTTGCCCAAGGTGACTTTTATAACATCGTCTCTGTTACAGGAGGCATGTGCTGGAGGAGACTTATGCACATCTCAGTACACAGCGGCAGGATCCAACTCTGATAGTCACTTCAGGGGCATCGCTGAAGCGAACGCTGACCCACACAAGTTTGAATCTACAGGATCAGATATTCACAGGGTGACACTAACTCACTACTTTTCTCCTTGCCAAGTAAGAGTCGTACTACTTCTATGTAAATAAAAAAGTCCCTTCATACAACTGTCTGAAAAGATACAATAGAAAATGCCCCACATTCTCCTGGGGCAGGCGCTGGGTCCAGGACAGTCATGTAAAATACTTACAGCAATGCTACTTTCAGAAAAGAAAAATTTTTCTAAAGAAGAATGTGCCTACACTGTGCCTATAAAGAGGCTAGACTGGGAACAAATCTGAGTTTCTAATTATACTAACAAAATAAAAGAGTAGAAACAAAACAAAACCAAACAGAAGAAAAATTATGTGGTAATATTTGTGAAAATGTACAATTGCCGCTTGGAAAATTTAACTTGAATCATAAATGTTTGAGCTCTGCTCTAAGTCTGGATGCCACAATTTTCACATTAGAATCAACTTGGTCAAAACAAGATCCAATCCCTCCTCATTTAAATACAAAACTTTGGGAACCAAGGTCAAAGCCAGGTCACAATTTATGCAGTAAAAACAGGTTATATAAAACCGGATCCCTCATGACACCACTCCAGCCACAAAGAAAAATATTTAATTTTGCTAACCTCTGTAAATATAATTTTGAAGTGTGGTTAATGAGACAAGCTGGTTTCATTAACCATGGGTTGCTCGAAGTTTCTAATAACTAATGCTACAAGCAGAGGAAGATTTTCTTTCTCTCTGATGCAGATGCTTTCCCTCAACATTGCTTCTGACTGTCCTGCTCAGGTTCTCTGCAGAGAGACATCGTAGTTCATTACCACCTCACAGGAGCTTTCTCACATCAGAAGACAAGGGGGGGAATCAGCCTGTGTGGTTGTGTTTTGCTCACCCATTGTCATTTAAAATAAACAAACAACTTGCTTTTTAAGCATTTCCCCCTGTGGCTTCCTAAACCTCAATTTCCCCCACATGTTCCCTCACTCAGCACACCCTGAAGTCGCATTGTCACTGCAGCCAACCCAGGATAAGCACACCAAGACCCAAAACACCCCCATGCCACTTCCCCCCAAGACATCCATCTTGCTTGCTGTCCCTCCCAGGGATGACCATGTCAAAGACGGTCATTCTGTGCTTACTCATCCTGGTTACAAGAGCCTCCCAAAACTGCAGTTGAGTGACAGAATTCTACAAAAAGTAGCATTTTCATAGTTTTCACTCACAGACCAGAGGCAACTCTCTCCGCAGTTATCCCCATGTCATGTGAGAGATTAGCATTTCACCCCAAGGGAGACTGGACTACCCATAGCTGGAGAGTGACAATGTGGCTGCTCAACAACCTGCCTGGCTGAAGGCCAGGAGGAAAGGCCAACACCAAATCCTCTTCACACATTACTCAGGCAATAGGGAAAAGGCCCAGGCTCTAGCTAATTTATGAATCATTCCCTCCTAGCACATAAACCACCCACTTATGTGGCAGAAGAAGAGCACAAGCGTGCGTCACTGCTTGGGGAAAGCGACGCAAGCAGAAACATCACTCACCCAAACCTTTGACAGATTTTTGGAAGTGCAGAAAGGGGACAGGGGAAAGCCACCACAAATCAAGCCACCCATACACTAGTACAAGGCCCGGGGTACTTTAGAGGAAGCCTCCTTGGAGCACCCCAACACTCGCTCCTTCAGGAGTCCTGGGATTCGGCAAGATAAGACTCCACTAAGCCACATGTGCACCCTCACATTGCAGTCACAGCATACCTGTTCCTGATAAAACAAGAAGAAAGGAATGGAAAAGCTCAAATTTCTATTGGAAATGGGGAGGCCAAGCTGAGGAATGGGTCTGGGGGCTCCATCCAAGACTTGGCTATGTAGAGGGTGGTTGCGAGACTTGAGGCAAAGAAACAGGGAGGTGCCACTTCCCAGCAAGGACTCTCCCAGGGCTGCTGGATGATGCTCTGGGGCCACAGTGCATACAGGTGTGCAAGTCATAGGGAATGGAACAGTTAAGATGGCACAGGCAGTTCCCTGCCACAAAACACAAGCACAGCACTGTACCCTCAGGACAGTTGTTTACATGATTTCACACTCCCTCCTGGTATGTTTAGTTTGCACTCTGAAAATAGAATTTACAGGCTGAAACATATGAGAAGAGATGACAAACAACTGGCAAGTATTTGTCTTCCCAGGTGAAGCTTCCAAATTTTCAAAAACAGTTCTCCATGCTTATCTCAAGAACCCAAACACCAACCCAGTCCCAAGGGTACACCCATGCACACGAACAGAGCACACAATCCAATGGCTGAAAGCATCCAAAGTGATAGGAATGGCCTGGAAGGATCCCAGGAGCCAGATTCCTATCCCCTTGCTCATCTCCAGCAGGCCCTTGCAACACAGCCTCCCTGAAACACAGAGGAATGCTTGCAGACAAAGGTCTTGCACACCTGAGGTAAAGATAATAATCCGACTTTCTGAAGTCTCTCGTACTGCACAACTCGAAACTCCATGGACAGCAACGTATTGGCAGAACCTGAAGCCCCACATAACCCACCTGGTTGAAACAATCTTGCAAACCTACCATGTCATCTTAGGGATTGGTTTCCCAGTGCCCACTGCTGTGGCAGTTCCAGGCTCCAGCAGCCAGGAAAAGCACTGGGGCAGCCAAGCCCGGGCTGGGGGCTGCAGTGCTGCCAACTGCCCTCCTGCAGCATCTCCAGGAGGCACCAGCAACCCAGAGACAGGAGGGCCCAGCCCCACAAGCATTGGGGCAAACAGACTACCCCTGCATGGTTGCTTAGGCACAGGCATACAGCATCACTCACTGATCCGCAGTAGGCTCAGGCGCCCACGCAGCCCACCTTGGCTCAGCAGACAGGGACTGAGCTGAGGTTTCGCTCCTGTTTCCACTGAGTGTGACTGTACTTGCTCTCTGCAGTTTCAATCCTACCAGTACTTTGCCTTCCCCAGTGACCCCCCACCACCACCTCCACCCATACATGCCTTCCTGCAGGCAGTGACCCCCCCCAAAGCCCTCGGTACCCACTCAGCTGATGACAGTGCCAGGTGGTCAGCTTCAGTGATCCTCCCTTCTGCCAAGGCCATTGGTGACCTCCTCTAAGCTGATGGAGGGGGCTTTCCAAGACAGTAATCTTCTGCTCGGGGTTTCACTGCTCTTCACAAGTCCATATGGGTCGATACTTGGGTTGTGTATACACACACACTTGCTTAAGATTCAGCAGTGCAGCGACTGCACTGAGTTACACTACCACCTTCCAGGCTCCAGATCACAGAAGTTTTCAGAGAAATTGTAATCCACACCTTGCAGAAAAGTACCTTGTCCGTAACCCAGTACCCTCCGCTCGCACATACACACTGCGTGACACATTCGGACAGCTCTTTGAATTACGCAGCGCGGATTGACTTGCTTGAGCTTACTTGATGATTTTGGTGACCCTTGGACTTTGTTTCAAACTGCCATGTATGCAAGCTAGTAAAACAACACACATATTACTTTATATCCAATGGCTGGTTATTAAATGTTTCTAGCTTCAGCACTTTAAAGGTCAAGAATCCACAGTTAATTAAGTTGTCACATGAAATTTTTGTAGTAAATGCTCATTTTAAATGGTTTAAAGTTTCAAATGCTAACTTGCAGAACAAGAAAAATACATTCTATGGATGCAAAGATAAGAAAATACAGTACAGATAAATTTAAAAAAAAGATCAGATGTTTAGCATAAAAAAATATTTTCCAATTAAAACTTGTAAAAACTCAATAAAAATATTTTAACAGGCAGTACTACCTTAGATAACAATGAAGATTTATTTCAAACTAGCCAATGCATTTTTTGCTGTGTTTGTATTTTGCATTATCTTCTGCTTGGCAAATCCCTAGATGATTTGAACCAGGATAATACCTAAAAATGAGTTTTGCTGACTGTGAGGCACTCCATAGCTATCTCAGAACCATACTACTGGACTGCCCCCGAGATGTGCTTGCAGACACCCAGCTGCCAGCGGTCATGCTTACTTAGCCTTAAAATTCCTTTAAAAAGTATTTGTAACCATTCTACCTGACAAGCAATTTATTTTGGATGGCACGCTGTGCTTTTGAAAGCTCCCTCCATTAAAGTAATAAAAGTGACCATTGGTAAATAAAAAGTGCCAGAAACAGCAATTTACTCACTCACCAGGAACTTAGGCCAAACTATGAAAGCTGTGAAGGAAACCCATATACAGTGCCATACAGATCCCTCCTTATACCTCTCTCCAGTGCAAACAGTAATTTCTAAAGTCTGAGAAGACACTAGATGCCCAGGTTCAGCACAACAGCAACAGCAAAAGGAAGGGGAAGGACACAGAGTTATTTTCAGACTGAGGAAAAAATGCAAGAACACTAGTTTGAAATATGTGGAGGGCTCATGGAGGGCAAGTGCTAAAGCAGCATTGCTGCCCACTGGGATATGGTACCCAGTACACAGACAAAACAAATACAAATGACATCAAAATAGGGAATTCATTAATAAAGGAAATGAGAGTTCGAAGGTAACAAGAAAAGCTACTAAGAGAAAGGGCTATTACAAAAATAAGGAAATGAAGTATCTTCCACCCTTCCTTTAAAGCTGTCCTAACTTACAGTAACTCACCGTCAACTCCTTGGCTTGACTGAGGGATTTCTTTTGTTTCTGTACATACTCATTAAATAACAAATCACTGCTAGTTCAGCAAAACTTGGCATCTACTACCATATGCTATCCCTTCATCTAAGTTTAACACCAAAGGCTAGGTAATAGGAAAATAAGAAATCTGAGTGTCTCAGGGACAGAGGAGGGAAGAGTTTGTGTTGAGAGCGAGAAACTCATTTCCATTCTCATTGGGATGCTTGGCACAATGCTGCAGGATTTGGCTATTACATTAGAATATCAAGAGGTGAGGCTTAAATGAACACCAAACTTTTGGTGTCTTCAAGCATATTTATGATTCTTTTGGTGTCTTCAAGCATATTTATGATTCACTAATTCCATATCACTTCAGGACTATCACAGCTGACAGTGACACATCCAGGAATGGGTTTTCTTGAACAGGGAACACATCAGCTCTTTAGACAGGATAAACCCTATCTGTACTTTAAAGCCACACGTAAAACTGTAACTTCTCCAGTGTCTGAAATTCTGATGGTACCTTTTGGTGTAATAATTAAACTGTACTGGATTCTCATTTTATTTATTTTCATGAACATTCCTGGCACTTATTAAAAAAAAAAAAAAAAAAAAAAAAAAAAAAAAAAAAAAAAAAAAAAAAAGGTGGTGCTGAGGCAAAAAGTATTATACCTGTACAGCTTTAAAATGTTTATAGCACTAGCACACTAGCATCTTTTTTATACCACTGCATTCAATGCAGCTACTAAAAGAAAAACACTTTGCACCTGTAATTTAAAGTATCATTGTGAATACTTAAGTTGTCACAGCAACTAAGTAGTACTGGGAGTTCAATGTTGCAAATTGCACTAAGGCTGCAGGAGCACTTACATTTCTTTATATCATTTAGGTTCACAATACGTCATCAGAGTCTGATAAATTTAATCATAGTAAGCAAAACAACATCTACAGGATTTATGTTCTTCCCTTTTTTCTCTAGTTTTATGAGTACCTTGGACTAGAGAGATAAGTATTAGGATTTCAGCAGCCATTAATCTGTTCCTGGATTATTTTATGATGCTGTGACTGCAGCCTGTCCCGCAGTTGCCACGCCAGCACAATCCTGGTACCTCAGAGGATGTGTCAAATACATTGCAGCTGGGGCAAGGCACAGCCCCATGGAACCCTGCGAGGCCCAAGGCACGCAGAGATGCCTCCAGGCTGCTGTTTGATCAGCTGTTAGGGCAGGTAGAGGCACTGCCTTTTTGCCTTTTCAATCCATCCCCTGCATTAGGGCTAGATGACTTCAGGAAGAGTATCCTGCTCCAAGTCACTGCATGCTAAGCATGCCGTGGTGCTGATCACAGAAAGGGTCAGGACAGCTCTGGATCACCCCTGTAAAGCTGCTGCAGCCCACACTTAGATCACTGAAACACATCCTCCGTCTTCTCAAATATGAAGGAGATTTGGAGAAAAACAAGCAGCACAGCATATGGTTAAATCTCAGAGGAGCAGCAAATCATCTCAACTCAGTCTTCCCTCCCCAGACTGGTTTTGCACTACTCTGCTCCATCAAGATACTGGATCACGGATTCCTTCCCTGTGGCTATCAGCCGTGACACCAACCAAGATATGGCAAGCTTCAGAGACAACCTGCAGACTGAAAAAGCCCACCACCAAACTCACTACACAATACAACAGACAGGACTGTTTCAACACTGGCCAAAACGGAACTTTCTTTCAAATGAGCCACATTTTTTGGGCGGGTGATAAATGTACCAACTCTGCTTTTCTCCAGAGTTTCCACTTACACATTCATGAGTCCCTGCAGCACAGCTACTGCTGGATTTCCACTGCAGCGGCCGAGATAGTTATGACAATGCACAACCTGAGATGTCTATCAATGATTTGTGTTTGAGAGATCACAGATCCTTATCTTGTCCTGCATTACTTGCAGTAATCCATCAATTTTGACAGCTAATCTAGAGGTCCATACATATTGTTGCTCAAACGCTCAGCAGGTATTGCTAAGATCTGTTTTTAGATAACTCAACTATTTACCTACTCTAAAAAACACATACCAAAGGATGTGCTTTATCTCTTCACCAGCGGGTTAAACCTAAATGTGAATGAAGTGCAATTTGCAGGCTGGGGAGCAGGGGAGCATCCTGAAGTTAAATTCAAAAGCAGCCTCGTATTTCAGATGGGGCACTGACCACTTCTCAGTCTATGCCAAACCACAACCAGCATTATTTATCAAGATGGTGTAGGTAAGCAAGGACAATTTTTCAATTAAGCTTTATTTCAAGCCTAAGGGACAAACACTGCCATCACATGACTTTACTATCAGTGGTATGCATACCTACACTTCAGCCTCAAACTCACTCAACCAGAAACAGTTGAGAGGGTCACACTGAACACTGTTGACAAATCCCAACTTTTACAATCTAACGCTGTTACACCTTGGGTAATGCCCATCAACATTTGTGGGTGAAGACCCTGGTGCCTTGGCAGGCCTGGACCACTATCCCACAACATTTTAGCTCTCTGTGCTGGCACATTTGCTGACAGGTTCACACAAGAGGCCTTTGTGGATAGGAACAATGAGAGAGGCGTGTACAGCACAGGAAAATGGGTGGTGACCATCAAGGGCTGGAAAAAAGCCTCTTTCAAAGGACTTTGAAAACATCCATTACACCCCACCCAGCTATTTTCACTACAATATTTCAGTACATAAAAACAACACAGGGAAAATAAACAGCCCACCTTTCAATATTCTGTAGGTTCTCCAACCCCTGAAAAGAAGTCAGCAAGCCATAAAGACACAGAAATCTTCACCAAACAGAGCCATTTAAGAGGCCTGCAAACATCCACCGAAACCTCCCTGCACCACCTTTCTTCTCTTGTGTATCTTCAGGCTCTCTGTGTAAGCTGATTCATCTAGATATCTTAATTTTCAGAGTAATCAAAATAAAAAAGTACATTGGCTGGTAAATACACAACAGTGAGCAGTTATAGGGATCATAAAGTAAATATATTGTCAGAATTAAAAAAATTGTTATACAAGAGAATAGTTCACCACTATGCATTTCAGCTGTGATTCCCCCCCCCTCCCCCATTTTCAGCTAGAATTAATAAAATACTTCAGATAAAACAACAGCAAGACAGAAAAGAGGCAATAAAGTCAATCCATAATGAAATGGGTCCCTGAGATCAGCAGAGAGTTGAAAACTGGAGGCCAGTCTTTGAAGGTATGGAGGCCATGCTCTCATAGAGGTTTGCCTCCATCACAGTCAGCAAGGCTACCAACAGAGCAAAGACTGAGCAGGTGAAACCCCCAGCCTTGGGAACACACAAAAAGCTCCTTCTCCTAAGGCTTTGGGCTGCCCTCTGATGATGCCCTCTATAGCACCCTTACTCACAAGTTCAGTATATAAAGACAGCGGAGCACTGACAAAGGATATTCAGCCACTTCATGTCACTTGTTTCAAGCACCAGGTCTCTGTGTTGGATGCTCAAAAGACTGCAGTGTTGGCACACACCAACTCTAAATGAAAATGTTACGTCTCCTTTAGAGAACATTCAAAACGATCATTAAAATTACTTTGCACCGCTACCTATTAATAAGTCATGCCTTGTCCTTCTGAAGTGTCGGATCTTCTAATAATAAAGTTAAGAAAACAGGTCTTGCAATAAAATCTTTATTTACGGAGCCTTTTTCACTTTTGGACCTTAATTATTTTATCCTGCACTTGGTTATGATGGAAGTTAAGGGTTTCTCCTTCACTATCTCTTGGCAACTTGTAGCCACCCATAGTAAGATGATGGGTATCCAGAAAGACAAATGAAACAGCCATTTCTCTGGCAAGCAGGGAATAATAATTTTTGAAAATAACAATACGAATGCTCTAAATTTTGACTATTCCATGTAACACAGTTTCCTCCACTTCCTGCAACAATGATCAAGTGCAGAGTCTGAGAGCCAGGCTACATTTTTTGCCCTCTGAGGTGTGGATTTTGCCTATACAAACATCCTGGGACACAGCTCATTCTTAGCCCCTCTTTTATTTCAGAGGGCTGTTATTTTGTACATTAGATTTTTAATTGTCTGTCTCCTCTTAACTAAGTCATCGGGTAAACTGGAACAGTGATAACTTTGCATGTTGTGATTTTGAGTTCTCATTAGTATTCAAGTTTGCCACTAGTTTAAATCAATAAAAATCAAACCTCAGTAGCTTGAGCTGGGGTAAATTGTATTCTTCACTTACTACAAGGGAAGAGGATTGAACCAAAGGGTCAGGCTACTTCAGCTACCTGGCCAGAAAACCAGCAGTTACTTCAGCAAAGTTAAGCAATTCCTCTAAATTCAGAGTTAAAATCAGAGCCTGGAGTGATGTAATCTGGGGCAATCAATAACCCCAAAACACACACACCTTCGGCTCATGGTGAAGTCCTGAGGAGCCTTCTCACTGCTGACCTGCCTCTTGGCACTCACTGCGGCAGCAGAAGCTGGAGGGACATTGGTACTTGAGGAGAAAACAATTGTGGTCTCTCCACACTCAACTGCAGTATTTCAAATATTTAAAAAATTTTAAGGCTTGGTTCTGTTGGGAAACAGCACTGGTTCTTCTGACACATCACCCTGAATAATTACTCACTAAACACAAACTTTCAAAGGGAACTGATATAAAGGCAGTCTGTGTTGTAACACAAAGTAAATAACTACAATCAAAGGATGGTTACTCTAGGCAAAAAAAAAAAAAAAAAAACGAGAGAAAAAGAAAATGGGAAGCAGCAAAGATAGGAAGCAATTCTGTATGTATACAAAAGTAAATTCATGTGGCTGCATTTTCTCATATCTTCTGGTTTTTACTTCATACCTACGTATTAACATATCAGTATTTTGCCATTATTCCTGCTGAAGCTTTCATTCTTAAAGTTAAGCAAATAAGGCACATATGCAGGTATTGGGAGTGAGTCTCATCTCCACCATGGTCCCATCACCCCATGAGGTCAGGAGGTGGGAGTCAACTGTAATAAACTGTGTTCGTGAAAAAGGAAAGTAGGTACAACTCAATTCTTCCAGAAAAGAAATTAGACTTTTTTGTTTCAATCCACAAAAGTCAGTTTACTTAACAAGAAAGAGGTTACAACCAGGCAGGTCTTGGAGATCTCTCAGAACTATGTATCTGTCAGGATGTGGTACCTCAGTATTCACTGGTTTGATCCTAACTATATAGCACCAAATTTCTGACAAGAAAGCCAAAGATGCACATGCTGAAATGCATGCAACTGCACCAGTACACATGTAAGTCCTTCAGGAGTTATACAAAACAGATGGGACTTCCCAAGGCAGGGGCGAGGGTGCTGTCATTTCAATAACTACCAACACTGTTTTGTAAACACACCTTGTGCCTCCTTACAGCAGGTCTTGGAAAACACAATTTTAGTCTTCTTGTCCTTTCCCTGAATTATATAACTTAAACAACTGAACTGCACTTTTTCCCCAAAATTATCTGCTTTCTCAGGAAAAAAAAAAAAAAGGAAAGGGTGAAAAAATGAAAGAAAAACAGAAAAGAAGCTGCACTCGCTGTCAAAACTGATGATTTTGTTATTAGAAAACACAACTGGGATGGTACAGAGGCCAAAGGCGAGGTACACTGAGAAACAATCATACCACAACCCTACCCCAAACAGTAGTGCAGAGGAGGGATGAGGCAGGCACAGAGAGAGCACCACGTACACATGTTGATACAAGCTGAAACCAAGACGTAACACCATTTCTTGTGTTAATGTATTCTTTTGAACTGTATTTGTGTGCCAGTATAGTTAGCTATGTCTGTACAGAACAGGCTGCTGTGGCCAAGAGTAGTTATAAAAGTATTTTCACCCCTTCATAGACAAGAAAAAAAATCCACCTCCTTCCATACAGAATACAGATAAATATTTAACTAGTACTGGAATAGATTTATGCTACTGTGAAATACATTAAAGAATAGGAAACCTGTACAATGCAAGGCATATGGAAAACAAGTCACAGATAAAGAGCAGGGCATAATACACCTAATGGAGTCAACCTAAATTGTACAAATATGATTTAACTTGATTTAACACCGTTTTTAGTCAATGGTACATTTAAAAATAACAAGCTTTAGAGGAATACACTTCATGTACTGATGTACACTTCATGTGTTGATTTTACTCCCGATTAAAAAAAAATTATTCATGATTATACATAATCACCTATAAAAGTTTTCCCCATATTCTCATTTCCTCATACAGATGATGAACTTCCCCCAATTTCTGTTGACTTTGAAGAAAACTTAAAAACATTGTGAAAAATCTCCAAGAACTCAGACAACAACAGTCATTACCAGAGCAAACCCATGTGGATGATCATTTCAACCACAGTTTCTCCACTTAAGAGGAATGCAGTATCTTCACTCACTGACTAAAGATCAAATAGGTGATTTTCATGACTGATACTAAATAAAGCTTTATTATCTACCCATAAATGTTTACCACAGCTGGGAAGAGGTTGTTTAGCTTTAACCAACTAAACCCTGATAAAACCTTTCTGAAAACACAGTAAAATCAATCCACAATGTAACAAGAGAGAGGAGAGTCTCTACCTGCTATATTTTCAATTAAGTTGCGAATCACAGTGAGGTAGGGCATGGGCCTATGCCTCTGAAGGCACAGGGATTTTGCTCACCACAATTACAGTATGTTTTATTAAAAACCTGAATGAAGATGTTTCCCTGAAGCTCTGGGAGAAGGATGAATGACAGCATCAAACCTCATCAGCCCAGAAACGAAGAATGCCAACAACTTGTCTAACCTGTAGATCAGAAGTTGCAGGATTCACTTGAATTAATACAATTGGAGTCTGAGCATTTCTTTAAAACAACAACCTGACCAACTTAAGCAACTTTCAAGGATGGAGAATCAAAGCCAACCCACTGCAACATTTAGAAGGTTGCTCTACTTGTCAGTCACCTTCACTGTCAAAATATTTGTATAGATTTTCTTTTCCCTCCGTAAGAATTTAGTTCTTACTGCCTATTTTTAAAGGTCTGAGGTTATTTTGGGCACATAGGTGTGCCAACCCAATCCCACTTGCCTTTCAGCCTCCGTTTCATACTCTGAAAAAACCTCCTAACCAACAGGTCTTGCATCACTGCAATGTTCTGCACAGAAACTAGGTGCAAATTCAAAAACAACATTTAACATGAGAAAACAAGCAGGAAAGAATGCAGAACTGCAAACTGGAGTTTGGCCAAAGGCAAGAGGAGAGACAGAGAAACAAGCAAGATAAGCTATGGGGTTTAGGGAGATAAAACCCCACACACAAACACCCGCACCCCAGTTCCCGTAAAATACAGTGTTTGTGTCTACTCTGGTGAATGCTGTTTCTTCTTCTGCCTTACATATGTACCAGCCACAGCAAGTCATTACTTCAGTGCTTTCAGAATGACACCATTCTCTGGTACCTCACTGTCACACACCGTCAGGACTCACTTTGCCAGGCACAGACATTTCTTTCTACAGATGAGTTCCTCAGGAGAGTAAAAACCAAAGAGTGCCTACAGGCAGCAGCTGCCAAAGCCTGTTGCTGAGTGACCTCTCCTTCCCTAGTGTTTACATGGGAAGGATGGAATGTTATAGAGCATACCCTCCAATTTAGGGTTGGCTCAAAACAGGTCTGCAAAGCCAGTCTCAAAAACAAGTCTTTCCCATGTTTTTGGGTGCTGAAGCTATTTAAATTATCATCTCAAAATATTGAATTCCTCACTTCCTCATTTTAGCATTAAAACCAAAATAGCATCAAAATGACCAGGAAAAACATCCTTGGCATGGGATGTCCCGTGCCTGACCCATCAGACTCCAACTCAGAGCAGGAATCCAGTACTAACACATCCCCACACACAAACACAGAACCCAAGAACATAAAGGACAGAAAAAACCCATTGAAATTCCATCCACAATGGCAGCTGTGGTACAAAGAAAGAGGACATAGGGGGACACAACAGAGTCCAGGATGAAGGACTAGTCTGCAATACTACAAGGCCAAGTCTCCTCTCCCAAAGCACTCCTCTGGGGGAATCACATCACACCTGTCCCTGGGATCAATTCTCACCCCATCACATTAACTTAAATGGAGTTATCCTTACTTACATGGATGGGAGATCAGAACACAGCTCTTCAAAATGAATTTTATTTTATGTTTTCTTGTCTTGTGTCAATGCCAATAAACAGGAAATATTTTGCTCTCAGATTCTCCCGGGACATGTCACACTTCTTACACCAGATGAGCTACTAGGACGCAGTGACTATTCAGCATGGGAAGGAACATCTAGGTTTCCACATCAGCTGTGTTACTTGGCTTCTAATAGAGAAGCCTAAAGAGTCAAAAGAGAAAGTAGGTAGAAAAAGTTTTGGGGAAAGTTTAAATAAAACAAGGGCTCTGTATGGAAAAAAGTAACTCTTTCTACAAGTCTATTACAAAAACAATGGAAGTTTCACATAATTCTACAGGCCCAGAAAGAACAAGTGTCCAGCTAGTCTGTGATATAGAATTTCCAATGTCTAGATAAAATTCCATTGTAGAATAGAAAAAAAAATAAAAGTATTGAGAAGCATTTGAAACAAATGCCACATTAAGGAAAGTCAGAACAGCCATGAACAGAGGTCCATTAAAAGATATTCTCTTCCACGGAGGGGCCCAATGCATGGAGAGAACTGGAAACCAGATTTTTATCAAACCATCTCTGGAGGAAGTAGATAACATAATTCAGAAAATGGGAGAAAGATTCGGGGGTACCGTCAGCAGATTTAGGGAGAGGAAAGGGAAAGCACACAACCCGAAAAAAATCCCATGAGTATAGAAAGACTTCAAGAGCATGGAAAATATTTCCAAGTGCAGACCCTGGAATTAGATAGAGAGAAGTGGAAAACTTTTCATGCTGTGTCTTGCTTCACAGAGGGGAGAAGGTACAAGCGTGCCTGAAATATAGGAGCATCTGGACGCTTTTAAGTCCTAGTTATGCAAGCACAGATCATCTTAATTAACCAAGCTTTGAGAACTGTCAGGAGGACAAAGATTAATTCTGTTTAACTCCATGAATAACACTTTCTAAGAACAAAACGGCCCAGCCCATGCAGTAGCTTCATCAGCCTGATGTATCAAGACTTAGTAGACCAGAAATGGTCTATAGAAGAAGCCAGAAGGATACTGTAGAGAAAAGATATGGCATAAAAACTTGATAGAAAAGGATAAAAATACACCTTTTATTAAACATTACCTTCAACAAACACACATTACTGTGTGCAGAAACAATCCTAAAAAAAAAACAAAACCAAATAAATCTGGACTAAACCTTACATCACATCTATTTTCCGTTTGCTCGAATCTTTTCCCATGCTGCTGCCCACCAATTTGCTCCATCCTCACCTGTGGGAAGGTCCCAAGGCTGATTGCGCAGTGAGTCCCATGCTATCCCTTGCACATTCAAGACCATGCCCAGCTGTTCTCAGAAAGGTACATGCTCCTCTAATGAGGACAGCTGTCCTGTGAAGCAGAGACAATTTTATTTACTGAAAAGCCTTTTCCAATTTGGTCCGAATAAATTTCTTTTCATGGCTGTCTCTCCAGATATCTCAGGTCTTATGTGCTTTATTCCTGGTCCAACTGCTCACCTAAACTACCTAAAAAGGTTAAGTTTCTAGTGTGCTTCTTCACAGACCAGGAGCCCTTGCAACCTCCCCCCAAAAGTGGATGGAAAGTGCAAACTAGAGCTTAGTCCAAGACTAGCCATCCTGAGAATTTAATTCTGCACTAGGGTGAATCTCCATATGTATTTCACACTGAGTTTTCAGCAGAGACCCTAAGTACCTAAAGCTCTCAATCTTTCATGCTGCTGTTTCAGTAGTTTTGTGATCTACCTGTCTATCTCACTCTGCCATCAGGGAACTGGGGACCATTTTCTGCAGTGAAATGGCTTTGTCCAACATCCATTCATACCTACAAGATCACAAATAAGTAAGTAAATATGACAAACAGCAGAGCTACCCCTTTATCTACTTGCACACTGTCATTCACACTCTGGCCTGTTTCTAAACAAGCATCAATTTTGCTACTCTCTTTTGTTCTCCTATATTTTTGTTAACCAGTATGTAAACAAGGTGCCACCACATTACACTGCTCTGCTATCCAGCTCGGGTGATAGAGCTTTGATGTTATTCACCAAAGTTTAACTTCATTGAAGTTGTGTTTAACAGGCCACGACCAGAATTGCTTAGTGCGTCACATCCTGCCTGCCTGTTAAAAGCCAGAGTACACCTGCTACTCTACACTGGCAAGCAGACCTCTGCCACCATACTTGCAGGTCACTGCTCTAAATCTGCATTTATATCAGTAAACTAGAATTTAGGGTTTCTTCCAGTATGGTATTGTTATTATTTCATTGTATTGATATTTAGTTATTATGCCACTAAAAGCATCTTCGAAGACAACTTTCACCTATTTGACCAGTATTGCCAAAGAAGAACTCAATTACCAGTTCTGCCATAAACTTTTTTTCTAAACACTCTGAAGCTGCAGAAGGAATAAAGCATTACCCATGGAATGGACATAACACAGAAACAAAGCTCAAAGTATTACAACATTATACATTTATAACAACAGCATTCAGCCACAAAAAATAGTAAAGCACTACAGTACAATACTGAGTCATATCGCTTACAAGATTAACACAAAGGTTTTTCCCAGATAAAACTACTTTGGAAAGCTCATATGTGTGACATTTTCTCCTACATTACACATGAAAAAAAATCAAGACATTCATGCACAATAAAATATTAAAACAATAGTAGCTTTGCACCCCCTATTAGCCTGTGTCTATAAAGAATTATCTGACAGCAGCAGCAAGACTGTGTGCTATAGCTAGTTAGTAGTCTGGTCAGCTACACACAGGAAAAGACTTTGCCCAGCTTTTCAGGTCTCCTTGTCTTAGTTTTTGGGGCAAGGAGAGGGAGTTCATGTTCTTTACAGGTTGCCTGAACCAACAAGGCCCAGGCTTCCCAAGGATTACAGTCCTTGCAATTGGCAGCAATAGCTGGAGGAGCTGGAGAAAGGGCAGGTATTTTGAAGGATGGTCAGAAGCAAGCCATTTAGGAATGTGAGAGGGTAACTGTCCTTGACATTTGCAAACTGGCAAGCGCTGTACAGCAGTGTCCAGGCTGCAAATATAAAATACTTTGGGTACTGCAGCTAGAGTTTAGCAGTTGCTCCCTATTTGGTCACTCAGAACTCAATGTCTTTAAATAAATACTTTTACGAACTACAAATGTACCAATGAGCATGTCCAGCTCCTGCAAGACACCAAACATCCTTCAAGTACCCTGTGGCTGAAGTTTTATTCTGGACACTGGCAACCCATCGTAAAAGTAATCCAAAGTCCAAGCATTTAAAAAATGATGACTCAGTTTCAAGAAAGGTAAGTCTGGTTTACAAGGAAATGATAAAATTTAAATGTTTGTGCATGTGTGTGCACATTTACATTTACCCATTAGAATCACTGTGCACACAAAAACACACAGGGCTCAGATTTCTGAATTTCTGTGAGCAACTGGAACAGGACTTCTAACTTCTCTAAAGGAAAGACTAAGACTCACATCTAAACACTTGACTCCAAGAGCTAAGGCTTTCACATTTAATACCGAGTAACTCACGATAAGGAGCTCCCAGGACTGCAATGAGAGAAACTATTTTCTCAGTTTGTCATTAGCAGACACATTACTCAAGGTGGGATGGATAAAATTATACTGATAACCACACTTCAAACTCTGTGCAAGTTTTAACTTGGCAATACTGCAGTGTGAAAAAAGAAGGGGGAAAAAATGGGAGCTAACCCTCAGAAAGTTACTCATGCTGGGACTTAGTATACCATAATTTTATTGCCTGAAGCCTCTCCTGAAAGGGCCCTCCCTAGCATGGGGAGAGGGAGAAGACAATAAAAACCAGAGGACAGAAGTAGGTTACAAGTAAACATTATCCATTTAAACTGCTAATGACAAGCTCTGCTGTTATATTTTTATCAATGCTTTCCCGCAAATTACTTTTATCAGTGATAATTTAGCTTTTATTTCATTATCTAGCACAGCAGACAAAAGGAAAACAGATTTGTTTTACAGCAGCTCCAGCACTTGCTCTGTCCATTAACATTGGCAGATGAAGGCAAATTAAAGCTTTTAGACCACATTTTCAGCTTATGTGGTGCTGAAATCTCTGTTTCTAACCAATATATATTTCTAAAGGATCTACAGATTTCATGTTAATGCTTTTATTCTCTCCTTACAGTTGATGCAAGTTTTTGTATTTTCATATTTTTTCCCAATTTAGTTCTATCTACTGCCAAAACCATCTCAGGACAATAAGGGAGAATGAATATTTTAAACAAGGAAAATACTACATTTTAGTCAGCTAAATAATTGAAATAGCATTTTCCTTCCTTCCAGTTTTCTTAAGATCACAAAACCACAGAGGAGTTTTCTTGATTAAAATATTAAATATGCATTAAAAAAAACCCTTGGGAGGATTTTATGTTGTTCCAATGTTCCTCTTCATCCTTTTTTTTAGTAATGTTTTCAGCTATTCTACTCAATTCAGTAGAAGTAAGCAGATTGCTTTATAACTTTCATCTAAAATAATAAACTTATTTATAGAAGCTAATGTAACTACCCAGCTGTTCTGGGCAAACAGTGGCTTCTCCATTTAAATGGTAGTATAATGGCTTCGATTACAAACAATTTTTTAAGAAAAACAACAAAATATTATCAACAGCTCTAAAAGTGCAAGTAATAGTCATTAGTAATAACCATACTACTAAGTAATACAGTCAGTTCTGTTCTTGCATGAAATACCCTTTCACTTTGACTTTAAAAAAAGCTGTATTAGCAAACCAGAATTTCAAAGTCTGCACTGACAGTCAGATATTCTGGTGTGCTTTGAAGACCACTTGTGTTATCATTAAAAGTAATGCATTCTTTAATTCTAGATATTTGGGATAATTTTAATTTGTGATATACAAACCACATAAAAGGGTATTTCTCAAAGGCAATAAATAATGTTATTACCAGTTGTTCAAGTCTGAAATTGCCACCACAACCCAAGCATAAACATTTATTACTATATGATGCAAAATTAAAAGCTAGTGACAAAGTATTTCAAAGAAAGAATATTCTACTTTTCAAAAGCAATATCAAAGAGTTCTGCTAACATAATTTCTTTATTCACTATTCACTTTTGTGACAAATTACACAAATATTGTCAAACATAATTTTCTAATAAATGCCTCATTTTTCTTACAGTAAGTTTTTTTAAAAGCCTCAGATAAATTTAGTTTAGTTTTTATGTCCCTTCAGCAATCATTAAATGAACAACTACAAACAAATTTTACTGCTGGGCAGGTCAGATTGATGAAAATAGATCAATATTAAAGCACATGGAAATTTGGATGAGCAGGAAAATACTTCTTGGAGTACCACCAAGGCAATTTTAAAGCACAAACATGAATATAATTCATTCATTTCATCACAAGCGGGCTTAGCTACAGGGCTCCCAAAGTAATGACAAAAATGAAGTGTCAGAGCACGTATTTTAAGAGGACTTTTACTGAGATGGGGGAGGAGGAAGAACACAGTAGTTAAATATTTTTAACCAGCTTTCCAGAGATGAGTCTAAATCAAGCTCTTATGAATATTCCCTGTCATAACTCCCTACAGAGGTCAGAGGTCGAAGCTTTCCCAGACGTTCACTGTGCATAACAAACACTAAAAGTTCCTCAAATTTAGTTTATATAAGACAGCAAAAGTGCTGTGGCCATTTACATCCCATACAGTCCCACTTGTATTGAACAGGGCATAAGCAGAAAACAGGGCAAAAGCATGAAAGGGTCACATATACAACTAGTACTTCTACTCAATGCCTGCACAAGTTTGTGCTCCTTACACCCTCTAAAATGCGCTGGGACAGTATGACAAAACAAATCCTTTACCACAAACATACAGATATTTTGTGGGGGGTTTTTTCCTAATAATTTGTGATCTATTATTGAGCCTTACAAAGGGACTTGGGGGTGCTCACACTTTTTTTATTGTTTTGAGCAAATGTCCAGTGAATAATTTGACTAATTTGAGATTGTGAGCTCTTCAAGCTGGACTGGACAAGCAAGTTCAATACCCTGTGGCTAAGCCGGGGCAATCCTAGGGACATGCTGTCAGTGGGAGTTTGGCCACTCTGCCAAAGCTGAAGCCTTTGGCCCCTGTGCTAGGCATCTGACCTGTATGCTCTATCTTAAAACAGCATCAGGAACATCAGTGGGAGAGGGAAGACTGCTGAATGTGTGTGCTGAACTGTCTAGGAACTTGCCATTCTGACCACAGTTAGAACTCACTCTTCTATTTCCAATCAATCAATAAAATAAAATTAAGTTAAAAAAAAAATCCCAACAAAACACTTTTCCTTGAACTTTTTGAAGCACTTCTAAAAACAAAGGAGCCAATATAATGGAGATTGTTCCAGAAGAAGCTACAAGCATGATCAAAAAGGCTGAGAGTTTCACAAGACATTATCATCATCAGCAAGCTCACTGTAAGGAGATTTTTCTGCCCCAAGCTGTTCATACAGCACTGGGGAAGAACAAAGGGGCATTAATGATGCTGTTGCACGTACTTCACAGCCTGACCAGGATCAGGGAAGCGTCTAAGAGCCTGAGGCCACCAGTCTGTTTCTCCACCAGGTGTCCTGTCTCCAGCCACCCACCGCCCACAACATCTGCTGTGGGCATGCAGGTTCTGCAAAAGCCAGCGTCAGATACTTGAAGAAGGCTGGAGTCTTCATAACATGATGCAAATGAATTTAACTTCAGCTGGTTGTGTGAATACAGTTGGTACCCATAAACCTATCCTTTTCCTGCTCAGATGTTCTTTGGCATTTCCGTGCCCTACAAATATCTACAACTTCTTTGGCACATGATGATGTTTTAAAAACAAGAACAGCTTTGTAATTACGGTTTTGCTTTGTGTGCAAGTAGTGGTAACCACAAAATGTATTTAAGGTGATTTGCTCTATATACAATTCTATCTAGCACAAAAACATTCCTCTCCTAAACAGAGCCTATTCGCCTTCATTAACCATAGTGGTGCCCTCCAAGCTTTTTAGAGGACACATAACCATCTCTGCTCTTCATCACTCCCTGACTATACCAGCACCCTCCTGTCTGTCAATGCCTCACTTCTCCTACAACATCTCACAAGTCTCCACCACAGACTTCATACTTTTTAAATAATAACAGATGTGTAGAAGAATCTCAGGATCTGCATATGCTAAGTGCCTTCAGTTCCTCAGTAAAGTCACCCTACAGGAAGCAAATGCAAATTACTGCCTTCCAGACATAAGGCACAGTCCTGGAGACCTTGTTATTAAATCATTAACCTTCACCTTTAATTTTACCTATGTTTTCAGTATTCAAATATTCCTTGAAATAGACAACCTTAGTATTTCCCCATTCTGCAATTTGTTACCAAGCATTTCACTCCATTGCTTCAACAGTGACAAAGGAGAGCACCAGTTTTCAAGCAACAAGGCTGCAATTCAATAATTACTGCAAAAGTTAACAAGTGTCCACATAAATCCTTGTAAAAATCTCTTTGTTCATGATTCCTATTCAATCCACAAAACAAGACTTTCAAAGAGGCCTCAATACCATTTTCTCTGCCTTTAAGGCTATAACTGTGTATCCCTACTGATGTTCCAGTTTATCAGGAGATGATGCTAGCCATGGCTGGTATCTTATCTCTGTAATCCCCCAGAGTTAGGCCAAGGCTAGAGTTGTGCTAAGGATATGTAAAAATGTGCTTCGCTGTGGAAAAAAAACACATGTTATTTGGAGAAAAGGCAGAATAACTGGTATGGAATTATTCTGGTTGCTAGTAGCAATGTTTGTTTTCCTAGGGGAAAAAAAAACAAAAACAAGCAAGGCAGAAGCAACAAAATACTTATTTCATAAGAGCTCTTAGTTTTTAACCATTAGACTAGAAGTTGATTCATACCCATATGAACATTAATGGGTTTTGCTGTCAATTTGGATAGAGTGAAAATAAAGCTGGTTTGTCCCTTTGTCAAACCTTTCTACCTACTTGATCCACCCTTGCCTACACTGGAGTACACAGAAATAACCCTGGTGGGCAAGGTGAGAGGTTGATGCAGCCCAGCATCTTCCCATCAGCCCATTTCAATTAGCAGACAGAGAAGGGCACAGAAAGGTGAGCAATGCTTCCCCCAAAATGTTCTCTCGGTCTCCACGCCTCTCAGCCTTCCCCTGAGCACCAACCCCAAGAACGTCTGTTCAGTCAAACCTCTAGTGGCTACAGATACTTTTGATGACTCAAGTCTAGCATATACCCAAGCCTCAGCAAAACTCTTTGAAACTGCATGCTGTGGTAAGCCAGCATGACACTCAAGAACTGAAACTCACCAGCCTTCTTCACAGCTCATGGTCCTGTCCTGCCAGCCCTCCCACTGGGCCAGTAACCAAGAGCAGTCTCCTCATGAGAAAGTCATGCTGGTGAACAGCGCTCTACAGAACGGGCAGAGCTCCTTGGTCCCTTCCCAGTCCCCAGGCAGCATCCATGCTGCATACACCATCTCCACCCAAAAGACAACTTCACCAAGCCTGCAGGGACTCTAGTACCAGGAAAAGAAAAATGTACCTCTTGTCCTCTGTTAAAGCTTCCCTTGGATTAAGCTTTTCTTTGCCTTTGTTTCAAAAATGTTCCTGTATTTACTTATTAAAGGAAGCAAAACTTTTTTGTTTTATTTTTTGCTATTTGGAGAAACACAGTTTTCATCTTCAGATGTCATAATTCTTTCTGGGACTTTTGTGTTGACAACTCAAAACGGTGCATTTTCACAATTTTTATTCCAGTTCCCCCCACCCCCATCATAACCTAAAGCTTTGAAAAACTCAAACAAAAAGCCAATAAATCATAAGCAACAGTAAACATTTACTATTCACTTCTGCTTGTTCTGACAGACCTGTCAACCAGGGAGCTTTTCAGATCTCTTATTTTTTGCAGTATGGGTAAGACTATACTTCCTCACTATAGCATAAGCTGGGTTTTCATGTTAATTTTACTGTTCTTTCATTTCATTTTTTTAAAACCACATCCATTTAAGCTTTTTAAGCTTACTTAAAGAAACAAGTGCACTAATTGTTGTTATTAAACCTAGCCTTTAAGAGGCTAAGTATACTGAATTACTACTTCAAACAGGAGAAGGTGCTCCAAAACTCCTGAGGTCCTCAGTACTTAGTGAGACCAGATTTTATAGTATAAAATAAAGGTGGTGTTACACACCTACAGCATTCCTTCATGTGCACAGGTCCCTAATGACAGCATACAAGTCACAGTATTGCATGAGACAGGTCTGTTCTGCAGTAATGTCCCAGGGTTGGCTTTCCCTGCTCAGAGACTACAGCCACTGGGCAAGTTTCATTAAAAAAAATAAAAGTTTAAGAATAAAATAAAAATCAGCAACTCCTGCTCAACAGTGATACCTGTATGAGAATTCTCTCATTGCCTTCTGCACACCACCTATGACAGAGGTTTATGGATGCTGCCCACTTTGCCAGCTGCAGAATACATGAGTTCATGAAAAGCACCCTAATGCTTTTTGGCACTATAAGTATAACCCGATTTCTGTTTTTTCCAGTTAATCTTTACACAGTCTCCTCCTTAGATACAAAGTTAATTCTTGCTCCTCTAAAAGAGCAACGCCGAGCAAGCCCTTCAGCTTCAGGAAGGGACAGGCGTGTAGGCTGAAAATACCCAGTTAGGCGAGCTGCTCCCCTTCTGCCTTTATCTGTGAGCGCAGGCATTTCCAAAGTGTCTATCTGCCCTAACACATCCTTCAAAGGCCAGCAGTATCTCACGGCACCCAGAGCTGAGTGACAGGGCTGCTGTACCCCCCGGAGATACCTATCTTGTCACTCCTGCGGCAGGACACATGTGGATGGCTGATCAGCGTCCTTAATGTGCTCTCACGGAGCTCCAGACGTGGCCATGTACTCAGCCACGCACGGGACACAGGGTGTTCCCCAGCTCTGAGAGCAGATTACCGCGTACAGCTAACACGCTTGTTTACTTGACTGAGATCCATATTTAGACACGTACACAAGTGCATAATCCCGAGCTGTTTATTGGGACAAAAGCCCCACTGAACGCAGTGGTTATATGTTTGCCTATACAGCTGAGAATTAAACCCTTACATCTTCTGCAGTGCCTATTTGCACATTTCTAAATCATCGAAGGAAAAAGCCCATAAAGCTGATTTCTGCACCTGATTTGTTTGGTAACCATGCTGGTAGAGCTGTATAGTCAAGCCCTACTGGGATCTCTGGCTTTGCATCCATCTGCCAAAAGTGCAGTGTGTGTGTGCGTGTGTGTGTGTGTGTGTGTGTGTGTGTGTGTGTGTGTGTGTGTATATATGTAAAATATATGCCCCACAGAAGTGTTGGTATTCCCAATACTATAAAATGGTCTGCTAGATGTCAGTAGTATCACCACTCCATTACTATGACAATTCCTCAAGCATTATAATAGCTGGCCTGCAGCCATTTAAACACTGATCCTAAGAATACAAGGTAATAAACCACTTTCAAGTGACCAGGAAAGCTGCCTCATAACACACATTAACTAGTAAGAGCTTATTTTCCATTAAATTAATCAGATTAAAAGACAGTGTTTCAAGATTTCATGTGCAGGCAGCATGAATTTTTCTATGTCAAAGTTACTATGATACCCGGATAACCCAGATTCATGGAAAAGATGATGAAAGGAGATGATTTAAACAGACTCTCACCTAACTGTGATGACTAAATCAGTTCTAATTCTTTCTCTTAAAATGATTCTTCTACTTCTTCACAGCAGATAGTATTTAATTGGAAGATCATACATGACCTAAGAACTAAAACACACAAATCAGTACAGTCTATTGAGTAAGTTTACAAACATACTGAAGTGACTATTTTGTAATCTCTACTCTTCAGCTTTTCAAAGCCATGCCAGGAACAGGGTTGCCAAAGAACATGAGTAACAGTTCGAAAACTACATTTAAAAGGGGGTTCTAGAAAGTGTCATGTTAGACAAGCCTCTTTCTGAAAGGGAGTTTAGCTCTGTAATTACATTTAGTGTTCTATGTATAAATACATGTGTAAACACCAAATATTTGGAAAATAATCAGCATAAATACAGTGACATGGCACAAACTGTTATGAAATTAACTTTCAAAACATAGACAAATAAGCCAGGCTAGTTAATGGTAAACATTAATAAATACACTTGCTTCAGCAGTAATGCAAAATTAATGCATATTTTAAACCACAGACAATTGCAGAAACAACTTGTGCAGGACCATTAAAAATCATCAGAATACTATTTTCTGAAATTCCTATCATTTTCTTTAATACTCTGGATGCCTCCAGCATGTTTTCCAGGAAGATGTAAGGACTTCTAACTGAGTGACTATTAGCAATAATAAACTTCACAGCACTATGAAAAACGTGCGTCCATTGATACACCACCACCTGCGGTGCTGCCTCCCCCACCCTTAATCAACACCTGTATTTGTGACAGAAATCAGAGCGCCAGCAGCACATATTTCCAAGGTGCAGCCAATCTGAAGTCCTGCCTCGCGCTTATCTCGTCACAAGGCCGCAGCAGTCAACTTTATTGCCTTCAGGCATGTCGGCACTGACACACGCCCCCACTGCCGGTGGTGTCCCCGTGGAAGGGCGCTCCCATTGGCGTCACCACTGGGACACCTCCTGCCACTGACATGGCTCAGCCGCACGTTTGCAGCGCTGGCCTTTTTAAAAGTCAACCGTCTAAACTGGGCAGTGACCAGAATGAGCTGCAGTTATACAAGAAGCAAGGAAATATTATGCAAGACCACAGGAAGTCAGAGGAGACAGCATTCTGGGCAGGCCTGGCAAGGAGTCTGTGTGAACTCCAGCTAACAAGCAAAGCTCGGTCATTGGCGCCAAATTCAGCAGAGAACATTCCCAGTGCTGAAAAGGATAACACTCCCCATGCTTTTGCCAGTGGGCTGTGTTCCAGGACGCCATGTACCTGATGAAATGCAGATAAACCCGGGTCTTACTTTTCGCCAAGTTTTCACTTATTTTTAAAATTTGAGGCATATTTTGGGCCAACATTTGTTAGAAGTGGCAACCGGTTTATTTTCATGGCTTTGCTAATACATCACTTGTTCTTACACTCCCTGTAATTTCAACTACAATAAGTGACCTACAAAGAAAATGTTTGGCAGAAGCCTCATTTTTTCCATGCATCTTGCCCATCTCTACCTCAAGGCTCTCTGCTAATAGGATATGTGAGGGTTATGGATTCCTTTTCACTTGGCATTTTGGAACGACCTCAGAAAATGCACTCGGCACAAAAAGATGACACCCACCTTGCACACAACTACAATATTTTTGTCTGCTTCCATGTAAGAAGTAATTGTTTGGGGGGGTTGGGATTTTTTTTCATTTTTGAAAACTACCTCTCCCAGGTCCTACTTGGAGAAGACATTCAATAAAATGCAGCAAACTTGTTTTCCAAAGTGACTGAAGAAATTTGCCTTAATGTGGTAAATATTCATCATCTAGCAATAAGTGAGTTCAGAGAAGTTTTACACTTTGTTCCAGGATTCACCTTTAAAACATCAGTGATAAGATGTTGGAGGTGGAAATCCATTTTGAGGTTCACACACGCACGCTGCCAAATAAGAAGCACAGCATGCAAAGTCTTACACAACACAAAACAATTATCAATTGTGATAAGAGTAGACAAAGCGTTCCCAAGAGAATCTATTTTATGTTTGTAATCACCCTCAAAAAACACACAATAGGGCTCTCCTTCCAGCAAATACATAATACAAACAAAACGCAAACAGTAGTACTGCCTCGACTGGGGGAAGGGATTCTGAGAAGTATAAGAGATCTCCAGTAGATACCGATTGTCAACGCCAATGAACCAATTTAAAAAGTTTTCATCATTATTGCTGCTTATGGGAACAGCAAACATATGCAACTCCTAACAAGAGATTCCCGCCTTCAACACGGTTTGCACATGAAAAGGTTCCCATAACCTACTGCTTTTTCAAAAATAATTAAACAAGCACAGCAACAACACAGGAAAGTGAAAATGTTAGTGGTGACAATGCCTTCATTGTTTCTGCCACTATAACAATGCCTAAAATTAATCATGACCCTGACAATCAACACCAAGGCACACACAGTTGGACCTCTCCAACCAAAACAGATCTTTCTACACCCGGACCCAGAGTTATAGCTGTTGAGAGGTGTGTTGTTTCTCCAGTTGAAGTCAGCAATTCCTGTCCAGCAAAAAGAAGTCCAGATGCACTTCTCAGGGTCTGAGTCAAGCATACACTGGTGGTTTTAATGTGGCCAGTCTAAAACACTCCACAATGTCGAGCATTAGCACTAATCATAGTTGCTCAGCAGTTTCTTCATCCAAAACCAGTCAGGTCTAAGCACACTGAAACACTCAGAAATGCCCAGGGTAAGGAACAGCATTTTATCTCTATCTACTTCTACCAAACAGCAAGGCAAATAACACACAGTAAGTTTTTTTAACACCACAAGGGCTAAGTAGTGAACCATGCTACAAAACCAACAAGCTGTTTTGCCAACAAGGGCACTAGCAAAACACACTTCTCCAGATCCTGCAGACTCCAGGTGATCCTGGTACCTGTGGCATAGTAAGCTGTAAGCCTGTACCTGGATGGCACCAGATCTTCAGCCATAGAAGTCTCTCATGTCTATAGGAGAACACACTTGTATTGCAATTTCCCCCTGAAGGCATTACAACACCTATTCCCAGCTATTTAATATCCTTCAGATCTTTACAGCTCTGTCAGAAATGGAGACAGAGACATACTGTAAACATGTAAACATTGATTCCTTATGAAAACAAGCCAGAAGAGGATAAATCTTCTAATAATTGCCTCATCATCTATTAAAATTTCTTTTGATGACTGCATTTTCAAGTAGTTCACTGAGCCAAAATCCTCCTCCAAACTTCCTATATGCAATTCATATGCAGCTACAACAAACTATAATGTACCTATCACCACAAGCAATAAAGCATTTACTTCCTCCAGGATGGAGGGGTGGATGTTTGAACTCTCAATAGCAAGTATATCTCTAGGTTGAGGCCTTCTTTTATTTTCCTTCAGTACAGTGATTTCATATTCTACAGCTTCACTGTATGTCCCAAAACATCTCCTCGTATGTGAGCAAACTAAATACTTTCAAAACAGAGTGCACTGAAATAGATTTGTCCACCAAATATTTTCTTCTTACAACTGTAAATCAGAACTGACTTCCTATACAAGTAACAGTATAAGAACAGATGCTTGTTCTGCTTTCCTCATACCTTACTAAGTGTTTGACCATTTCATTTGCTTAATCCACCAGCTAAGAGAAGTAGAACACAAGTGAAATGAGTATGAAACTCCCTTTTAAGAAGGATAAAGGTTCATACAGCACACAGTTGACCTATTTTCCTCAAAGGTATTCTCACAAAGTAGCACCCAGAGGTCTCAGGCAGAAACTGAACCCCATTTCAATAAAAGTTCTAGTCATTATGGAGCTGGATTTTTTTTTGGTACAAAAGCCGGAGCACTCCATCTGTTAAGCAAGGTACAAACAAACACCAAGAAACCCACCTAACAGGAGCACACAGCTTGACATACAAATGACTCATCAGACTCATTCCATGGCTGTAGCCTACTCAAAATGTAATACAACATGAAATCATTTTATGTTTGCACTGTATTCATCACATGACTCCCTCCAAAGGAATGCTCCATAATGACTTCACGTTGGCACAATTTCTTCTTAAAGGTTTTAACAGGTCAGGTGGCAGGCAATCTTGCTCTTTCACCTCTGCCTTTAGATGGACCTCTGCTCCACATTAGCCATCACTGCACCCAAAATCCTTATTGTTACCTGCAATGTAGACTTTGCTACCTGCTCATTTTATTCCTCAGGTTGAAAGAGCACTGAAAAGTCACTACTTTTTGACTAAGGACCATTTGCTGTCATCTGCCTCCTTCAAAATTAATATTTTTAAAAGTGTCAGAAAGCAATAGTACTGGTTACTGTGGTTCATTGCTTCATACTTGCCCTTAGAGAAGCTGGAATTTATTTGTTTACAGTGACATTTAGGTTTGGGGGGGCAGGGTGTGTCCTAAGATTTATTTGGCAGGCAAAGGGAAAGAAGTGGTGCTATACAAATAACATAGCTTCTTGCATTATCTTCTTCAGGGCCTGCACATACAGTGTGCAAAGCTGCCAGTAAAGGGCTGTATTAAAAGGTTAAGCTTTTTCCAATGTTTCTTTTTTACACTGAAGAATGTGCCTGCTCCATCTTCAGGCCAACTCCACTACCCATGCGCAGGAGAAGATTAACTGAACGAAGATTCACAGGCTTCAGTCTGTGTGAAGGAGATTGTGTATGCTGATGTCTAAACCCATGCCACATGAACACTGTCTATCAGCACCACTTTACTTTCCTACAGCTCTCAGTTCAAAGAAACTGAGAGCAAATGATTGCTGGCTGAAACCCCTCTGAACTCCCCGTCTGCAGTGGTGTGACCGTCAAACCCTTCTTTTCATTCTTATTGCCCTGTGGGTTGCTAACCTGCCTGCTCTGTGATGAAATCTGAAAGAATAAGAGGTTTTATCATCTCCCAGATGCTTTCAGGGTGTTGCAATCCCCTGCTGCCACCGCCAACACCACCCCAACTCAATTGCTTGGGGCGTCTAAATTGCACACGGATCTTACATGACAGGAGGGACAAACTCAAAGGTGAAGCAAACGAAGGCATAGGTCACCCGTCAGGACGTGGGTGTAACCTACATATTGAGGAATAATATGGAGTGGTGCAGTAAAGAAAGCAATTAACCAGGCAATATAAGTGAGAGATAACCAAACTCCTTCCATCTCACAACAATCCTGTTAAAGGATTTTCAAGTTAGGTTTACCACACAAGCTTCTTGCCAACATATCTACAGCATTGTGTTAGGCATAGAAAGTCCCTACTTTAAAAAGTTTACAGTCTACTTTAAATAAATAAGACATACAAAGGGTGGAAGGAAGGATATGCTACCATCCCAGTTTTCCAGACTGGGGATTGAGGATAACTACAGTGATCAGTTGCACTGTCCAGGTTACAGCCCAATGTCCTGAGCACACAGAAGGACAAAGCGCTGAGCCACACAAGAAGGGCTTTTGGAGAGTGTGTGGAGGGGAAAGGAGACCAGAGAAGCAGCTGCAGAGGCCAGATCTACTTGCTGAAGCTGCTGTTCAGCAGCCAGGTCAGCAGCCAGACGCAGCTTTCACAGCCAGCTTTACTGAGAGTGGCGAACAAGCTCAAGAGACAGAATCCAAAACGCGATTTTATTCAGCTTCACTGCATTTTGGCCCAGGTCCTCATAGCAGAGAGGCTTTGTTCAGGCCAGTCATGCAGTTGACAAACAAAAGTAGGGTTGGGGGGTTGGTTTTTCTTAAATGGGAAATAATGGCTATTTCGAAACACCAGTATTAAGTTTCCCTCAAGATATCTGCACTTGCTTCTATTTCATTTTCAAGCCAGCACATGCCTAAGTGAACGGGATAGTCCTCTTTTGTGAATCATTTGGAACATAAATACGGCTTTGCTGTTACGTAAAAGCTGGTAGAAGCGTTAAGATAACTTGAGCACAGAAAGGATGTGACCATAAAAATGTCCCTCAGATTAGTAATGGCAATAAACACATCCTTCAAATCATTTACAGGGGGAAAACCAAGAACAAGATTTATTAACGCTAACTGATAATCTTACAGCTGCAGTACAAGAACAGCCCACCCGCAGTTGAACCAAGCTGTGTTCCCTCGGTTAAACACGAAATCTTCCTCCTAAACACTCACATAAAAGTGCTGCATTAAGCAATAAAGGGGGTCAACACCCCCAAGTGTCTACCCTTCCTTAAAAGTGTACTGCTCACCTTCATAGTAAAAGCCCCACTTTACGGATTACACCTTTGACTCCCTAAAGCCCACGTAGAAGCTCCAATTGTGGGCTCCATACTTCTAGCTGCACTACTACTAAAATTAGGGGGGTATGGTATTATACGAGTCTCCATACTAATGGACTCCTGGTCATCCCACTTACACTACCCATTCCTCACCCTAGCCCTATGAGGTGCACTTATAAACTAGGTCAATCTGCTTACGCCAAATTGATTTAAAATCCCTCATCACATACTCCTCTGTAAACCGCATAGGACTAGTTATTGCTGCAACCATAATCCAAACCCACTGATCATTCTCAGGGGCAATAATCCTACCATTATGTTAAGACCAAGCATCATCATCTGTCTTGGCTAGATGGGGTATTGGTTTCCTCCTCTCCAAGCAAAGGTCACCCATCTCAAGTGCAAGAACTGGCAAATTCCAGCTGTGTTCTCCAACATACATGAGTCAGCTTAAAGAACAACGGGAAATGGGTCTCTCAGGTCAGGTCAATATGGGGATAACTGGAAGAAGTAAACCAAGAGCCAGATTTGTCATGGATTTCCTTTGCAACACAGGGGGAATGGGAAAACCCAGGAACAGATAAAGTCCAGCAGTAAGAAAAGCCCTGATGCTCCTTCAAAGACAGCTCTTCCCTTCAGATGAAGGCAACAGGCACAGGCTATTCCAAAATGCTCACCCCTTCCCAAAGGCTCTCCCCCTTCAGTGAATCAGACAAATACAGCTCTCCCAGAAGAATCAACTGGGGGAGACTCTACAGGAAAAATACCATAAGTATTTTCACCAATTTCCTCCCACAGGTTATGAAACACACTGGAAGCAACTGAGACCTTCAAAAAAATCCTGGAGTGGAGTATAGCTATAATTGGTTTTGTAATCCAGAGAAATGCTGCCTAAGGAGTCATGGCATGAGAATGCTGCTTAATGCTGAATTTCTTCTCACACATCCATGTATGATGCTGACATTCCATAGATCATTCAAAAACCATTTTCGTTCTAAACTTCCTATCAGCTTTAAGTCAATACCCTCCATAAATACCTAAGAGTCTGAAGATACAGTCGCTGCCATTAGCTAATCAGTATGTTATTTCATCATAATGGAATATAAAAATCTAACCAGGCACAACAACACATATAATCTCAAAAGATATTCTGGTATTTGCAACAAGTTTTGGACACAAATTGCACAGACAGCTAAAAGTTTGGCATAGTCCTGGCAACATTCCCCATTTAGAAATGTAGATACACAGAGTAGTGTGGTTTTTAAATGTCACGAAGGTCTTTGAAGTACTGAGAAAAAAAGTACCCAATAATACCAAGAATTTACTGGCAAGAGAGGATGATACCATTGTGAATGAAGGCACAGGGCTTGAAGATCAACACCAGAATGTCCCAAACACAATGGCTGAATAGGGTTGCTTTGTAGTTTATCATACAAATGCAAGTGCAAATGACTACAGCCATGATACCAAGAGTTTAAGCACCTTTTTATGGCAGTAAATACCTTAGATATGCTAATGGTGAAACAAAATACAAGGAATGTTCTTTAAATCGTACTTTCACCACCTTTATAAAAACTGCCTAATAACCATCCCACTTCATACTTCCTCCAGCTTGTCACCTCAGCAAATATTTATCTTACAGGCACATGAATGAATCTTAAAGGAAAAATACTATACAGTAACTTTTGAACACCATTAGACAACTTGCACCGAAATTACTATTTTTCCCTTGAAAAAGAAGTTCATAAGGTGTTTGACACTATAAATTAGCACCAGTTTTCCCTTATAAGCAGAGAACAATAGGGCACATTTTTAAGATTTCATGGAACTTACTCAGGCCATTCTATTGGCTTCTTAAACTGAAGTCATACAGCAAATCACCTTCTGTGTATTAAATTATACACGCACACACACACACATATATATATATAAGGATTCAGCAGCTGACTGCCTAAAGAAAACACATGCACTGAACCACAGGTGGATACCACCTGGGATGACTATATTTCAAGATATTAGTATATATCATACTTAAAGCAATAGCTTTCTGGGAAAGGCAAACATTTCTATCTTTCTCACCATATGTAGACAGGTTTTCAAGAACACAACTCTGAAATTATCAGTCTATCGAGAACAACTTAGAAATTCTGCAACATGCTGTTTTCATCTCTCCCATATTCTGACTTTCTTGTTTGTCATATCAGGAGCCAGTGAGGTGTGCCAGGGGTTATGGAGGGCCTTTATTGCTATGTTTTCAATCATGCTACTGTCTTTAAAGAGTTGTTCACATAACCAAAGCTAGAGAAGACCTTTGTCATCGCCAAGTCACACTTCCTGCCTAATCCAATCCAAAGACAACTACGTATTTTCATCAGACCTGGTAACTTGTTTAATCAGTTGCAGTTTTTGAAAGACTGCAACTCTTTTGAGTTCAAGGCCACAAGTGATGAGGCCCTCATGACCGGCATAAAAGGAACACCTAATATTTTAGTTTCACAGATAAAAGATTTATCCTGAAAGGAAGACAGGAACTTGACTGAGGTCAAGACACCCAAACAGACTGATGTATGTGTCTTGTGGATTTCAGTAAAACAAAGACGATCTGGAAAAAAGCTCAACTGAGTCAAACACCAGAAAAGAGAGAAAGAAAAAAATCTTTGTATTAAAAAGAGACCAATAATAACTAAAGTCTCTTTCAAATTAAATTTGAAACACCTGTTTTTCAATTAACAAGGTAGTGCAACACAGGACATCTTATAAAAATGAATCCCAATGTAAAATTTATCAGCAGTCTCCAAATGTTTTGACAATTTCTCAATTCAATTCCTTCATTTTAGCAGTATAGCTAGCACTAGAACACTAGCTCTTGATTCCCTTGTGCTCAGGAAAATTATTTTCCAAGAAAGTAGTTGTTTTTACAGAAAATATTCAGTCCACCAACTACATCTGCAGCTCTTCCAGTGCTCAGTAATCCATTGTTCAAAACTTGCACCTTATATCTACCTTCGTTTTCCTAACTAACCAAATATATTTTGACATATTAGGTAATGAGTAACAAATATTTACAATAGCTTAAGTTCACGTTTCACTAGTTCCAAATAGCTCCTAAATGATCCTGGTAATCTTATTACACATATACCTTCAGACAGACTGTGTGCTATCAAGTGCCATAAGTTACACCCATATGATTCATCCATTAGGAGAGCTGCTCAGTTTAAAAAAAACAACAAAAAACTCCACCAAAACCCAAACCAAACAAGAAAAAAAATCTGCCACGCACAACCCTCCCCATATCACTTCTAATTTTAGCTTTTCCTTAGATAACACAATTTCCCGAAACAAAAGGAGACTGCTCACACTCCTCTAGCTCCAGAATGTTACTGTAAAAGTATTGTTATTTGTAGAAGTAGTTGAACACACACAGTATTTCATATCCAAATATAAAGGGATGCTGCAGTGCTTCTGCCTTCTGTTCTGCTGGGGTTGTGGGGAAGGAGGTGAAAGCTACAGGGAATGACTAATTTGGTGGGGGAAAAGTAAAACAAAGATACAGGCAACAGAGCACACCATAGGACTCTGCACCCATAACCTTTTCTGTAGGGAAAAAGAAAAAGGGCAGGACAACCCACTAGTCCTATGGCTGGACATGCACTATCACTCCACATCTGCCAGAGCTATGGCTCCAGCTTACAGGGACAGCCCCCAGGCCAAAGGCAACAAGATACCCAAAACTTAAACTGGTTGTAGGCTCTGCAGCATGGAAGGTGAGAAATAAAGCCTGCAGGATATAATTGATCATCCTCCCACAGCAGGAAAGAGATAACAGCCACACCAGCGTCCAGCAGAAAGTCTTTTTTTTTTTTTTATTCTAATTCAAAGCTATGACTGACACCAGCACAGATGAATAAGAAGCATCATCATCTGCCCACCATCTATTTCATAAATACATCCATCATTTTACAGATCTGAAAGTCTGACATAGATACTCATGGAGGACTCATCACTCTGTTAACCTCACCTTTATTTTGGTACACTGCAAAATACACACTTGTTTAATAAGGAAAATGGTGATTTAATCACCACTACACCTATCTGGGCAAAAATAGTTGAGGAGATGTACTTGTTGCTGGGGAAATGTATTCGTTGCTTCAAGTTATCTTAAGATCATGGCAGGGCAATGACTGTTAAGCTTACTGATAGTAAAAACCCACTTGTTCTCTCCATCACAGTCCTGCTTTAAAGTCTGTCCAAATTCTGGCCTGGAGGTCACAGCTAGGATTTAGGGACACGCCTCAAGAAGCAGGGACAGGAGGCATAGCCAGGCAAAGGCAAGATGCAGTTTGAGACATGTTTCTTGTTGGAAACACCAATAAGTTGTTGGAATCTCTTTGGAAAACAGTCAGTTTGGTTCTATAGACTTGAGATTAAAACATATGCTACTTAATGTTTGCTTGAAAGTAAATCACTGTTTAAATACATACACTGCAGAACGAAGAAGTATTTGTAACTTGGCCGATGGTTCAACATATTTGCATCAGGAATGAAAACCACTAAGGAGCTGTATTATCCCGTCCCACTTGAGAGCAGAAGCAAAGTAAGAAAGTGGTTTCCTCCTGCCCAGATGCACAGAACTTGTTCGTAAAGCCATAAGAAGTCAGCATTAATTGTACACTTACAGGCTAACATAAAGCATGACTAAAGTTTCTGAATTTTTCAGACAATCTTCTTGGAGGCAACACCCTAAAGATACCCCGAAATCAAAGAAAACTGCTGATTCCACATATCAGCACACAGAAGAAGGATCAAGACCAGAATGCATCTTTGACTGAAGATCAGGCACAAAAATTCAACTAAAGCAACTTTGTTTCTGGTCTGGCAACAGATTTGATGAGTTTCTATGGAACAGAATATTGAGTATTTGCTGTGTCACGTAACGTGACAGACAGAGAAGCATAATGGAGACACCTTCCAACTCCAAACTCTTTGTAATAACAGTCAAGTAAATTAAATTAAAAGTCTAACTATTTTCAGGCCTAAATATGCCCATTTAATCAGAATGTATTAAGGCAGATTTTGTTTCAGCTAAATTTTCTAGACCTAAATAAAGTCACAGAGGAAAGAACCAAAATCATAATTAGGTTTGAGCTCATGAAATAAAGAGCATAATTAAATTAGTTACTTTGGAACACTAGTTATTTATCAGTCAATTGGTCTACTGTACTTCATTAAACTACTTTCGAAATGCACAGTAAAATAGTTTCCCATTTTACATACTTCAGAGGAGTCTTCATGAAAAGTAGCTCTGTAAATTTAAGAAAGAAGTTATTTTTTCTTAAATAAGCAGTCAACATTTTATCCTCAGCAGACAACTACTTTATTATATTGCCTTTTAAGCAAATGGAGTACAAGAAGGATAAATGAGAAAAAAACTGCAACTGCATAATATCCATACTAGCACTTTCTCTTAATTTAAGAGAAGGATTCTGTCAACCTTGTTGACAGCTACTAGGAGTAAAAGTATTTATAACTAATAAGATATATATGCCACTGAATATGAGTATTGGAGTAAGTAAGACAATAGCATTTCACAAATAGCTTTTAGAGGAATAAATCCATTCCATGCATCTAAATTATTTTTAAATATGACCTGCCTTTGTATTGCTCATTTCCTTACTGCAATGTTTATCCTATTTCTCAGTTTTCAAAAGTTTTGAAAATAATAGCAAAAAGTTTAATGCTTGAAGATTTCTGCCCCTACCACACCTAACACCAGCTCCCTATCTGGAACCCGAAAACAAAAATACTCAATGTTTATGAATCCATCGTAGTAAAAAATATTACAGAAAGACAGAGGGATCCATTTTCAATGCTAAATGATGGGCCTCCTGAATTTGCAGCATAAACCAAAAGCTCATATTAGCAGAGTACCTCAAATATGCAAGACATTCCCAAAGACACACACAAGATAAACATGAAAGAAGATGACTGACATCAGAAGATGAAGAGAAAGGAAAAGCGCTGTGTTCAAAGGGTGATAACACTTTTAACTTACTCTAGGGCTAAGTACTAAACACAAGCAGAGCAAGCCCCTGGAGCACCCCTGGGAAGTACAAATCCTCAGAAGCTCAGGTAACTTTGGGAGGATGGTACACACTGGGAGGCACTCACAGTGTCCACCATTTCCACAGCAAAAGTCATTCAGACTTCATTAAGCTCAAATGCTTTTACAGATATGAAAGCACAGGAGTTGGGTAGAAGTCAGGTGTTCACAAGTAGGCCAGGTCTCCCAAGTCAGAGCTCAGCCCAGCCTCTGCCACATGCCACTGCAGGCAAAGGGAGACATGAGGGCAGGCATGCAGCCTGCCGTTCCTCATTCGTGTACCCTTGGGCCACCATCTGGTAGAAAACTCCTTTCCACATCTGTAGAAATGCAGAAAGCAGAAGGGGTAAACCCAAAGTATGATGAGTGTGAGTGGTCAGGATCATTTAAGATGACCTGCAACCTATGAAGTGCTTGCATGTGTGGTGCTAAAAGTTAAGACCAAGGTGCTTAATGTTAACATGCCATAAGCATGTGCTAAAAAGCCAATTTCAACAGACTGCTCACCAAGAATTCAGGAGATTACATTTCATTTTGATAACTCCAAACGAGAAAAACTGCAGGGACAGATATTAACATAGAAGCAAACAGAAGTAAATTAAGTATGTGGACTATACATGGGGAGATGTTGAGCAATAACAAAATTTGAACAATTTTTTTATGAAGGAGAGTAATCTATGAAATAGTCTGCAAAGGAAAGTGTTCAAAGCTTCACCATTATCAGCTGAAATACATAAAGTGAGGTTTACAAGAGTATTAAGGAGCAAGCTACATTGGCAAGATAATGGACAAGGTCATGTATTCCACCACCGTCACAGAATAACAGGCAATAGGGACAGACATTAAAACAGAAAACATACTGGATAGAACAAAACTGAGACTACATTTCCCGAAACGCTCAGTTTAACACCGTGGCACATCCAAATGCTGGCATTTCCTGGCATCTGAATTACATCCATTAAGAGCAAACTACCTGAGCTCTGGAGAGCTATGCCATCAGGATGGTTTCCTCATCCTTAGGAGGAACAGCCAAGAGTGACCTCAGCTTGGCAGAGCTACTCTCCTGAAGGAAAAGGTCAGTTAAAATTGAGGCACAAAGTGTCTCATTAGAGGGGCTCAACATCAAATAGAGTTCAAAGTGAAAGGGTAATTGAAAGCAGTCAATTACCTAGACAGTAACTGGGAGCAATCCTGTTTCTTTACTATCTGGAGGAGAAGAGCTTAAACAGATTTATATATCATTACACAGTTAGGGTCTCAAAGAAAGTACTGTATAATTAGATGGGAACCACTAGCACAGAAACACCTTGAGCTGCAAAATTGTCTATTTTTCATACAACTAGCAAACAAGCACTGAAATCCCCAAGTGAAAACACAACTGCAAAGGTGAAACCAAATGATGCATCCTACTCAGCGGTACTTGACTTGTCCTGAGCCTCATTACAAACTGCTCAAACATACACTGCTATCCATCCAGAACAGTTAACATACCATCTATTCCTAACAAAATAACTATATACTGCAAATAATTAAAAAAATATGATGAGTAAATAATTAAAAAACACACCAAGATATTCTACCAGACTGCTCTGATTACACTGAGACCCATCTACTAATTGTCATTGTACTGCACAGGAATCACAGATAATTCTTCCTTAGCTTTTACTATTTTGCTAAAATATGTTATACTCTTTTATTTCTCCTTTTCTCAGTTTCTAATTAGTGGCATTCCAAAAAAATATTTATTACTGTGTAGATAAACATTTATTTTTTTAAAATAAGTTAAAAGAATAATCATCTTAATCTCAGCTCTGTATCTCTGACTAACTCTAAATGTGGGAAACCAGCTTCTTGAAAGTGGTATATCATTTGTTCCAAATAAAGGAACTGCTCTTTTCTATTGACAAACAGAACTTCAAATGAGAAGCCGAGGATGTTCTTCAACTTAAATGGACCATTAAGAGAATCAAATATTATCTTCCATGGAACATTTGTTTAACAGTAAAGAGAACTGCTCCCCTAAACCTACTCTCCAGAGCTGCCTGGAAATCTGGTAAACCAGACTACCCCCACCACCTTTTCTCTGTGAAACTGATTTATAAATGCCATTAACAAGTCAGGTTAAGAGTTCCTAGCTACGTATCTGGATAGAGATCAACCAAATAATACAGTAACTGTCGAACTCAAGGCAATAAACCCAATCCATAATAATACTGGAGAAATAAGGAAGAAAAACATCTTGCTTCAATAGGCTATGTAGGGTACATCCTCAGAGGGAACATCCACATGCACTGACAGGGAAGCACAAACGAGTGATCTGAAATCCCTCATAGGATGCACTCCTAGCTCTTCCACAAACATTAATTTACACAACAATCCCACAAGCCAGATAATAATTAGCCTACTTCTGAGAGAAACAGAAAATTTGTCACTGAATGTCACAATATTTAAAATCAGTCAGGATTAGGGTTCAGACTTCAGTCCCGTGAAGCTTGTGTGGTATCTTTAGAGTATTTCCACAAAGCACTTGAGTGTGCTGTCCTACAAGATTAGACAGCTCTAAATCCCTCACTGTGCTTGAAAATGAAATGTTAAAACTGAAGAGATTAAGAGTGCCCCATTAAAAAGAGGCGATACAATGAATGCAGTGTATTTCCAATATGTACACTACTTCATTCTTATCATTCCTTGTAAACTATAACACATTTCACAACTACGTTGTACTGTACTAGAAATTTTTACTCTCTTTTTCAACATGAGAAGACACAAAATGTATGCATATTTTATACCCCGCACAGAAGATTGATACCAATATCAAAATATGCTTGAGGCAATTGTTTAACCTTAATACATTAGTGTTTGATAAACTGAGGAAAACAGAACTACACGGAAAATGTATGATTTATGGTAGAATACCTCCCCTGTTACATCGTCATAGGGTGACTCAATAAAAAAAGGAGCTATTATAGAAACAAAAAACCAGGGTTTAAAGTTTACCGCATCATCAATTGGATAGTACACATGACGAATAACAACATAAAATTCTTAGTCTGTAAATCACATGGCTTATGAACAGAAACTGTAGCCAGAACAGCAACTTGTGCCGATAATAAACTCATCCTTGTAACTGCCTGCTGTATAAAACAGACTGAATAAATATCCTGTTACGAGACTTCATGGACCCTTATTCACTTGCTTAGCTTTCCTAACATCAGTGCCCTTGCTCATCCACAGGAATTGTTTATAGTTTTGGAGCAACAAGTAGATACTACTTCTCTTAATCTCCACCTATAACTTCTGTGTTACGGACTGTTGAGCTTTATTTTTACGTTCATTCTGAAGAACCAACAGGAAAGCGCACTCTTTAAGGCTACTACAAAACCACTAGTGGGATATTTTGATTCCCTCTGGAAGGGGCGTTTATGGCAGTGTAAGAATGCCCAGCTTTACATCCCTCTCGAAGGGCAGCGACGGACGAGGCGCTGGGCACTCCCGGAGCTCTCGGCCCTGCGGGAAAACGCGCTGACAGCTGAGTTGCTCCACGAACCGCGGGAGATACGAGTGCCCCTCATCCAGCGGCTCGGGCCGGAGCGGGGAGGTGGCCAAAGGTAGTAGCTGTACACAACTAAGTGTTTACACAGCCTGTCAACTCCATCCACACGACTTCAGTTTTGAAACGTGTTTTGCTAAGCGTGCTGCTACTTTCAAACCCCCCCGTCCCTCAGCTGTAAAACCAGTTTCCCAATAACTCGGTCCCTGCCGACACCAAGCCGGGCCGTACACCGCAGTCACCCCGCACGGGCAGGCTGGCTTGCCTGCCTGTCTGATGAGCTGCCCGGCTCGGCGGGCCCCGGGCGGGCTGCCCCGGTGGGGCGCACGCTGCCCCCGCCGCCCCGGCTGGGCAAGCTCCGCAGCCCCCGCCGCTACCCGCAAGGGCTCCGGCTCTGCTGCCCCCGCACGGCACCCGCGGCCGGAGGGGGCAGCCGGGAGGGCGCGGCATCCCGAGCAGCCCGGCGGCTCGCCGGCGGCCCCTCACCTTTTCTTCTCCTTGTCAGCTGTCATCGCGGCGGCGGCTCCTGCTGCTGCTGCTGCTGCCGGCTCCTGCGCCGCCTCCCGGGCCGGGGCGCGCTCACCACCTGCCCGCGGGACGCGGGGGCTACGCGGGCGGGGATCGCGGCCGGGTTCGGCCGGGTCGCCCCCGAGGCGGGCGTACAGTCTCAGGACACTGCCGAGGATTGTACGGCCCGCTCGGGGGAGGCGGCGGCGGGGGCTGCTGCTGGTGCTGCGGGGCAGGAGCGGCGGCGGGGCTGTGCAGCTCGGCGCCGCCCGCGGAAAGTTCTCACTTTAAACCTCGGGCCGCCGCTGGCCGCGGGGGCAGGGCCGGCC
>JAWWEU010000111.1:27047893-27067295 GCA_035583155.1 Acropternis orthonyx | reverse complement strand
CCGCCGCCGCGCCCGCCAATGGGGGCCGGCGGGGCGCCCCGGGTTGCCCGCCCCCGGCACCGGGCGCCGGCCCCGCCGCCGCCGTGCTTGTAGTCACCTTTTAGTTATTTAACTTTTTAGTTATTTAGTGTGCTTTTTTAGACGTTTATCTTTTTGTTTTTCCCCTTTGCAGGAGGGGTCTCCAGCCCGGTATCTCCCCGCCGCGACACCTGCCCCGCGCTGCGGTGCTGCCCCCGCACCCGCTTGGTCCCCCCGGAGCGCCCCCCGTTCGGGCCCAGGCAGGGGGTGTGGGGGGCGTTGAAAACAATAAAATTAAGAAAATCAAAGCCGTAAGGACGATGCGGGCTTGGGGCGAGGCCAGAGAGCCAAACCCAGCGTGCGGGACCGTCCTGCCCCGGCTCGGCCCCGGTCCCGCACGGAGGGGAGGGAGCACAGTGACGGCGGGCAGAGGGATGTGCAAACGAGGAGCGGCGCGGGTGCACTTTTGCCTCCCTAACGGGACTCTCTTCCCCTCCCTGTTTTTTCGATTTTGTTTTCTGTGTCATATATTGTATATTTCGACTGAGGCACTTTTAAAACTCCTGGCGTTGACACACAGCAAAGAGAGTCTCTGGCAAGCGCCAAAGCTCATCTCCTGCTAGCACCTGCTATGTCTTGCTGCAGTTAAGATAAATGTAAATAATAGAAAAAAGAACCCTCACTTTGATTTCTGTTTATTTTACACCAAAGCAACTAACCTTGCTAGACAAGGGATTACTAGAGTTCTTCTGATCTTGTCTTTCATCATGGTAGAAACAGCAGTCTTATCCTCATGTTTTCTAAGGCTTGACTTAATTTTCTTACATCTCAAACCCAAATGCACACCTTTGTATTAAGCTGCACCAGGTTTCCTTTACTTCTGGGAAATGGATGTACTGTAGGCAACGTGAGCCAAACCAGACTTATTTCTTGGTACTTCAAATTTGAACAATTTCTCTATGCTGTTTCATAGGCTGGTTTGTGTACAATGGGTCAGAGTGAGTTTTCCTTTTTTTTTCCCCTCCCTCTTTTAAACAGTATGAATGTTCAAAGAAATCCATTTGTGTTTGAATTTGCATATTCTGCTCTCAAGTCTGAAAAGAGCTACACATGCTTACACAGCAACAGCCTAATTATGTGGTAACAGCTAGGGTTTTTTCTTGTTATACAAGAGAACCTAAACAAAAGAAACCCACAAATATTTAAAACCTAAGTAAACTTAGTCAAACAAAATTTGTGTATGCAGGACTAAATTTAACCTTCTGGGAATAAGAGAATGCAATAGGATCAAAGAGCCAAGTCACTCATTTCCTAGATTAAATAGACCTCTTCGTCCTTCATTGATCTCCTCTGATGTCAATGGTCCTTGCTGTATCTTAAAGCACTTCACTTGGATAAACAACTTGCCTTCAAAAATCAGACAAGAAATGCATTCAAATTGACTAAATCTAAACCACTTACTAAATTCAATTATTTCACATTTAGCTCATTGGCCTAACTCCTGTTGGTTCTGCCCACGTGAATACGATGTAGCTGATTAACTGTCTGCATCTCTTGCTCTCTTGGCCAGCAAGACCTAAAGGTGCTTTGACAACAGAAGAATTCACATCCAAATGCCACTCAAGAGCCACAACCTGTCTCTGTCCTGTCCTCCTCTGCACAGACAGGTAAGCAGGCTTCAGCACAGGTCAGTGGCCAGCAAAACCTGAATCTTGCTGCTGCATCAGGAAGGTGAAGCAAGCAAGACTGAGTGATTCTTACTGCTCCCTCACAACTTCAGTTCCTGCAGTTGTCTATACTGTTATTTCTGGTAACTGAGCTCCCCACCTTGACCCTGAAGAAGATTAATGGCCTGTCCTCTAGAACTTACTTTCGTTGTTAATTCCTTCTCTTTCCCATGACTATTCAAGGAGGGGAAGATGAAATATGTCTTTAATAGCACTGCCATTTTACTAGATGCATCCTGAGACAATAAGGGATCCCATGGCACCAACAGAGAGGCAGAAACATTTGTCCTTGCTGGAGAGCAGTGGAGAAAAATCACACAGTATTATTTTCAAATGCACGTCATTACTGCTTTGATTTCCTTTATGATCAGCCAATATTTATAAAGATCAGTACCCAGCCTAAGGTGGCCTTTCTCTAATCTTACACTACTCAGAAGCTTCAACAGGAGCCACACCACTAGTGTGCACATTTACTGTACAAAACTCACAGGAGATGAGAGCTGCCAGAAAAGCCAAGCAAAACCTTGAACTGATAGTAAGCACACTTTGTCCTCTCAATTACTATAGCCATTGCAAGGGCTTTCCCCACATTACTCCTTACACTTTATCTTGCATTTGCTACGTTTTACACTTAGTTTAGTAGATATAACTCAGGTAAAAGCTGATGGAAGGGGTAAAAGTGCTCAGGAAACTTCACGAGCTGACCTTAGGAGGGGTTAACTCCTGTTTTTCCTTCCCACGCTAAAGTTTTCAGCAACATAGCAAATAGGGCTTCATTACTTGTGGTGGTCAGAGAAAATACAAGCAGCTATGCCTTATCCATGCTGTTCTGGAAAATATTGGAGATGACCTGCATTGCTCCTATGTGAATTATTCTGGAGATGCTATTGGAGCAGAGAGTTTTTGATTTCCTAAAAGCAACCTTCAGGTAATGCATTTGAAAAGAGTCACATCTGCCACAATAGAAGATGGGTTCTTGAAGGGTCCTTCAGGTCTACAGAGGACCAGTTTACGTTAGCTGCATTTAGAGTAGGCTCCAGGGAAAGAACAAACAGAAGACTTACAAAAATAAAACAGTGGTGTGAGAGCAACATTCACAACCCACCCTCAAGTTTAAACTACGCTGATAAGTTAGGGAAGCTGCACAGGGTAGTGACTGGGCAGCTCACCCTTCCAGTGCTCCTGGGCAGGAACATCCCATCACCCAAACAAGATGCAGGCAAGCTCCTGATTACTGCTGCTTATTCTGGAATACACCACTGATTTAGGACCAGTTATGCTGCATTGTTTTTCTCAGGATATGCCTATGTATGTAATCAACCATACAAATCAGCACTTGCACCAGTTTGAATGCTCACAGCCATACTGGTGAAGTGAAAGCACTCTGTTTTATGTACGCATGCTAGTGGCACCTGTATTGACTGAAGAGCATTGGTAAAACATACAGAAGTTTAACCCTGCTCAGCAATTAATGCTCCAGAGTACTCAGAAGTAATCAGAATCCATGTTTTACAGGGGAGGCATTTTTAAAATTAAAAGCAGCTCTTAAAAACAGATTGAGGGGACATGGTGTTTCAGATTCACTAATAATCCCTGTTCAGTTTCTTTCTTTTTCTGACTCTTCAATACTGCAAAAGCAAAAAGTTGATGCTTGTAATAACAAACAATGACATTATGGGAAAGGGAAGGGGAGAAAGGAGAGCCCTGTTATTGCAACACAGCTGATCCTTTGAAGGAAGGAGACAGGATTCTTCACTTACTCATAGCAAAATAAGTTAATAGTCACAAATCATTTATTACATGCAATAGCACACAAGACAGAAAAATACCAACCTTTGGGTTAATTCACTAGCAGGGGAGAAGTGATATTTATAAACTAGACAGAACACAAAAGGTCCACAAGAGAAAGTGGGGACTACTGGAAATATTAAAAAATGCCTGAATCATGGTTTTTTTAAAAAAAAAAATTAAAAAAGAAAAAAGAGTACTGATCCTTATGCAACCAGTCACTTACACTCACGCCTTTTTTCGTAATCACAGGTGTATGCCAGTGTCTCACTATAGATATACCCTTCACAAAGTCAATAGCTGTGCCCTTTCTCCACCGGGGCACCAACTGCTTGCCAAGTAGGAAACAGCACCTCAGCTAGCACATGTATCTTAAGTGCTCTTTTGCCTCTTGCCATAGTTTCATCCTAGAGAGAGAATTCTTATACAAGAACACAAAGCAAGACATATATTGCTGTTACACAAGAACAGATGTTAAGAACAACTTACAGCAGCACTGCCCCTGTTACCCTAGGCAGAAAGAAAAATGCATTTTATATGCAACACCAGACCAGCCAGTTTCAAATGTAATTTTAAGGGAATGCATTAAGATGTCTTTGAGAGCTTCCAAATACTGAGTGCACACCTTCAAGCAAGGCTCACAGATAAGCCACAGCGTTTAGAGGCATTGATTACTTACAGACACATTCCAGACGTTTCAGCCATCCCACTTCCATGAAAAAAAGACATGATGGCCAAAACGTTGTAAATATTAAAAGGCTTAAAATTACTCTGCTTATCTTTTAACTTTTTTCAAAATGACATACTGAGGATGTCTTAGGCCTATCACAAGGAAAGGTGGTCAAAGACAGCCTAATCAACACAGCAGTGTGTTGCAATACCATCAGTTTAGAAAGAAAACCCATGATGAAGAACACTGACACACTCCTGTCACAATTCTGGAGAATATTATTTTGAAATATTGGGAAAGCTCAGTGGAGAAAACAGTTGCAATATGGCTTGTTAAACAAAGAAAGTTTTTGTTTTGGCTTTCCACTTGGCCTTCAATATCTTAGTATTTAGAAATACTATGGTTCTAAGGTACATTTTTTTATTGGCCTGTAGAGAGTAAAGACTGAACGCATTTGCTAAGCAGGACCCTGATTCATATGTAGAATGCAAACAAGACTTGAGCACATTTAAAACAAAAAAAATTCCCGAAGAGTGGTGAGCTTAATCTAGGGATGTGGTCTGTTAATGGATGCTTTTTGGTGTATAATACAATAACAGTCCAATTTAATGAAAATGAAGTATGAAGTAGACACAGCCTTCACTTAATTTTCATAAATTCCTCTGCAATGTTTCTTTAAGTTAGGCACTCTACAGGTGTAATATTGAGGATTGCCTTCTATTCTATTTTATCCTATTTACCTCACCCTCTGTATTACCCACACTAGCCTTCTATGCTAGCATCAGGCAGAAGAGGTCTGCAGCCTCTTCCTGCTCCCTGACATCTGATGAGCAAACATGCATGCAAGATCAGCAGAGGCCTGTTTTACTCAAATCCAGCAAAAATAACAGTAATGTTTAGAAGACAGGAAGGGAAAGCGTTCCTCTAGGTGGGTTTTACAAGCCAAATTTGGTAGCAATGTTTTTAATACACATTGCCTCCTCTGTCTCCAAGAAAGTTATCACTACAGAGGAGGAAGAGGAGCAATATAAACAAGAGCAAGAGCACTGTGTGCTGGGTAAATGTCCAGAGAGAAGGGAAGCAGTGAGTGAAAATTTTTGCAATACCGAAGCCAATACCAATGCCTAGTAGTTAACATTCAGTCACTCAACAAATATTTATTCAGAGACAGTGTAACATGCCCATTGCAGAACTTTGAGTTTTAAAATGAGCCAAGAGGTCATGTTTTGGGTTTTTTTGGAGGGGTTTTATTTATAATTTTATTTTATGAGTTTTAATACTGCCGGCAATATTAAATCTTTTAATCTCTGGAAATTACTTCTGGAGGGTTTGAATGGTACATGGATGATGCTGAAGCTTGTGTTGACTTTCTGTATAGCACTGAATTTCCCACATAATCGCAAGGAAAACTCAGTTTAGAGTGAAACTGAAGCAGTGAGCTCTCTTCTTAATCCCAGCACTAAATGCTAATTTAACCCTAATTCAGGCAAATAGATTTTGGGCCCTTTTTTCATTCTGATGAAGACTAATTTACTTTAACAAAGGTCTTGAAAAGTGTTTATTTTAAAAGAATCATTCGTAAATTACTGACTTAACAAAGCCACTGAACTCATTAACCCTGTGGACACTTGTTTCCTAAAGAGGGTGACAAATGGTTGTAAAACTTCAGAGAAATCCTAAATTCTTTAGGTGCTGCAATACTAAAAGCTATGTCCCTGCCAAAAATAAGAATTTTCTGGGAGCAGAAAACTCCCATAAAAAGATAAATTCCTTATCACTGTATCCTTTGACAGAATCACACAGTACTTCTGAAACTCTGTGACTTCCAGATCCCATTTTTTTATTTTTCTTTCTTTTTTGGTCCTAAAGAAAAGCTGGCTTTAGTGGTTGACCTTCTTGGTAATGGAAATCCCAACCCAAAGGTACTGCAGTACCACTCCCAAATTTATCCTGGGTACTCGAAAACCTTAAGTGACCTAAGGCAGTCACAGATACTCATAGTGGATAACTGTAACCAAGTCGTCTTCAGCTACCTCCAAGTCAATGATGAAAACAAAACTTCCCTGAGGGTGTGACCTGGAGCAAGAGCCTAACTCAGGTCTCTGACATCTGGGACAGCCTCCACCTACTGAGCACACCTCTGGTGCTCACAAGTTGCCTCCTCAAAGGCCAATAGGTTACAGAAACCAAACTACTTAAAGTAACAGCAAAGTTCACCTTTTCCCCCTTTGCCTTGAAATTTGTTCTATTTTGGGAAACCAATCACAAATTCATTTGGCATGTGCTTCTGGAAGTATTTATAGGCTCTTGAGATAAAATATCGGTAACAGGGATTCACATATAGACAAGGAGTTGGATAGTCATCCCCCTTTCCCCCCAAAGCCATTGCTGTGCTTTGTGTTTTCCTTCCATGTGTATGTGCTCCATGTTTTGCATGAGGCATCTGTTATCCATAATGGCCCTGGCTGTGCATACCAAGGGACATTTCTTGTAATATATAATTTATGATAACATGTCATTTCATCAAGAAAAAAAGTAAGAGTAGGAGGAAACTGCAACTATTATATCCCAAGTCATTTATTTATGTGGAGAAATAGATTTAAATTCACTGCAAATTGCTTTAAAATTCTCCAAACTCCTGACTCCTTGGTTTCAACAGTTATAAGAATTAAAACAATAAGGACCATGATAGCTTGCTGCAAATTAGCATTAATAATGAACCCAAGACAATTTAATCTAGTGAGTTTGCTTACAACTCATACATTCAAATAAGAGTTCATCGTCCCATTTTTACATATTCATATCCAATATTAAGCAGTAGCACCACTAACTACAGTGGGTACTTACATTTCCACAAAGTCAAAGTTGGGGACTACATAAATACCCTGACGTGGTCACTGGTTCCAAGTTACTCATTACATCACTACAGACAGCAACAGTCAGATTTCAAATATCTGAAAATCCCATCCAGCAACAAGGAATCTGAGACACTATTATATACAGTTGGTTTTTTCCTTCTTTCATTACCCGTGACAAAGGAGCTGGTTCAACCTTTCACACTGTCTTTCAAAAGTCTTTAAATTAGTTTCAGAAACTGCCAAAACGTCTGACTCTCCATCTCTAGCAAGTTTATTACAGCTCCATATCTACACTCTACTTCAGAACAGTTGTAACAATAGTGTTTGTTCAAGCTCGGAAGTTGTTGACTTACTGATTTTATATGATATGTCCTATAGACAAGGTAAGTGCAGCAGCCAAAGGAGAGAGCAATGTTTAGAACTCTTTTTCTCTTCAAACAACAAGGCTTTGGGAACACAGCTAAAACCTCCAATTACATTTTTCAAATAGTGGAGCATGTTAGACCAGTACAGCCCAAAATGTCGGCCAGCTTGACAGGCTCAGCAGGTTTTCTTTGTGAATTGTGTCACCAGCTCAGAGACAAGCACACCAGAGTCCCAGACATGTCTTGCATCAGAAGTGAACAACAGCACATGAACACCCCACTCAAGTTTTCAGAGACGCAAGTGGAAGTTTTGCTGCATGAGTCCTGCAGAACATCCATGCAAATTATGGAAGTGGGAACAGGACCTCCTGCCCCTGCCTCCCATCAACATTAAAGGCATGTACAGCAGTCAATTTGAGATATTTCTCACCATCAGCACAAGTTGTTTTAATTCTGCTTAATCATCACTGGTGGGATTTTCCACCAGTGATCGTTGAGCATAATGTCCACACTGACAGCAGTTTTCAAAAAAATCAGCAGGATTTTGAACTCACAGCATCACTTGTTATCACAACAACTCAGCTCAAAACCATCTTGGATATTAAAACTTTTCCTGGAACCTACCCATTCCAAACACTGATTGCACAGAGCCTTGTCTAGTTATCCAGTTCTAGGTTTTATTTAAAGTCTTCCAAGCTGTGTGATGTAGTGCACCTGGTCCTCAGCAAATCACTGAAGAATCTGCACATATTGTGTTGTCAGAAAAATAAGAGAACATTCATAATTTGTAGGAATATGCAGAGGCAAGGTAACAACTAGGAATTAGTGTCCTGCTTAAATAAATCATGCTTTGTCCTGAACACAGTAAAGAACTTAAGTTTCTAAGTCCTTCATTGACTGGATACTCATGATTTGGCTTAGTGCAGGGTGCTGGCATATTTCCATAGTTACAGGCACATAAATGACTTCAGCAGAGTTCTTCAACAAACTGAATTAACTCAGTGTCCACATTACTAGTGCCACTTTTGCTTTGTACCTAAATACTTTTGTTTATGTATTTTATTTAGTTTTAATTTCTCTGTTTATGTTCTGTTTTATCTCCTAAAAAGTGTTCTGGAAGCAAAGATGCTTGTGAGTGGATGCTTTTTGATGAAAACAGTAATTTTTGCAGTCTGAATAGACACAATTTCAACATCATTTACATTCAAATTAAAAGCTAGTTCATATTTAAAACACTGATTATTTTTAAAAGTGATTCTTACCAGATAATACCCAATATCCCTACCACACAACTTAATGAAAACAAAGGCAAGCCTGAACTATCTATTCTGTAAGGCAGCTTTCAATTATTTTCCAGTAAATCCTGGGAAACAAATGAAAGAATTACTCTCCTGAGAGATAAATAAGTAACTTATGTTGAAACTCTTACATATCTTTAATAAATAGCAGAGACAGATTACGAAGCATTGAAATGAAAGTACTGAGGTTGGAAGCGGTGCTGCTTGGCTCCTGGCATGAAGCATATGGTGTTACTGGCAAGTGTCAGGATCAAAGCAGGACTACTAAGTACCGAGCTTGAAGGTTAGTGCATATTTTCCTCATGCACTTACGTGGAATAACTTTCACTTTCCAGCTGAGATTTTCAGTCTGTAAACAACACAAATGGTTAGTTCCTATTAGCTTCAAACAGAAAGTGAGCTGTGAAATACCCATTTTGTGAGGAAACTTCAGCCACAAAAAGGAAGAAGATGGGGAAAAAGAAAAAAGGAAGGGAACCACAAAGTACTGTTCTGGCTGACCAAAAGATTCCATGCCTCATAGATGGGTTTTGGATATTTTTCCCCCTTTGAATTTCTCTTCTCTGCCCTATGAAGTCTGAGGTAATTTTAATCTTCATGCTTTAAAAGATGTCCATAAAAGTATCCTTCAAAAGATTTAGTTCTGCTATTTTGGAAAGCGTTTAACATGTCTCTTCTGGAGTAACAGAGAACTAAGTGAGACAGATACTCAGCAGTTTGAGGTTGTACCCGAGCTGGGAGGAAGCAAAGTGCTCTTTAGGAATTGCCACAGCACTCCCCCTTTCAGTGAAACAGAAAGGCTCCCATGTTTTTGTCTGCTGTCTGACACTGTCAGCGTTGTTTCCTCACTACTTTTTGTCCTGCAGGAGTCTGCTTATGAAATGCCAGCTCCTTACTGACTACAAATCCCCATCCTCGCTCCTCCATCCTTCTCCCACAGACCCATCCCAGACTCTCCCTTCACAGCTTTCTCCCCATGTCATTCTTTATCCTTTTCTCAATCTGACAGTTCACTTTCACTCAAAATGCTCTGGTTAAAGAGACTCATTAAATACCATTGTCATAAATCCATAGATATAAACCAATAAACCAGCATATCACAGAGAAGTTTTATAGTATCTTTTAGATATTTCTTGGCGAGGATCCATCACAACTCATTAAATGCTCTCATGACTTATCCTCTTAGTTGAAAACCTATACTAAGTGTGAAATGGCCCGACTTCTTCTACCTATAACATATTACACATTTTTCAAAATCAATAGGAAGTTTTGTCAACTTCATTCTCTTTTGCCTGTGAAATAGTCATAATCTGCTGTCTAGTCAGATTCCATCCCCTTCTGCTTGACTCTTCAGGCAGGTTTTTTTCTTCTTGTGTCCCACTACAAGTAGGTTTGGGCTCTTTTCAATTATTCCCAGCTGGATCTCCTGTGATTTCTATATTGGAGCATAAAAGCATCTCTGGTGTGAAATACAGAGCACTTTGTAACATTAGTCTTTACAGTTACAAACATCTTAGATACTGAGGTTCGGCAATTTATCCAGCCAAAGATGACTGACCTCCTTTCAGAGCCACTGTGGTCCAGGCGTGCACCTTGCAAACAGAGCCTCCCCTTTATCTTTGCTGTGTAACTGCACAGTGAGCCTGAGCTTGGCAGTGCCCAGCTTACCCAGCATCTCCACCACTTCCCTTCAGGTGCTGCAGTCTGCATCACCTGCTGTTCCCTCTGCCTTTGCACAGGCTGCAAACGTTTGTTAGCTAGGTTTGGTTTACTCCAAGAGCAGTGTTAAAAGTAATCTTGGTTGGGTGAAGAACCAAGCTGTGCCAGGCTTTTCTAGAAACACTGCCTTTATTACCTATATTCTGAGACCTGTCAGTCATTTGTTTTAATACACTCAGTAGAGTTTTGCACTAAATGAAGTTATTCTAGGTTCTAATGTAAACAGTGTATGTGATCAACTGATATGTTCTACAGGAAGAAGAACACTGCTTAAACACTCGTGATTTCTGGAAGAAAAATTTCCAGAAATGTTTGGGTTAATGGGATATATTTGACACCAGAGCACTGTTACATGGTACCAGCTTCACCTGTTCATTCTTTACCAGTTTTTGTATTAGTTGTTCAGTTATCTTCCCCAGCACGAGACTATAAATTACCTTTCTAAAAGTGCTGCTACATTGTCAAGTTTAGGTCAAATCTCTTAATCTCTTCCACAGTTTTAAATAGGTATCTGTGGAGTAAATCAGTATCACAGAGACACAGTCATCCAGCTCTTTCTAAACTCTCAGATGCAAGTAATTTCATTCTGTCAATATGCAAGTCAAGAAACTCCTCTTTAGTATCCTCCTTTCTTATGAGTGATACTGAAACACTTTTGCTTTCATTGTGCAATTTCTAAATCACTGGACTTCTCTCAAATATAAAGCACAACTGTAACTGCTCAGCCCTTTAGCATTACTGCTTATTCTTCTCTTTTTACATTCAAGTGAGCTACTAACATTTTCTTCATTCATATTTTTAAATCCCTTTCAGCATAGACTCCACCATTCACAGCTCTACCAATTGCCCTACCATTTTTGTTTCCTTTTCTTGCAGGTTCTCTATCATTGACAGCCTGATCCACAGAAGCCATTAATTCTGCCTGCATGAGCAGCTTCCTTACTGCAGCTAGCTGCAGCAGCTTTTTGAGCACATAGAAACACTTCTTCTAAGAAGGTCTGAAGAAAATCCCGAGTGATGACTTCAGATCATGAATCAGCCAACTGATCCGATGCCAAGAAGGTCAAAGTGTTTAAATGCTTTGCCCAAAGCCAGCTGAGAGCAGGCTGCTGGTGCAGTGACCCCAGTGACAATGATTAAATATCCTATAGATGAGAGGCAGAGTTAGCAAGAGAAATACTTAAGTTAAACACTCTCACCTTATGTTTGTCATAGAATGTTTAATGACTGGCCTGTAGTAAACTCAAAACTTTTGAGAGCTAATAAGGAATGGCTGCTGTGAGAGAGAACTGGAATAGGCAAACTCAGCAACTACTTCTAGAAATAAGGGATGGCAAATAGAGCAGATGTCAGAAAGATGTCAAGATTTCCAGGCCTAACTGAAATCCCTAGAAAAATCATATTGTAAATAATTAAAGTTGTTTGCTGTTGAACGAAACAAAGAGAGTAACAGCAGTTACTTGGATCTATCAACAGCAAATCTTGCCCAACCAAATTAATTTGCATCTGGAACACAATTACAGGCCTTCTAGATAGGAAGCAATGGCTGTCATATCTCTGAAATTCATTCATGCTGTCTGGCAAGCCACAGAATATACTGGTGCATGTTTTTATTTTTGGCAATAATCCACTGAAGATAGAAGCTTTTGTGGGTGTGTGTTGAATGACAGCATTAGAAAAGAAAGATAGTTTTGGTAAAATCCAGAAGTTTAGAGTGGGGGGGGGAAAGAGAATTCAGTAAGGAAAATGTAATTTACAAGGACAGCTGACTGCACAGGTACAGGGGAGAAAACAAGAGATCAACAATAGGGGTCAGAGGTCTTCAGGGTGACTGGTAAAGGAATGGTGACTAAGAACAAACTTCAAATATCAGAAAGCTTCTATGAAAAAGAAGATAATCATCTGGTAATCATCAGCTGTGGTGAGAAGGACAGAACTGAGACTAAGATTTCTAGAACACAAGTCTTCTGAAGAGTGGCTGAGGGAGATGCTGTTATTTGGGCTGGAGGAAAGGAGGCTCAGAAAGACCTTATCACTCTCTACAACTGCCTGAAAGGAGGTTACAGCAAGGTGGGGGTCAGTCTCTTCTCCCAAGTAACAAGCAACAGGACAAGAACAAATGGCCTCAAGTTGCAGCAGAGGAGGTTTAGATGGGATATTAGGAAAAATTTCCTTGTCAAAAGGGTTGCCAAGCAGTGTAACAGGTTACCCAGGACAGGGGTGCAGTCACCATCCTTGGAGATGTTTGAAAGACATGTAGATGTGACACTTAAGAACATAGTTTAGTGGTGGACTTGGCAGTGTTAGATTTACGGCTAGACTCAGAATTAATGGTCTCTTCCAACCTAAATGATTCCATGAAACTTAAATTGTATAGACTTAGATTTTCATGAAAAATAACTTCACTGATAGGAGGAGTGAGCCGTGGATCATTTCTTGAGGTGCTACAATTGGTCCTACTTTTTCCCTGCAGATGGCATGAGAAGGCAGAGATTCAGAAGTATGAAATTGTCAAAAGCTGTATAGGGCACTGCTTACAAACTTTTGCAAATATCATAGAGTTAAAACATAACCAACAGACTGTTCTCCCCTCCATTAATGAATGAGGAATTACAGAGACAGTATTTTTAAAGATGCATCATCTCACCTCCCTAGTGGTAGGTACCCAGCTAGAAGAATGTGCTCAGTCCCTGGAGGAGTAACAACATAAATAGTTGTGTAGCAAAACGATTTGGCAAGAAACACCTAAATAATTTAGATGTTACTTGGCAAGTTTTCAAAAAGATTTTATGACATTCACATGGTGTAACAGTGTAGTTTAGGCGAGTCAGGATGTCTCCTTCCATCTATGCCCCTGTGAAGCCAAGAATATTGCAAAGGTTTGGTTCTACTATTAATCTCATTAATATTAATAATTTTTGTTTTAGCGGTGATTTAAAATCTCAGCTTTCATTAAAAGGTTTCTAAACCCCGCAGTTTCAGAGGAAAATTTGCAAAGAGGACACAAGCAAAATCTCACAAATCAGGAAATAAACAGTGGAGAGGTGAGCCCAAGCAACAGCAAAATATAAAACAAGAGGGGATCTCCAATGCACTGTAGGGCAGTTCAATCAATTGTCATGGATCTGGACACATACTTTTCAAATACAACTAGCAAGAACTATCCACCTGGGCTTTTCTGAAAGTAAGTAAATATATCGAAGGAAGCCTTTTTCTCTTATTTACCAAGCAGCAATTTACAGGGAGAGTTTCTTGGGCTACACACCTATGGTGTCTACAAACAATAGAAGTATAGTTCAGCTTATTTTCACTACATGAAATGCACAAATGTAGGGAGACAGTTTGTTAAAAGAAGAGGTTTCTGAGGCACTCAAGTGGTGCTGGAACGGCAGAAGAGCTGTGCTTTTATGCTATTTTAAGCATGTTGAAAGAGGTGCTCGACAACTTCTAAGCTTCTGTTTGAGTGAGCTGTGTTGTGGAAGAGAGCCCAAGACATGAACAGGAGGATCTGTCAGTGTTCTTTGCAATCATACCAAGTAATCTGGTTATGTGTGTGTTGGAGAGGGCAAGGAGGCAAATTCCTAAAGGACGGATAGACACACGCTCTCCAACTTTCTGAAGTAATTCAGTAATTCACAAGAGGGCCAACAGAAGGGTACAAACAAAGCCTTTTGATTTTCCTCAGGTGGTGCAACATGGTAATTACAAAACCTGTCATAAGCACTTGTCACCACAACTGTGAGAACTACCTTTTCAGCAGAGGTGAATAACGCTAGAAATAACTACATGAGATAACCTCACCTTGAGGTTATGACAACCCATAAATAACCGAGTTGAAGTTGCCTGGTTTGGTTTGTCAGGGGTATCAGTCAGGTACCTGTGTACTTCATTGCTTACTCTTCCTTAGAACGCAGCAATGACAAACCAGTTTCCAAGGAAAGCCGCATGTGTCAGTGGACTTATTTGCTTAGGTGTAATGTCAATAGCACTGAGGGGACCTTGCTTCCTGGTGACAGAGCATCAGCCTTTGAGACTTCACAACTGGTTTCAGAGCTTCTTCGATGCAAAACTCCCTGTGATGAGTTCTAGCCAGGACTAATCCCATTTAAGGCCACCACAGCAGGTACCAGCCAAGGTGATACACATGTCTATTATTGCGGTGTCCTGTGTTCTGGTTTCCAGTCAGGCTTTCTATTATTTTCTTTTTTTATTTTCAAATTCAATGTATTTTGGGGCTTCATATTATTACTGCCTCCTAATAAACATTTCTGTCCTCCCACATAAGAGATTTGAAATCTGCAGATCAAAAATTCCAGAACATTTTGCTGGAAGAATAACATTAAAGCTTTGATGTAAATAATCACAGCCCCAGACTCCACCTGCATAAGGATGCACAAGGAGCAGAGCCAGTGGAGGGAGGAAGCCACTACAGCTGGGCTGAGAGGAGAATCCAAGGGAAGAAAAGGCAGCAGTTGTGCTCCATTGAAATGCAGACTGCCTGCCAAGATCTCCAACTGCACCTGGAAGTATTTTTTTAATCAGTTTAAAAAAAAAAAAAAAGGAGGTGGAAAAAGAATGGTTATTAGAAATAGGGTGACTTCTCTCTTAATTGGCATTTTCCTAGAAGGACTGATTGTCTCTTAAAATATTATTTTTAATGTTCTTTCAGCAGTAAGAAAAATTCTCAGGAGGAGTTTAACACTGGAGCCTCACAGAAGGTTATCTCTTGTTTACAGTACATTTTGATACTGTCTTCTAGGTGCTAAAACAGAAACAAACAGGCATCTAAATACATGGCAGCACAGTTTGCAGAAGTGATGAATTATTAACTATTTCCTGTGAACTTTTACATTATGTTTGTTTTATGTTGCACATTTGTCACACACACCCTCCTATCCAACATAAGAGAAATACAAGTTTAAATAGTTACCAATGCTTACATGTCATCAGCATAGCTGACATTAAGATACAACAGGTGAAATCTTCAGACATTACACCAGTTACTCTGCCTGAGGAACTGATCCTCAGTCTATGCAACTTGTCTTGCACTCCTCACTTTCTAAAATGAGTTATCTTCATTACCCTATACTCTTAAAAAAATAGTTAAAAAAACCAAAACTCACAACAGGCAAAAGAAAAAGAAAAACCAGAAAAAAACTCAGAAGGATTATTACCACAATAATCCTTTGTTCTTTTGACTTGTCTAATTTAGGATTATCTTTGTTTCCTTACACAATCACCCAGTTAGCATGGGAAGGAAAGGGATCACAGGCTTTAACCACTTTTCAGATGAAAATAATATGTCAGAAGGTTCTTGTTGACTGGGGTGGGAATTAGATCCAACCTAAGTACTACACTGCATGAACAAATTCCACAAGCAGGCCACAGTGAAATGGTGTCTGCTTGATGGAGCACACAGACAGTGCCAGTCTGTGTGTTCCATTAGCAGATATGCTTTCACATGAGATTTTTATTGTCATGAGAAATTTTGACAGAGATATGGATTAATTCCATCATAATGCTTTATTTCTAACTTTATTGTCAATACTGTAAATACAGAGACTCCATCTAAAAGCAATGGCTTCCAATAGCAATACAGACTAAACCTTTGTGCATGTAAAGCATTAACATAAAGGCAGAAGTTGTGTTAGGTGTCCAGTGCAAATGGCCACAGTCTAAGAAAGCATTTTCTTCTTTGTTTATTTGCATAGATCTTGTTTGCCAATTCCTGATGGAGGAAGACTGAATGCATGCAGCTACTCAATTGATCAGCTGTCTCCTTTAAAGTCAGCAACATTGTGATAAATCTACTCAATTAATTTAGAGTAGCTCATAGTTCCCTGCTCTGGAAAAATTCAATATTAAGTCCTTGTAGCTCAGTGAGACTGCAGTACAAACATACATCTTCTTCCTCCACACCTCTCTGAACATGTACCCTGTTCCTCACCTGTTTATAGTGTTATCATCATGGAATGGTTTGGGTTGGAAGGGACCTTAATGATAATCTGATTCCAACCCCACTTCTGTGGGCAGGGACACCTTCCATTAGACCAGGTTGCTTGAAGACCCATCCAACCCAAGCCTGAAAGCTGCCGGGGATGGGGCATCCACAATTTCTCCAAGCAACTTGTTCTTGTGCCTCACCATGGTCGGAGTAAGGAATTTCTTCCTAATATCAAACCTACACTCTTTCAGTTTGATTTTGACATGTGACCCAAGAAATCAATGGAAATCCCACAAGTATGCCTTGAATAATTTTATTTTATTTTTGCCCTGCATTTTATTTCAGGTTTGATTTATATTTATAGACCCTGGCTTACTCATAGCAATGCCAAAAAAGCACATTATGATGTACTAGACAGGTGCATTGAATCAGAGAGTCTGCCTGCCACAGAAGTGCTGATCTTTCTCTATTCCAAAATACAGAAGTCTAAAGCACTGTTAGCACTGAGTCATACAAAGATACCTCAGGCAGCAAAGTATCCTGATTCCTAACATATACCTTTTTTTGTTTGTTTAAATCATGTGAACTCATGGTAAAGAATAAAAAGACAGCATCCTCCCAAAATTAGGAAGTGCACACACATCTCCAACAAATGTCCAGCTCCAAGACTTGTTGTCTTCTGCATCATGAATCCTTTCTGTAGGGGTAACCAAAGTTTGATTAACTTTATCCTTAGACCTTACTGCATAGAAAAAATTGCCAATTAAACTTTTTAAAGAATCTTTTATATGATCATATCAGTCAATGGAATGTCCTTTAAGGGCACTTGCCCATGGCAGATCAAAACAGTCAAGAAATCTAAGAGGTTTTTAATTATTATTTTTTTAAAATGTTAGCTAATACATTTATGACATGTAGCTATTCATCAACAGTTAAGGGCATGAACTATCAGGCAGCAAAGCAAGAAGTCTAGTATGAGGCTGCTGAAAGAATAGGTTTGATAGTTCTTATGTGGAACAACAGATATGTTTATGGCTAGATAAGAGTATATAGCCGCTGTTAACCATTTGCTGTGCCCCACTATGCAGGGTATTCTTTTATGTTGGGGTGTCTCTCACCCATCCATAAGAAAAGAAGCCTCTTTTTCTCTTTGAAAGTACCTATCATTGCACACAGCAAAAACAAGAGAATGAGGAATATGTACACGTAAAAGCACAAGGAGTGAAAAAGGCCAGAGTACTGCTCATCCCAACACCATCCACATTCCTCAACAAAGAGGATCCTTCCATAGGCCCCTTGACACCAGCAACAAGGCAAACCAGCATACTCTTTTCATAGTGCTTTTGAGATGGAAGAGCTGCCATCAGGTTCCATGCTTTACAGGAGGCCCTAAATCTTAGCTCAGCAAGGTGGTTTTGCTGCTCTCCAAGGAGCAACACATGCACCATCGGCAGAGCCCATCACACTGGCAAGGGTTTGGTGGGGCAGCCACTGAGAAGGGTTGTCCCTGACCAGACATCAGCAGCAGCTCAGCCCTTTGCCTTCCTGTCAGGTGGTCTGTATTTACTTTTGGCTAGATCATTAGCCAAAGACACGAGAAAATACCTTCTTTATCCCTTTATGAACAGAGTAGGTAAAGAACAATATTAGGGGCATTTGGGGTAAGAATTACATTTTGGGCAAGCCTAGTCCTGATTTTCACAAGAAGATTCACGTTTATCAGCAGCCAGGAGCTAGTGTATGTCTCTGGATCAGCATATATAGTTATGCTATTTAAGTCAGGTTTATAGGCAACTATTTCACATTATAAGAGGAGGGGGAAAAAAAAGGCACAAAAAAAAAAAAAAATCTTGAATTTAGAAAGGCCAACTCACTTAGCTTGGCAACATAAAGCACATGCTCCATCAGAAGTATAAGAGTAATTCCCATAATGACTCCTGCTTGAACACAAATGTGCACTTCAGTGCTTGCACTTGGCTAGATCCAACTCTTTTCTATGAAGATGTTTAGACATTTCTTAGATGTTAAAGTAATTTCTTAAGCAAAGAAAATTTGTAAGAAATTACCTGCTTTTTCATTATTAGGAAAAGTAAACAAGTGTAATTTCCCATTCTCTTATACCTCTTATTTTCAAAAAGTCTCACACCGTTACTTGATATTTATTTAAAAAGAAACACTTTCAAGCAAAGAGAAAACAGTATTTGTTTTAAAGAGGGAACAATACATAAAGGCATATTGAGCTCTCTTTCAAACAGGATCTAAGTCAGGGCTATAGTGGCTACTTATTCTTTAACCACATGATCAGTAGCACCAGAATTTTAGAATCTTGGATTCTTTGTCAGGTAACGCATGCAGATGAAACTACCAGTACTCTGAATATTTCATGACCACATGACAAATCCTTTGACAGGCCAACAATTTTCCTTTCTGCCAGAAAAACACACTAATGACACATTTGGCCTGAGAATCTTAAAGTTTTCTTTGCATACTCCTCTGTGAGAGGGTGTGTTTGCTAGGAGGTGGGACATTAAGATACCTACATTTAACAAGAGCATTTCAAATTTTAAAAAGTGTATACCCTGAGCACTTTTAAGAAGAACATGGAAGCTATTTGGTAGGATGAACTAGGAAGGATTAGGAGATCATTTTTAAAGGAAACCAAATTAAAAAAAATAAAAATCACTTCACTAGAAGGTAAGAAACGCAATAGCTGAGGTTCCAACAGCAATTATCATCACTGCTGCTATTTTCCTGAAAAATATATCATACTGAATGCCTGCTCTGGAAACCTCTGAAGCCTTTGCGACTTTGAGGGCAGTGAGTGAGTGGATTGCTGCAAGCTGCAGGATTGAGAATAAATCACCAAATTGTGAGCATGCCTAGGCTGGGTAATCAGACCATCATTTAATGGTGACCCTTATCCTTTCCTATATCTTTCCTTCCTCACCCTTTATTAGCATGTCACCAGTGTCAGGCTATGGCCTCTTCAAGGATGGAACATATCTTTCCTTACCC
>JAWWEU010000111.1:27014881-27040647 GCA_035583155.1 Acropternis orthonyx | reverse complement strand
CCGCCCCCCCCCCCCCCCAAGCAAGTGGAGCCAGTGTTGTTCTGCCTTTAAACACAAGATTGATTTTAAAAGGACGAACTGACACCTGGTTGCATGGAGTAGTATTTCATTGATCCCACACCAACCACATGGTGCACAAGGACACATTTGTGCATGCAACGGAGGGCATCACCACCGGGCTCACGCAGGCTGGCACTGTTCTGGAGAGTTCCTGTAACTTCTTGGAAAGGTTCAGAGCTGGTTCAGAACCCAAGCAGGAGGTGCTTGTTTTTCTGTGCAGCTAACCTCCTGTGATGGACCGGCCGAAAAGCTGCACACCCTGCTACCTTTCCTCTGCACAGGCAATTTTTTGAGGTGCCCTGTGAGAGGAGCCCTGCCCTGAGACCCTGCATGCATGGGATGAGGATCCTGCACAGACTGATTCTCCTGAGCTTGGATGCTGCAGCACTGGATGGCACGCACCTTGAAGGGTCCTGCTCCCAGCCGTGGCAGCAGTGCCCTGCCAGCACTTATGCCATCTTCCAGCTCAAGCCTGCTGCACTGTGTACATGGTATTATCCTCCCCTATGCCTCACCCAACCCCTACAATTCTACCTCAAAATCTCTCAGAAAAGCAAAGACATCACCCTTTGGTTTTCAGGAGGCATGGGCTGGCCACAGCACCCTCCTTGTGAGTCTGTTTGTTGCCAAGCCTGTGCTAATTACAATTTCTTTGTACAAGCACTCTTACACAGGAGCATTTTGTGCCTGAAAAATCAACAGAGTCCAAATAACTGCAAAAATAGAATCAGATGCAATAACATCTTACATAAGCTTGGTTAATAATAAACCCAACTTTACTCAAGTCCTAGTAACTCTAGTTCTAGTAGTGACAAGATAGGAGACAACCATGAGAATATATTGAACTATTTCCTGTGAAGTGATGAGATTATCCTTCCTGCATTTTGTAAATTGTTACTAAGGAAAGGACATATTTGGGGTTCCCCCTTTCTGTTGCTTGGAATTGTTCAGGTAGCTTGAGTTAAATATTTGATTTAACCGACTGATTTTGAGTGTTCCAGCACAGATTGATAAATTATATCTTATTAGGACCGAAAAGACGTAAATACACATCCAGTAGAATTCTCAGCCATCTTTTGGTTTATCTTGCTCTAAAATCAATGGTAAAATGCTATTGTTTAGATAAACTGTGTCTTTTTAAAGTCTGTTCTGGCTATCCTCATACTTCTTGATTAAACAAACTGGCCTTTATAAACTGTGTTTACTTCTGCCAAAAACACAACCTCCTTGGTCAGAGAATAATCCGAATTTCTGATAAACTGGTTTATCCATTTTGTAGCCCTTTGAACTAAGAAAATATTGGCCTTCCCTCCTGCCCCTTAGTGATTGTAAAGGTCTGAAATACTGTCATAGAAGTTTACAAAGCTACCCAAGAACAGGCTTTAGCCAGCCTGTTCCTCCTGCTCAGGAGACATTATTTGAGGAAGGCATTAAATAGATACTATTATCAGCCATACCTATCCTCTTCTGCCATGGAGACAGTAATGTTCCAGGACAGGTTAGAGACAAAAAGGCACCCAAGACTTCAATAGCTAGGTGACTAAGAACACACATTCCAATGGCAAACAAAGGAAAGGAATTTAGATGCATTGAAATGCAATAGTCTCAGCCTCAGCAATATTAACAAAGAACAAGCCCTGTAAAGGAATTTGCAAGGTCATAACCTGGTAAGAAAATTCATATTCCTGCTAGACACTGCCAACTAGATTTTCAAGCTTCTCTAAAGCCTGTTCTAAGTTATACATTGTTTCAAGTTTTGGTGTCTCAATGATAATATATGTGTTGATGCATCCATTATCCCTGTATCTAATGAGAGTCATTTAGATATGTTTGTTAAAAGCAAAACAAAACATACATTTGGATATACCAGATCATCTGTTTTTCTTCAGCTTGATGACAGGAGTCCAACCTAGATGTTAAGAGCATATTTCAAAAAACAATGGCACTTCTTAGAGTAACTTTGGAAAAAGAAAGTAACACTCACTTTTCAATTACAAGCTGAATTTGCTTTAACATTTCTGACCACATCTCTATTTTTGGCTACTTATACCTTTGCTGTTGTCTGTATACTTGGCAAGGCAGGGAATATTTGTAGAAAGATAAAATTAAAGCATATGCACTGACATAATGAGATACTCCCCTAATGTATGAAAAAAGATTATAAAATTTAACAACCTTAATAATGATTTTTTTCTTTGACTTGTCAGATTTCTTAAAAACATTCTAACAATTTTTTTATGCTTTTTTTTTTAACAAAGGTGTGCACACGCATACACATGATGTCTCAAAGTCATCATCGTGGGAGAAGTGTTCAGGTTCAGGTGTGAGCAGGAGCACTGCCATGCACATCCAGCAGAGAGTGGGAGCAAGTATCCCTGTATCGTAGCATGACCCTGAGTAAGATATTTGACTGCTCAGCTCCAGTTTCTCAGTTTGTGAAACAGGAATATTAATGTTTAACTACCTCAATAAACCAACACCTACACATTAATACTGAAAAGGCCATGGTACTTCTATGTTAGAAATACAGGTTAGTACATGGGAGCTCCTTTTACTAAGAATGTGACCCTTTGCCATTCCCATCTGGAAAAAAAAAATAAAATTGTCTATGACACAAAATTGACACAAGGCCTCACAGTGAGGATGATTTGGGGATTTAACATATCAAAGAGAAGGTCAAAAGTTTTGTAGATTACAATCTACAAGTACTTATACAAAGAGAGTAACTATAACTAGCGGGCTCCATCTCCTAGAGGAAGGTAAAACAACTACTAATATTTGAAATAGCCAAGGCTGCAAGGAAGGAGCCAGCAGTAACAGCCTTCAGATCAAGGCTGAAGAGCATAAATTTCTGAGAGATACATTAGGTCACTGGCTTACCTGCAGGCATTGCTGGCCAAGATTGCACATGCTTTCCTTGCAGAGGGGTCAGATTAGACCATCTTAATGCATTCTTCCAACCTCCACCTAGAGAATGATTTTTTTAAACAGTACAAATTGAATTAAAGATCCAAGAGGGCATCCCTGTCGAAGGGCTGGTAATAAATAAAGCTGAGACTGAAGCACTGCCATTGGCTAGAATGTTACTGAAGTTTCTGAAGCAACCACTGAAGTTGCTGGCTGTAAAAGATCAGCTCAGTATGGTTTAAAGAGGGTTTTCTTGGGGCTGTGTGTGGGAAACAGGATGGCAATTTGTGCTAGAAAGGGTGTCAAGGAAGGCAAACACCCAAGGGCAGCCCCACAGCACTCCACTTGCTATGACTGAGGGAGAGATAGGTAGAAAAAAGTTTGTGTGTGTCAAAAAGCCTCAGGAACAAGAGCAAAGATTTCACATCAGCCATCTTACTGCTGGATTCTTTTACCTGTAAGCAGCCTATCTTCTTTCCTGATTGAAACTTTTGTGTGGGAATGCACAAGAACCTGTTTGTTTTCCCCTTGTCCTGTCCTTTTGGGTAAAGATGGGTAATTAGCACTCACTAAATTTGAACAGCAGTCTTTTGAATGATTAATTCCGCTGGAAATAACCACATGAGGGAAAGAGTAACAGAAAAAGACAGTCGTTTTAAACCCACACTTCTTTCAAACAGAGTTCACCAAGCCTAGGAAATCAAAGCTCTGCAGTGTTAAGTTGCACTTATCCTTCCCTATCACTATTCAGAAGACTCCAGCATCGACAGACAACATCACTCCATAATGCAGGCAAATGAAAGGGTTAAGGAAAGTTAAACTACAGCTGTAAGCAGGGATGAATTTGGATATTCACACCTTGCCTGTTACTTCTTCACACATTCCAGAGCGGCAGCTAAGACCCATCTTCTAGATGCATGTTCCCTTCTTCATACAAATAATAATTATAAAAAAACCTAACAACACACAAAACTCCACAAAACAAATCCCCCTGCAAAATCCTTGAAAGTCGCATCTAATTCCCTAGAAACTCTCCTCTTTGGAGATAGATGTCTAAACAGATTGCCTTTCCATGAAAAATGGAGACATTCAGACTTCAACTTAACCAGGGTTAAAGGAGTGCTTTGTTGGGATGGAGGAAACTTGGGTTTAACTCCTCCTCTTCTGTGTGATTTAGAACTTAAACATGAACCTATGCCTTCTACCTTCTGGAGGCCCAACAGGCCACTGCATCCTAAAAGTAGTCCAGAGCAAATACTGGTGCAGGGGATGTTGAAATGATGCCCTGCCTGCAGTATCACATTCCCGAATGTCACATTATTTACTGTAAGCATCCGTGAACTACATGTACTTTTATCTCCTGATTCAAAGGTAGTTGGCTGCAGACACCAACAGAGGCAAAACCACAAATACAACATTATGTGATTTGTTATTTACTTTATGTCGTTTACCAACATAGATCCAACTGGCAAGGGATCTAGTTTGGGTTGGTTTTTTTTTTTTTTTTAAAATTTATTTTGTAAAAAAAAGCAAGTTTGCAAAGTCGCATAACTTTATGTTCCTAAGTCGACAATAAATAAGCACATCTTGAAGCATTTAAATAAGACCCATTTAAATGTCCAATCTACTCTTTAGCTATAAAAGCAATTAATGTTACCTTTTTTATATACTGCAATTACAACACTGCTTACTGAAGAGCTTGGATGGAATCCTGGTGAGGGACGTGAGCGTCCCTGCAGCATGTTTAATCCCATTAAAAAATTCTGGGAACCACTTCAGATGACATTTATGATCCCAGACCTCTTGTCAAAAATATCTCTTTCCAAATATTTCACAGAAATCAGTAGAACACAGTTTCCAGGAGGCACATCAAATTGGCTTCAGTGGAAGCTGAGCACCTACCGGTCATTAGGGACAAATTATTCCCCACTCATGAATCCCTCAATTACAGGGCATTTGTACTTCTACCATCAACTGGAAAGGGCTTTCCTCATTTTGGGTAACATATTCACCTGTGCTATGAGTTTTGCAAAGTACAGACCAAGTCCTGCATTTTTCGCTTTTCCAGTGTAACACATCTGAGATAATTAGGGTTCCATAACCCATTCTGTGTGTCAGTGATTATCAAGTGCAAAAAGAGAGGAAGAATTAGACTGTATGTTTTCCCCTACCCCCATCCTTAGGCATCCAAGAGATTCTGTTCTGCAGCAGCCTCAGGTCAGAAGAAACCAGGCATCTGTCTTCTCTGGCCCAAACTTCCCTGGTTCTGCTTTTCATCCACTCAGATGACCAGTCTGACCTAATTCTGGCTATTCCCAGATGAAATCACAGTGTAACACAGAAGCTAGCAAGTGACAGCTAGGCATCCTGTGTCCAAATAGGTAGATGTGTCCTGAATGCAGTTAACACACATCAACAGGGTAAAATAAAAATGTGGTTTTTTGGTCTTAGAGAGTAAAGTTGGGCACTAGCTAGCACCATCCAGTTTCTGTGTAATAGTCTAAGTTAGACTTCTTCCCAAAAAAGCACAATCACAGGGCTGATCTCTTCTTTAGAAATCGGAGCATCATACAGTCAGGATTGCAAAGGTCAAAGTACAGCCTGATCTGCATATAGTGTTTAGGGCACTCTAGCTCTAGTGTTGGTTTTGCATGTTTTTCTACTACAGTAACGCAAAAAAACCCAACAACAACAAAAAAAAAAAAAAAAAAACCAACAAAACCCAAAAAACCCCCACAAACCTCTGAAAGAAATGCAGGGACACTGAGTAAGGGGATGGACCCTACAGCTTCCCATTCAAACTAGAGAGCCTTGTTCCCATTTATCTCTGCAGTGGCAGGATTTTAACATGCAATACCTGTCAGAAGACATCTAGGGCTTTCTCCTTGGTGGCAAGAAATAGCACAGAGATGCAAAGAAACTGGTTCTCATTACTTCATCCAAGAGTATTCCTACCTCTCAACTACTCCAAAATCATTTCCACCACTTCTTCCATCACAGACCATATCACAAGAGGAATATCATCTTATGAATCCTCAATGGATGGTCAAATTTCTTTGCAGCTCTATCTTTAGTTGACCTTACAGTGCTGTTGGTAGGATTATGGATACACCCCAAAACACAGAATTTTTTAGCAACTGATTATCTAAGGAGATCATGTTTAGCAAGCATTTGTCCATTTGCAGCTGAACTCTCTCTATGCTCAGCTGTGGCTACCAAAATACCTGCACAGGTATTTGGATTGCACATGAAAATTACTGACAATGGACTTTAGAGCATGCAGTGGCTGAGTGCCATTGTTAGGGAGCCATTTTTCTTGTCTTCCTCATGCCTTGACTAGTCCTGAAAAGAGCAGTTTTTACAAGAAATCACTCTTTTACCCAGGAGGGCTGCATTTCTAAGAGGAGAATGACATATTGCAACTGTAGAAACTACTTTTGCCTACATCTAGTCAGATGGTAACAAAATTCTCATGTTCTTGACTACACATGACAAGTTTTACAAGGGAGGACAGATGTCTCTCCAGACTATTGAAGAGACACACTTGGTGAATCTCTAGCAAGACACATACTGCTCTGCTGCTGTAATAACTCTTCTGCATTGAGATTTGACAGGCACATCTCTCAGCAGCAATAGCAACTTCAGCAGCCCCTTATCTCTTTTCCTCACTTTTTCATTTGCTCTTCAGTGCTCTCATTCACATTATGGTGTTACATTTGCTCATGCAGTTGTGCATTCAACCAGGTGAGAACTGACTCAGGTTAAAAAGAGCCTATCAAAAAGTTCTAGCTTTAATGTGGGAGTATTCATAACTTGGTTCAACCAGCAGAATTCAACTTTGTACCAGTAAAATGAGAATAGAAAGTAAATGGTAGATAAACAAGTTATCTCTAGGAAAGGTATGACCAGTCTTCTCCCACAGCTTGCACCTTGTTCTCTACCTTTTGCCACCCAGCCCTAAATGATGTTGACAAAAGCCAAACAAGAAAAGAAAGGAGATGCAGATGGTAAGTTCTGCGTTATTAAGCTGCCAGTTATACCCATCAACAACCCCTTTGCTTCCCAATACAGAAGAGGCAAAGATAGACCAAAATCATGAACAGAGAACCTCTCTGCCACCCATCAGACCACCACTGCCCCACCAACTCCCCCTGCCTTCTCATGCCACTCCAGTCCTCCTAGTCTGCAGAACCACATAAAGTGGCAGTAAAGTAAAACATGATTAAGAACTTCTACCTCTGAATTTACTCTCCACTTTACCTCCCAATTACATTTTTTCATTAGTCAAACAACAGACAAAGGTGGGGAGAGAGGGATGAGGGGGCCCTGGTTCAAAGAAGCATGTGCATACCACAAGGAAGAGTGCAAGTGACAAACAGAAGGTTCAAATACACGGTTAAAGAATGCTCTCCCCATAGCTGCAATGACTAAGTATGAGCTTTATGTTTTTTAGGAGTGTTTCACACTACAAACAAACTCACCCTTGCTCTTAGTCACAGAGATAGTCATGTGACTTGATATTAAGATTAAAAAAAGGTCCATCAACAAGTGACACAAGAGTCATTGAGAAAGCAGTTTGCACTTTTAACTTACTTTTTATAATTTTGATGTTCAAAATGGGAAAATAAACAAAAGAGAAACTAGGCCGTCTAAAGGATAAAAGAAATTGAAAGAGGTAGAGTATAAGGCAAAGGATTGAATAAAAGATGAATCAAGGAAGGGAAAAAGGCAACCTACAAGCCTTTTAGTTATGCAAGCAAAATCCACAAAGTTGAGCAAATATAAGCAATATCAAAAATGCATTTTTAAATGGAGTCTAGCATTTAGTTTGCATTTGAAAGAAGGTTGTCAGCAGATTTTTCTTATGAAATAAGTTTGAGAAGCCTTGCCCTAGGGGACTGGGATGTTTTAAATCTTAAATTAAAAAAGAATTTGAGGAGATGGTTTAAACAAAAACAGAACAAAAAAAAAATAGAAATAGCAACACAAAACACCAAATGACTAAAAAAAACACAACCCCCCCAACTAAACAACAAAAAGGGTCCTTCAAGGAATAAGAGGTTATTATATCTTCCTCCCAAAAGTTCAGTCTTAAAGACTGTCACAATGAGACACACAGCTGAGATGTTCCTTGACATTTAGTGAATGCTGCTACTCGGCTATATCTTCCTTTCTTAAAGTTAATTCTGTTTCATGAGCACAAGAACAGACACAATTGACATATAAATAATTGTGAGAAGGTGGACATTTACACAGTCATAGACCAAGAAGAAGAAATGTAAGTAATTTTCCCTTGAAATTCTCACTTTCTTGTTGCATTTTTGTAGGGACTTAAACTGGGAGGTGATGGTGCAACTGTAAGAGAGACTGCATCTGTAAGCTCTTCAAGAATCAAGCCACATGAGTGTAAATCCTCTCTCACAGACTCCAATTTCCCAAACACTTTTGCAGCTGGAATAAGCCAACAATGCCAGTTATTAAAGTCCTATCGCCACTGCCCTGCAGAGCTTCCTAATGTGACAGAAAGGCTGGCCTTGGCCTGGTTTGAAAGGAATTTGGGTGGCCTTTCTGTCACTGCCTAGTGACAGATAATACAGTACAAGTTCCCCAGTTCACTATGACACGTGGATTCCTACACAAAGACACCCACATCATTTCAAGTGGCAATATAGGGAAATCACCTCTAGAAGAAACTCAAGCAATAAAAAGAAAAACATACAAGCAAAGACGGCAGACTGAAGCCCACATACTAGCTTTTTTTATATTTTCCAGCTGATGGTAGTTCAGGACACTGTCCACTACATCACATTATAGCAACTGCACTGGTCGACAATAAACAACGCAAGACAGGTTCTTAAGAAGAACTTCTTCATTTATGTGTCAATGATTCTCTGTCCCACCCCAAGAACTATCACAGGCAGCCCTACTAATTTCCTTGTCCTTTCCACAGGCTCTCCAACAAGGACTGAAGCCCCCTGTTATTCAAGTTAGTGATTTGCCCTCTTTTATCAAGAGCAAGCACAAGTTTTAGCCATTTAGTCTTCTTTCACTCTAGGTGTTTCAGGGTAGATGTACCACCGGTGCTACACTTACTGTGAGGATAACCAGAGAGGCACAAATGTTTTACCCCTTACAAAAGGGAAATGTTTGCAGTTAGACTAAGGATAAACCAAACACAAAAGAAACAAGCCTGAATCTTCATTCACTACTGACATTACAATTCTTCAAAGAGATAGGGAGGACTGATTTTACCAGACTCTCCACAAAGTATTCATATGTACAAACAATACCTTCCCTCACCTTAAACTCCTTTCTGACACCACCACAAAAGGAGCAACTGCAATTCTTGCTGCCTTACCTGTATTTCAGCTGCAGACAGTCCTGTACCTCAAGACAGGGATAAGAACACTTCTTCACACCAAACCTCCCCCTGCACTGATAACTTGCTCGGGGCCTGTCATGGCCACCACAGCTCTCATTAGCCACAGCTGCTGGTGGTGCCTTTGGCACAGCTGAGAATCTTTACGGCTCCGCCATCTCCACTCCACAGCCTGCATCTCTGACAAGAGCATAGTTTCATCTTGCCCAGCCTGCCTCTCCAGACCTTTTTGAAAGCAAAAACCTCCCAAGAAAAAGCACAGGAGGAGGTGAATTACTTCCACATAGAAAATTGTTACCAGTAGTAAAAAATACCAAGTGCAGTGAACCCTAAGGAAGAAAACAGCTTTATATATGTAAAGGTTGAATGAGTAAATCACTAAGAGATTGCATGTAAAACAAGGAACACAGGTTTTCCTTAGCACATAGAATGGTGGTGGTGAGATAGGCTGGAGAGCATGATATGTTCAGGTGATATGGTATGCAGGGTGTTTGGGGAGAAAATTAAACACCCAGTAAGCGAAACGGAAATGCAGGCTCATTTCTGTTTTTCCTCTGAAAGCTCTTCATGACTCAGTTCCCCTCCCTTGTTGTGATCTTTCTCACATTGAAAGACCAGCCCTACTCTTTGCTAAGATCTGATTCCCTTGCTGATGTTTTAACTTTTTCCCAAATTACCTTTTACAGAAGGAATCAACTCTCGTTTTGTAAGCACTGTCTTCAATGCCCCTGTCAGGTCTGTGTAGTGCACACTGAGTGCCACTGTGTGCTGACAGCTACACTGCCCCTCTGTGTCTCCCTCTGCTTTTCTCTTCTACTTGCTCACTCTTATTTTCAGATTAGAAATGGACTTTTGGGCAACTACCACATTACCTAAAAAATGTAGATCCTGAGCTGTCGGAAACTATGGCTATCAGCAGGGAATACAGGTTCCTATCTCAAGTGGGCTATGGTATTTTATGACCCATCAGTCATACCTGGACTTGCATCAGTTTTTCAAAATGGGGAATTAGAGTCAAATTCAGCAGAGATGTAAAGATTATTGTTCAGCTACAGGTTAGTCATTGAATGGCCATTAAATTATTATAGTTTTACTGCCATGTTAAGGTGGAGGCCATGAAACATCTTGGAAAATTCATGTTCAGGGTAGAGAGAAAGCCAGGAGAGAGAAAACACCAGGCATAGAAGATTACTCCGAGCTTACTTCCAGGGTGGATGATGTTATGGACATTTCATGGACAGAATAGAAGCATCTGGAGCTGACCTAAGTAAGGACTGCTAGATTTTGGTTCATATGAACAACAGCTCCTTTGCTGTCTTTGCACACTACTTCAGAAATAGAAAGATGTGGCATCCAAAGGTACTTACTGCAGTGCCTGACACTGGAAGGTGCAATTGCAGATTGTTGAGCAGAAACCGAACCACCATGAAACAGCCAAGCGGATGCTCACTTTGCCACTCCTAATTATCATTGCATAATGCACAAAAGAAAGAGATGACAATACATGTTTTTGAAAACACATCACCATAACAGATGTCAGCCCTTCTTTTCCATTGTACTTATGCCTATTGTACACCCAACAATGAAATCATCTGTCACTTCAGCTATCCTCAGGAAAGAGATTTGTATATATTCACACTGACATGTCGAGCTGCAAGTAAATTTGATGGATATCAGCAATATTAAAACACACAATAAGAGGAAAAATCATGCACTTCTAGAGCCTTATAAAAAATTTCTTCTTTTTATAGCTTTCAAATTTCAATTGGCCAGAGAAAAGCACAGGAAGCTGAGAAAAATACAAAGAACATGACCAGCAGCACACTGGAGAAGACAGAACTAAATCCTGGCTAGATGCCTCCAAGTACTGCAGTCCAAATAACATTGTTAAAGGCCTCACTTATTTGGACAACTCAGCTCGCAGGTCTCTAGCAAGTACACCTCTCCTTTACTCTTCCCAGTGCAGGGATACCACCAATGAGTACTGGCCCTGCTGCCCAGCTCTGCTCTTCTCCTCCTTTCCTGAGCTGGCATAAGAGGTTAGTATTTTCCTCATTTCACTGTCTCAGGAAGAAAGGAGAAGTAACAGGGTGCTGACCTTATTCCAGAAGTTGTGGGGAGAAGGGGAGCAAACAGTTCTTCCTCTATCAAGCTCAGTTGCTTCTCTGAGGGTTCTGGAGTATTTACAGCACAAGCACATTGGGGCTCGAGGCAAGTGTATATGAAAATCCCTGGTCTCAAAGTTATAAGTTTGAGGAATCACTCTAGCAGGAGACTTAATTTGTCCTATTCTTTGCTTGCATGATATACAGAACCATCAGAGAACAAAATCCCCACAATGTGTTTTTTCAGTAGTAGTTGCAGTATCAATATGGATTTCTTAATTTAGGGGTAAGTTTGCAAGGCCAGTTCATTTCTTTCCACTGTGAATCTCCAAAGAGCAGCAGAGGGACTGATCAGTAGTCACAGCAGCTACCGACAAAACCACAAGTATTTGGAGTAATTTTTCCCTCCTGTTTGTATAGATCTACTTTTAAAAAGAGTCAATTAGTGTTTGGTCATTGGGCATCTGTGACAGAAGATGACTAAGTGAATCAGTAGTTCCTTTCACTTATAATCACTCATTGTGGGTGTTGGGTAGCAGTTGCACAAAAGTGTATGGCTCCTTTTATTGTACATGGAAACGAGCTTTCAAAGCAAACCGAGGGACAAATGTTGCTGTTCAGAACAACCATTAGTCTTCTGATCAAATCCCTCTTTGATATCCAAAGTGGTGCGTTCCAAGAGCACATGCTATTGACTGCAATACCATGAAAACTGGCTGGCGCACATGCAGGGTTGTAATTTGGGTAAATCTGTTTCCTTTAATGTACTTACTTTTTGCAGTGAGGAGGAAAAGGGGTTGTGGGGAAGAAAAGGGGTGCGAGGTAGCAAAACAAGGCAGAATGCCAGCATTTTCTTTCAGTCAGCATTCATACATGTTTTGCCAAATCAAAGAGGTGAATTACTGTACTGCTTTTGCAGTCTGATGCAACTCTTTTTGCTCACTCTGAGCCTGCAGTCAGCTGGTATCATTTTGCAGGCTAGGAGAGCTGTGATCTACAGTCTGGGGGATATGAACTCAACAGTCGGATCACAAGTTTAGAAACTTTCAAAGCACAGCATTGGGCGTCTGTTCTTTCCGGAGGAGTTTTGGCAGATGGCAGTAGCCAAGGAAATTCACCCAGCCTTCCACCTCCTTTAAGGTTGGCTGGTGGGTAAGTAGTGCTCTGTGATTACATATATTTGGTAGTATCATCATTGTTCTGAGCTCCTGTAATGAAACAATTTCTTCTCTGCTCCTGCTGTGAATGACACTGAATGAATTGTATTATTTTAGCCAAAGTCACAGCAGGCACTGGGTCAATGGGTAAAACGGTCCAATATAGGAAGAAAATCTCACCCAACAGCTTAATCTCCAGCTGTTGACATGAACTGGAGGGGTCAAAAGTAGAAATACAGGAAAGGGACAAAATTAGGTTGAAGGGAAAAGAAATAATAATATCAGTGGGAAAACAGCCTGAAATGGACTGAAACCAAAGCAAAGCATACACAAAACAGTCAGAGAGAGTGCTTCTAATAGGTGACTTTCAAATTTCCACATTATTGAGAAGAATGGGCTGCAAATAGCTTAGTACTATTGCAGAGCTTGTTGAAGTATTGAATTTCACATCTTGTTTGCCTCCACTCCAGTGAATTTGAGCACTCTATTTCCTCCTGAGGATGCTGTGCACCTTACAGACCAGGCTCTCAGTTCTCTTGCTTCAAACAATTGGACCTAACCTCCCATCACTGTACTAGCCAAGATTGTAACTGAGCTGTGAGTTGATGGCTTGCAAAGTAAATGGTGAATTTGCTTCATCTTTTTTTGTGAAATACTAAGCGTGTTCAGTTCTTTGAATATTGCTGCAGAGGTACAAACTGATGATCTACGACATCTGCCTGGAGTTTCTATACTGAAAAATAAATCCAAGAATGTTCATTTGTTTTAAAAAAATTACAACCTCCTTTACTAAAATGCTGTAGTTCTGTTGGCCCCATAATTTATTCTTTACACAGCCAACAGGTAGGAAAGTGCGTCCTGATCTGTACCATTTCTGTGAAGTCCATGAGATCTCTTTGAGAGACAGGTAAGTGAAGCAGAAACATGTGCCAGGGATCACACCGTCTCTAGCATAAGTGTGAAGGCTACAAGGACTGTACTGGTAGGTCACACCCTATTGGGTGGTGTCATGTTTGAGTGCGTAGAGCAGTTGCTATTCAGCCCTGGAGGAAACATAGGCTGCTTGCCTGAGGAAGAGAAACCTGTATCTGAACTCACTAGCTATTCTTCCCTCACTTTTGTTGGGTGAAACATTTTAACTTTTTATTTTAACTTAATTTCCTATTTCATTTCCCCTGAAAACTGTGGGCTTTCTTATTAGTGCCTTTTTATTTTTTTAAATCTCCTTTCAAGAACTTAATTTTATATCTCATTTGAATTGCTGTATTTGAACCACTACTTTTTCAGCAACCTCATCCTATATTTCACTGATTCCAAGAAAGGGCAACATCCCACTAATTCACCAGCATGGTTTCCTGCAGTACAGGATTGTCCCTTAGTTATTTCTCACCCCTGCAATGGTATCCCCTGAGCCTGTTTAGTTAAGAAATGGTAAGGTGTCCTGAGATGAACTGCCCACCCCCACCACCCTAAAGAACAGTCTTCCTCTTTCTACCACCTTGGCATTTGGTTTGACAACCAAACCACTTGCCTTCAGTTGTCTGGCATGCACTTGACCCTTCTATGAACTAATTTGGCTTCTAAATTGGCAAAGTACTGACTCAAGAGAAAAACTGAGTTGTTTCCTATCAGGTTAGCAAGCTGGATTGTCCCAAAAGAGGTCAAGCAATTGCCAGAGCATGCACAAACCAGCAGTGCAAACAGGAACTCCAAGAGGCAGGAAGGGTACCGGCCCTCTTTGTCCAGGGGTGTGTGCTGGACAGACTCTACACATTGTAAAGAAGAGAGCGGGTGTAGACCTACACCATTTCCCATAAGAGAGTTGCAGTGAACTGATAAGCAAAGAGGAGAAATGGAGTATAGCACCTAGCATGCCTAGCACCCTTGAATCCAGCTCAGAGTGCCCACAAAGTTGGGATCACATGGCTGAGAGCAGGGGCAGATGGACAGGCTTGCTCCTTTCAGCCACCATGGGCTGACATACTGGCTTAACCATCACAGCACACTGCAACAACTAAGATCTTCTGAGCTAAAACCTAAGATTTTGCCAAGTACCCCTTTTGTCAGCTTGGTCTACCAGTAACATTGTGCTAGTTTTCTTTTCTGAAAAAATGAGCACTCAGAGAGCAGTCTGAATGTTGGTAAATTAAAATATACTCTAAATATAGTAAATACTTGCTTTAGCCTTTTTTTTCCCCCTCAATCTTCTACGTGGACATTAATAAATTATTAAAAAGATCTCATATTTAGTTTTTGGACATAGTTTTGCTTTATTGTCTTTGACAGATGAAAAGTTTTTCTTGCATTGCTAAATGAACATGAAGGACAATATTGGAAAACCCCAGTGTGTCCATTTGGTGCAGCATCATGATGGCAGCAGGCCAATAGCCATAAACTGCCATTGTAAATCTTTACCTGATGATCTCCCTGCCTTTTGTTGACATACACAAAACCAATTTACACCACTGATAACAGACGTTCATTCTATTTTATATTACAACAATCCACCTCTGCTTTTTAAGGAGAAAACCCTAGCACACTTATCTGCCCTACATTTTCAACACATAGGCTGTAAAGCTTGGATTTTCTGCAGTGTTTCAGAAACATTGCATTACTGGATTTAAAAATTATGTCCTCCTCTTGCAAAAGCTCAATGCAAGAGCCTTGTGAGCATACATTTGTGAAGGAGATGGTGGCAGAGTTGTAATCCTGATGAAAGAGACCATGTGATGTATTTTCCATGGACACAACAACCTTTGGGTTTTTATTGAGATGTCCCTCCAGGACAGGTCAAATTGTGCATAAACACTCTGGATGAGCTTTATACCGGATTGCTCTTTACTCCGGATGATGTGATCAGCAGCCACATTGAGTTATCAGCTGATTGTGAACTCCCCTCCCTCAGGTGCCAGAGAGATACCTGAACACAAGGTTGCACTGCAGAGGTAGGAGTACCCATTCTAAATGCTGGTGATTTGAAAAGTAGCTTGGGCTTAATGTTGTTGAAGCACAGACATCCACTTTGAACTCTTTTTGTTCCCTGCTACTGTTACACAAGATTCATGATTCCTCCCTCAATCACCTTTCAGCAATCTTCTTGCCATTCCCATGATCACTGGAAACCTCTCCACTTCCAAGGACGTTCTTCATTCTGGATGGCTACTGTGCTTTCTCTTTCCCATTCTCACTTGCTTGCTTCTCCATCCTCCTGCTGCCATTAAAGTAACCCTCCTGTCGTCCCACTCGGTTCCTTGTATTCCTCTGATGACTTCCCGTTTCATGCCAGAGCAGGCTCCAGTCACACGTGTGCTCACTCGTGGCACTGCGACCGCCTGATAGCATGTTAACGAGGTGCTCACACGCCGCAGCCATGCCTGCTTTACGTGTTCCCACCGTGAGCTCCACAAGGATGGATGTTTTCCCAGCTGTTAGGCAGGAGATAGCCTCAGCGGTTTCCCCACAATCAGCAGTGTATCTCAAGGTCTTGTATTCTTCCACTTCCAGATTCTTTCATCTAGGGAAGCATGTTTATTGCTAAGTACAAGCTTGCATTAGTAATGTATGGTTTCCAGCAGAATTCCTGGAATCTGCTGTTTACAAGCAGGGTCAGAGGTTATAGAAATACTTTCAGTTTGCATGAGTGATATTCCAGAAGGTTTTTGCCCATGCATAGTGTCTAAACTATATGACAACTGCATTTTTATTGGTGTTGATAACCTTCCTGGCTCTGAAATGTACTTGCTCAGCTGTTGGGGTGGTTCAAATTATTTCTAGACAGCTCACTAAATGAAAATTAATACTCTCCACTCCTCTTCATCACCCAGAGTCTTCTCCTAACGTACACAAGAATATTAACAAGAGAAAAACCATCAGTAAAGCTTTTGCATTTGAAGTCTTGCAGCTGGAGATCCTCTCTGTTTATTAACCAAACACATGGTTGGTTGGCAGTATTATTATCCGGTGCAAAATGCTCCTTCAGTGTCCTACTTCTAATGCTGAGCAAGCAAATGAGAAAAAGGATAATGTCACTGAGATAAGCATCTTTGATAGTTCACCATTTGGTACAGGCCTCTCAGAAGCCCAATGGCTGATACCACACAGGGGTGTGTTGACTCCTTCTGGAGAAAGATCTCTGGTTGTATTAAAACCTGATGGTTTAAGGCTGCTTTTGTCAGAATATTGTTGTTCTGCAGAGTTTTCCACTTCTCCCACCAAAGTCAGTATGTGTCCAGCTCCTGCCTGATGAAGCCAGCACTGGTGACATGCAATGGGATGTAGGGTCACAGTAATCTTGTACCTAAAGTGCAAGGTGACTATGCAATCAACAATAGGAAGGACTCACCATAACGTGGACTTTGGATCAGCATTTTATGGCCCATATTTGGTAGACTGAACACACCAATGGTTTTAGCAGGCTGCCCCCTATGACCAGATGTAAAATGGGAATACACATCATAGAAAGTATTGTAGAGTGCCCAGAGTTTTGTGATGATAGCTGCTTAAAAAGTTGGCCCTATATTTGGGATTGGAAAAGTGTGGTAACAAAACTGCTCCAGAACACCAATTTGCCAGTGAGAGAACTCAAGCAGGACTGATCTTGGGGTTACCAAGGGATGCAGTTCCGCAGCTAGAAGGTGGTGTTTGAGGGATTTCACAAAACCCTGTATTTCAGTAGAGCAGCATCATAAACCATGAACAGCAGAATTCAAGATCTAGGAAGTTCATCTCCTGTCCCTTACAGAAGGATAATAAGAGTGCAGCTGCAATGCACTAGCATGCAAGGGGTTAGCATATAATTTAATCAAAGAAAAAATGTCTCCACGTTATTCCAATAAGCAAAGGTCTGAAGTTTAATTCTAAACAGGACAGTGATCCACACCCTAACATAAACATTTACCTAAGTGAAATTTGCATAATCTCTTTGACCCTCAATCTGCTCACCTTAATCAACCACATCATTATCGAGAAAAATGTGCCTCCATGTGCCTGATATCTTTGCCTACTGCTCATTAACCAAAAATCAACAGAAGATGTTCTTTTTTGATGTACCAAGACTGAGTAAATACATTTTCTAGAACACAGAAGTTCTCAAACTTTGCTTGGGTTTGACCATTTCAATAAAAAGCTTATCCCATTGTAAAACCAGAAAATCCCACCTCCCTCATGCATAGAATCATAGAGTGGTCTGGGTTCGAAGGGACCTTAAAGACCATCCAGTTCCAGACCCCTGCCATGGGCAGGGACACCTTCCATTAGACCAGATCACTCAGGGCCCCATCCAATCTGGCTGTGAACACTTCCAGGGATGGGGCACCCACAGCTTCTCTGGGCAGCCTGTTCCAGTGTCTTATCACCTTCCCAGCAAAGAATTTCTTCCTAACATCTAGTTTAAACTTGCCCTGTGTCAGTTTAAAGCCCTTCATCAGCTACTGTATCTGAGTGCACACCGCTTTTCACTGCAAAGAGGAATGAAGGGGTCTCCAAGCAGCCACAACACCCTTTCACAGGAGACCACCAGCTGGTGTTTAGCAAAGCATGGTTTGGAAAACACCTTGTGCTCAGAAACACTGGGACAGTGAGAGCACTGATGAGCTTCACCCATACTCTTTCCCTAGCACTTCTGCTGACTTTATACCGACATAATACGAAGCAAATCACTGTCATGGCACCTAGTTTCACTTTGCTGACTAGTAAAATGGCCATAATAGTATCTCTCCCTTTGCATAATTTTGAAATCTCAAGCTCCAGGCCACTTATGCCAAAGAAAATAGGGGGTTGCTTAGGCAACTACTGAAATTGTTTTCTATGTGAGAGTGCAAGTAACAAGTGCATTCCTGAAATTTGGACACACTTCTTCATGTTGATGTTCCAATCTCTTTGTTTCTGTAACTGTCACCATCTGATAGTCATATCTGAGCAGAGATGTATTTACTGTCACTCAAGGAATATCTGGCCTATTCCTAAAAGGTTGTCAAGGGTACAGCTATGTAAGATGACCAAACTAACCTAACAGCTTGTGTATGCCAAAAGCAGGACTTCTGTTCTTTACTTTCCTCTCTGTGGCAGCAATCCTGGATGCATAGCACCTTCAGGTAACATTTCATCTTAACAGGTTTGGAGGAATGAGAATGTACATTGGTACAGATGAGCATCAGCCCAGCACTGACTCTTGATGTTACTACAGGTCTTATCTTCGTGCTACTTCCTGTAGTACATAAGACACTAGATCAAACTGGTAGTATTGGATGGTGATGAAAAGTGTATGCAGTGCTCAATTCAGTTCTCAATCCAGTGTCCAGATCAGCAATAGACTACAGGTCACTGACGTTCTTCCTAATTGATTTTTTCCCAAGGATTAAACATCTGTGTACAAATGTAGAAGTTCTTTAATGCTTTTCCAAATTTTTGGACAGTCTTGCATAATCGTTTCACAATATTTATAGTGGCAACTTGTGTTCCAACTTAGGCTGCTGCTCTTATCTCCTAATTCCACAGCAACGATGAGGTAAAAGGAAGGATGGAGTGGAAACTATTTTGGCACATGTATACACTTTCCCAATGTGCTAAGACAACCTTTTTTCTTTTTCCCCTTCATTGCAGCTAACAAGTCAAAGGTAGGGATATTCCAGAACATGGTAAGAACCTGTATTGATGGAAGGGGAGTAGAGCACGTCCTGTATCTTGATTCTGGGAAAATATTTGTTACACACAATATAAGCAAGCTAGAGAAAGACAGTTTAAACGTAGCTATATATAGGGGGTACATACAAAAGCAGTAGGAAAACCATCAAAGAAGGCAACCATCAAAGGTTTACTGCTAAAACAGAAGCCTGCACCAAGGCAGCATTTTGCACTAGTTAAATTCCTATTTGACCATTATGTTTGGACAGAACCTGTGTTCGTTACAGTTGGAGAATCTTTTAGAAAGCATGCATATTAGAGTTAGAACTGACACTAATCTGGGATGGCCTGTGAAATAATTGAGAACAAACTTGGATTAAGAAATGAAGAGGTAAAAATGTAACAGAAAACAAAACAGAACACAGTAGTCATTGTAACAATCCATGTTGCAACCACATACTGAATATTACACGTAATTCTACTCCCTGTTTTCAGAAGGGATACAGTAGAACTAGAAAAGATTCAGTGAAAGTTCATACAGATGACCAAAAATATGGGATGTATCTTTAAGAAGGGGGAAGAAAGGGGAAGACTCTTCAGTCTGAAAAAGAAATGCTTGAGGAAGGATGTGTCAGCGATCCATTTCTGAGTGGCGTGAAAAAGGTAAATAGCAAATGACTGTTATCTTTCAAAGAAAGACCCAGGCAGCGTAAAATGGAATTATGATGGGACCAGAGTGAACAAAATGGGATAATCTTTAACATAATGGTTAGCTGAGCCGTGTAACTCTTTCCCACTGAATGTGTTGCATGCCAGAAGTTGACACTGTTCAAAACTAATTAATCAAAAGTAAGTTTCATATTGATTTAACCATGTAACTGACCAGACTACTCAGAGGGTAAAAACTTCTTTGGTTATAAAATTATCTAAACACACCCTATGTAGAAGGCCACAGGAGCAGACAGATACTTGCTGAGACTCTCCGTGAACTTTTAGTACCTCATTTGCAGCATGGATAGCCAATCAGACTGCAACTCATTCCTCTTCAAAAGACTGCTGTCTTCCCAAACTCCGGAAATCATTAGCAAGGATAAAAACTGTTCTTAATAGACATCAGTTTCAAAGCATTACAAGAAAACATGATATGGATTGATCTGTTTGGAGACCAGTGATACTTGTTGTTTGTAAAATGATGGTTAAGTCTTCATATGCTTTTAAGGTTGCAACACACAGCCAGAAAATCAATGTTACATAGTTAACTGGTAAAATCTGTGTAACAAAGCTTATGCTAACACTGTCAACACAAAGAAAACTGGAATATGCTAATAGGCACCAAACACATTCAGCCACTTTGAGAAGACTCAGCATGAAGAAAAGTGGAGGCTTATGCAAAAGCTGCAATTTGAACAGAAAACACCATTCAAAAAAATACTAACTGGAGATTGTTAACTGGAATTACTGCCAGAGTGTGCTGATTAGCTGATCTAATGAAACTGAAGTTAAGAATTTTAGACAATGAAAATGGAAAGTATTTAAGGTGCAAATTGAAACATGATAAAATATTGAAATAGTTCAGTTAATGTAGCATTGACATATTAAGTTAAATAAATAATTTAATAAGTTCTATGACCGTAACTAAATTTATGCATACTATTAATCCCTCTAATCCATCCAACTAAAGACTAAAGCAGTCCCCAGAAGGACCCAACTAAGGTGAATTTTAACAATGCAGCTAAGCAGAATGCTGTGATCAGAGTCATTATGTAGCCAGTAAGCAGAAAAAGCATGTAAACTCACCTGCTTGGTGCTTTAGAGGTAAATGTTATATTGCTCAAGATAAAGAGTGTTCACCCACTGTTACCTGTGTTTCTCTTGGAGTGTTGGGTGCTCCACAGATGAGGCTCTTGTTAGTAAATCCTCCCTTTGCAAAATGTCCACTCCTAAAAGACAAGCTCATGGTATTTTGTACAACATGTAACAAGAAAAATACTCATCCTTCATCTTTCTTTTTTCCTCATTAGGAAACACTCAGGAAAACTTTGGGGAAAAAAGGTAAGATTTAACATCATTGTATTTATTGGGTTCTGAAACAATACACATTCACATCCTTTTGAATACAGTACATTTGGCACAGTAATAATGTTTACGATGAAATAACACTAATGAATGGCAAGAGATTCAAATTACATCCATAAGAAAAAAATTCTGTACAAATAAATCCTCACAATAAAAAAAACCAAACCTAACACCCCCCCTCCCCAACTGAATATACTATATATTTAGCCAGAACTATTCTGCACATAATTTAAGAAGAGGTAATTTGTAAGCCTTTTTTGAGGGAATTACTTTTCACTCTATGGAGAAAATTGAATTTCCATCTTTAATAATGTCTATTTGGGAGGAAAACCAAGAAACAATGGATTCTTTATAATAATTATTATTATTATTATTAATAATCTTTTTGGCATTTTGCACTCATTTTACAAAGAAGGAACAGGAAAGATCTTACAGAACAGGCAGCAATGTAACAGAATGTCCATTTTTAAGAATTATCTTTAAAAAATGTTCAAGGTAACAGACAAACCTTCTGATGTAAACCCAAGGCAGAGGATCTAACTATTTATATTGAAGAAATATCTGCCCATGCAAAAGTTTCTATTTCCTTCACTTTTCTCTTAGCATCCTACCAAACACTGCAGGTGCTGAGGCCTCCTGAAATACAAACATTTGCTAAATATCTTCACATTAGAAATGGCAATACAGACTACGTAGCTTGTGCACAATAGCTTTATGGGGTGTTTTTATTCCTCCAAAATAAATGCTCAGAGTTCTTTGTAAAGGCCTCCTGTTGTACAAACAGTAGTGCACTATCTGGTAACTTGCCTCCCTAGCCAGTCTACTCACCTATGGAAAAGAATGCTTTAGCATTGTGATCAGTTCCTGCCTGGATGTCAAAATCTAACCGTGATGAGAAATAAACAGAGCCAGTGGTGAGACACAAATTGATGGGCAGTTCTACAATATATTTCTAGGAGAGAAAGAAATTTAAACATTGAGATGATGCAATCATTAAGATGTTTCTGAGCTGGTACTCAGCTCCAGAAGCTAGTCTTTTCCCAGTACAAAAGATTACTGAGGATAAATTAAATTAAACTAAAGGCTTGATCCATTATTACACCTGTAGGCCAGACAACACATTAACTGATATATCATAATATTTAATATTTTGAAATAATCATAAGAATATATATAATAATTACACCTGAGTTTTAAAAACAAAACAAAATGGAACTGAATGGTGTCATCAGTAACAGGCTATGAGCAGCCAGACGCAAAACTGACACAAACTAACTCATCTGCTTGAGACCGAGATTATCTCTTAAAGCCAATGATTCACACTTTGTCCACCATGATTTGTAACATTCCTTTCTCTTTCTGAGCTCTATCATGTCATAATAGAGTTGAAGAGAACTATACAAGAGATTTAGTATAGCTTAATATATGTCTACATCTTTTATAACAAAAACCTCATCTTTCTGACAGTAACTTGAACCAATACACATACAAGAGTATTGCACATGGACATTATTATAATTATTCTTTCATAGACTCACATTTTAATAGTATGCCTGAACATGCAGCAGTTGATACCTCTATATTCAATGAATTCCACAGGCCTTGCAGCAAACACTATATACAAAATCTCACCTGTACAAAAGGCAAAAAAGCTTCTTTAGTGCCACTTTGCCAATCACAAGTATATATATTTTTGTGCAGCTAGAAATCCATGTGCAACAATTAAAATGGATTCCAATGACTGCTCACTCAGTCCAGTAAAATATGTAATAAAATGACCTCAGCAATACATGTACACAAAAAACCCAAAACCAAACCCAAAACCAAACCACAGGGTACTCCTGGAAATATAAGTACATAACACTGTTAGCGTATCTACAGGAGGTAACTTCACATTAGTAATATTGTCCACATGAGTTACCATTTCAATTCATACACAGAAAAAAAATAAAAAAAAAATCAATTTACAACTTTCAATGTCAGTTTGTGAATGTTTGATCTTCAGTTTTTTAACACACTTCCACATAATGCACGTGTTGCCTTATTTTGTGTCTTCTAAAAGCAGATTTCTCTCTAGATTTTAAACATAAAAACCAACAAACACAGTAGTATTATGGTTTTGTAAAAGTGTGCAAAAGTAACACACTGCTGAGAAAATAAAAATAAATAAGAAATTATCAATGTAGCTACAATGGAAACGGCAAATTTATAATGTTTATAATTAATTTTTTATGTAAAATTAACTGTAAACATTTGCAAGCTTGGCATCACATTAATGGTTCATTTAAAAGGATATTAAATTTGGTAACATGGATAGTACACCCAGTTGCCTGAAAAACAGTAAAATGGCTATATATAGCTGTGTTTAAGTACTATAGGCTTTTTATTCTTTAGCCCTTTAATAACTATCCATATACAATCTAGTTCTTGCTTTAAATATAATTTCAGTTATCTTTGTGACTCTTATTCCTAAGAGTTTTCTTTACATCGTATGAAGAACTTCATTAAAATCCTTAATTGATGTGCTTCTTTTTCTGGACAGCTTTATAGTTTGTACCTCACTGCAATAAATTAATAATCGAGGATTATACCTCCATGAAGGCAGACTTTGCTTTTCAAAGGGCATCTGAGTACAGATCTCACCATAACTGCCAGTGCAGAAGAAACAGTTCCCACCTTCTTAGCTTAAATACATAAGATGTTTACAGAACATGGTCTGCTAAATTGCTTTTAAAGCATGGCTTCATTTTCTATGGAAAAGATGCACTTTTGTCCTCTGGGAATTCCTGTTCTTAGGAATAAAAGTTGCAAATACATGGCAGTGTGTTACATCTACAATTTCTGATACAAAATTATTTTGCATTGCTTTGTGAGACAGAAATTAAGAGTGCTTTCAGGTCAGAAGACAAAGGAAAAAAAACAATAAATATATACTTTAACTGGGGATATGGGCTCAGGGTAAGAGAAGTAGTTCTTGATCTACTGAGTCTCAGTAATGTGATGATCTCTTCAGAATCACTTCTTGCAGCATCATTCATCTGTCAGCCTAACGTTATCTATGGCAGTAGCTCTTCTCCAAAGTAAGAGAACCCTTTAAATTCTTCTTGATTGATTTGTTTTATAATTGTCTCATCCACTAGAGTTAATACTGGTTCTTCTCGTGTAAAGTCTTGATCAAAGTTATTTACATCCCTTTTGGTTTTCTGAGAAGAAAAATATAAATAAGGTGAATGGTAAAACAGCACAATAAAATAAAAGGTGCTCTCCCTCCTCTCCATCCCCCCCAAAAGGCTGAATTTTCTGGAATGATTGAAATAAAAGAGGAGCTACTTCACACAAATAATAACAGACATATGAGAGAAGCTACAGGAGCAGGTAATATAAATGAGTTCAGGAGAGGCCACAAAAGCAGTACTATAAATGAGTTCCCAGAGACTCACAGGTCTCTGACAGGCGAAGGAATAGCAGTATGATGATAAAGCAGGAAGCTGAGATTAGGACTAAGTTAAAAAAGGCTTTGCATAGTAGATGGTATGGCTGTTTCCTCTTTAGATTTGAGCAAAATCATATCTCATTTCAGAGGCACAGAGTGAACTGATTTAATTGATTTCCCCATAACACAGCCCACTGTTTCAACTCTAATTTAACAATATCTTTATATTAGGCTACACTCAGCTTTAAAAATCCGAGGTAAAGCTTGCAACAGCTTTCAATCCAAAATTGGCAACTCAGATTTCCTAATGCAGTCAAATGTCATTCAGAGCACCATGGCAAAGTGTGAAAATATGTCTCCAAAGAAATCCATCTCAGAACTCTTCTTTATTTCAAGGGCATCAGAATTTCCCCAGTGAAGTCTAAGGCACCTCACTCTTTCAGCAAGGCCGGACCAACAAAGTGCAACTGTACATGCTCTGTGATAAGAGGAATTAACCAGAGACAGTCTTGGGGAGGTTGATTTACTGTCCTCAGGGCACTTGTGACAATGACTATTTGTGACCACTTACATGAAAATAAACCACCTTGGCTACAGCAGAAAATATTCTCCATGGTCATTCCCTTGAACCTGCACTGTTCACATTTCCCATGTTAGCAGCATATTTCAGGCATGTACAGGTTCAGGCAATTGGAACAAACATTTTTTGTTACAGTCTCTTTTTGCTTTTGGGAATCTAATAATTAGCTGAGTGACACTGAATGGAGGAACACTGACACATTGAAAATGAGCTTTGGGTTCATCCTGCACATGTCTGAGATTAAGATGATACTGGAAATAGAATAGCTATTTGACTTGCAAAGTAAAATGATAAAGTCATACACCATAAAGTATATTAATGTATTCCAAATGAGATATATGTCCTCTTTTGACATAGGTAAATGTTTCTATTTTTCTATCTATCTATCTATCTATCTATCTATCTATCTATCTATCTATCTATCTATCTATCTATCTATCTATCTATC